>VZTD01000153.1:12508-288014 GCA_013397725.1 Rhagologus leucostigma | reverse complement strand
TATATTGCAACCTAGGACACTCATCAGTTAAAAAAAAGTAAAAAACCCACAAACAAACAAACAACCCCTCCAAAAACCAGCAAAAAAACCCCACCAAAAACCAAACAAAACCTCCACCACATTTGCACTCACCTCACAGGAATGATGTAAAATTAAGTAGTTTATATTGAAAAGTCTTCTGAAAAAATCTATTACTAAAAATAATTATGTTGTAAAACTGGACAAGACCAAAATAATGTGGGCTTTTTGAAATTATTGCTCTAATTTCAACCATTCTTTAAAAATACATATTAGGGAAAAGTGTCAGGCACTTTGGACCCAAACCTTTAAAGTTTTATGTTCAGAAAGCCCTTTGTTTCCAAAATGGATACTAATTTGCATTTCTTAATCTTATTTTTAGACATAATAAATGCCTTTTTTCCAAAGGACATTGCTTATTCTTATTCATTGCAGCTACAGGTGTGGCAGTGGTAGAAGAATATTGTCAATATTTGGATGTGCTGACTGGGTGAGGGGTGAACAATGCAGGCATATTTGAATACCGATAGGTGTAGAATTCCCATGGGGAGAGATTTCAGTGATGTTGAGCCCACCCAGCAAATTAAACAATAAACATGAATTTGCATTTAACTGTCTTGAACAGATGTTCATCAACAAAATGTGGGGTTTTTCTTATTTTAATCAAGAAGCATAGAACAAACATTAGTTTATTGGCTTGCGGGGAAGCAGGGGGGGTATGTAAATCCATACTAAGACTACAACCACTAAAAAGGTAGAGACCAAAAATCAAAGAACACTTCCATTTTCTTTTGAAACAAGCAGCCTGTAGAATCTGAATTGCAAAACAAACAATTATGTTCTATTTTGTTATAGTAATTAATTCATAACTGAAGATGAACAAGTCCTATGACCGGTAACTGCTCTATTTGGTGCTATCTGTAATTACAACATGTTCAAATTACTGTTATATTTAAAACATTGTCCCGTTCCACTGCAAAAAGGAGGAGCCGGGAAGGATTCTTTAGATAGATTTTCCTGACAAAAAAAATCGAGCACAAACATGGCAATATTATATCTGAAAACAGTTTATTGAAAAAAAAAAAAAGAAGGTGAAAAAAAGGTGGGGGGGAGCGATGGAACAGAAGACAGGGGACAGCTTTACCACGGAACCCCAGCTATTTATCGGCATCGATTTGGCAGATGGAGCGTGCGTGTTGCGTGGTGAGCTGGGCGCGGTCTCCAAGTGGCGACGGCGGGCGGGGGGCGAGGCTGGGTGGAGGCAAGGACGCAGGGCGAAGTGGCAGCAACGCAGGACAGGTGCGAGGGCGAGCCAGCAGGCAGGCAGGCAGAAGATGGGTGCGGGGAGCGAAACAGGAACGACGGCGGGAAACTGGGTGCGGGCAGCGCCTACGAGCTGCAGACGGCGACTGCGGAGCATGAGGTTCTCACGGTGACAAGCTAGTTCTCAGAACTGGCATAGCAGGGTGAAGCAGGCACGGGCAGGGAAAACAGGACCACAGGGAAGAGGGCACGAAGGCGGGATCAGAAGGGGCAAAGCCGACACCCCCAGCAACCCAAAACAAAAAGACCTCCTAGTGTGACAGCTAGCTGCCTTTATGTGCTCCCAAACTCCTCCCCCAGCTCCGCTTCGAGGGTCCGTTTTTGGCGGGCATTTGGGCACTCGCCCCCCCCCCAACATGCCTCTGACAATCCCGACAACCAGAGTTGAGGCAAACCAAAAATGGCTGAATTGGCTTTTCAAATACATGTATAATCTTGCATGAAACATTGAATTCACATTAATATTCTCATCTTAAAAATGTTTAATACAAATGCAGGTTTTTAGAATTACGTAATGAAAGGTGCATCAGGTGGAAGTAAATGAGATGATGAGAGATTATAATTAATTAGAAGGAATTCAACGGCATGCAGAATTTAGTTTTGAAAACTTTTAGCAATTCTGTCTTGTGCTTTTGGAAACAAAGACAGTGAACTATACAGCCAGTGTCTTCCAACACTTCCATATGGAGTTCTCATGCTCTATGAAAATAAATGAAGGGGACTTGACATTGCTGAAGCCTATGGAAAATCCTCTATTTTAAGAACACTGTGAAAATGGACTATGTTACGTTAGATGTAAAATTTGTTTATCAACATATGAAATAAATTTGCTTCTTCTAACCCTGGAAAAATCTGGTGGTTAAGTCTCAGAAGTGCTGAATGGAACTAGCAGAGAGGTGCTCTCCACTCACCCCTCAGGCTTTGCATGTCTTTGCTAGCAAGAGTAGTACTGAACACTTTTAAAACGGGCACCAAGTGAAAATTTCTGTGAAAGGTATGTTTATATATGAGTTTCCATGATTATCTTCTCATATTAACAAGTACCTCTGCTCTGTCAATTTCTCTATTTAGCAAAATGAGTGAAGCCCCTGAGCTCTGTATACAGTTTTCTTTTAATTCAAGCAGGGCTTTGATACCAGCTTTTAGCTGCTAGTAGACAACTGAAAATTTTGCACAATTTGCAGGGAAGTAATGAGATGGAAATATAAGACCAACAAGCCTAAAGCAGGAACACTGTTCTCTTCACAAAACCCTGTAAAGTTTAGTAACCTGAATTGCTTGAGAATTATTTTCCCAAATAGCTTTTCTGTGGCTTGGAAATTTTGAATACAGGCTGATTGTGTAGAAATACTCTATTTTGCATCCTCTTTTTTTTTGTCTCATTTCAAATAAGAGAACAATGCTGCCAACGGGGTCTTCATGGTTAGTTTAGGATTATCATAGAGCCTGCTCCATTCCTGCAGTGGTGGGGAATGTCACCCTACAGAAACATTATATGAGATGGCAAAATTAGAGGTTATTCTCTAATGCTAGTAATCAGACTTTCATGAATTTGGCGTGTTTTGGTTTGGTGGTTTTGATTTTTGTTGGATTTGTTTCTTTGTTTTCATTTTGTGTATATGATGATGCCCTCATCCTTCCCCCATTTTCTGCCTCCACTTGGCCTTATACTCAAGCAAAACTTCAGAAATTATTGTGAAAATATTTTTACTGTCCTTATGCCCCAAACTGGGGGTGAAATGTCCCACTTTTAAGTTGTGCTTAAAGGTGAAGAAATAGAAGGTAGATGATGGCTGCAGAAAATTAATTTTTTGCCAGTTTATTAGCACTGAAGGGACATTTTAGGTGTACCTAAACAGAAGCAGGAAAACCATGTGTCCAGTAAGTTTTGCAATTTAAGTGACTTGCTTATACATATATCTACATTTAGAAAGTATCCCATTACTACAAAGGCTATATAGCAATAGAAACTTCCTTTTTGTTATTAAACTAGACAGGTTTACTTGCTAGAGCTGTTTTTGCTTAGTAATGAGCTGCAGGTTTAAGCTGTCATGGTACTAATATTATAACTAGGGTAATAAACCCAGCTTAAAGAGCTGATAGCAGATAGGTGCTATATTATCAGGAGATAACTGACAGATGAGGTACAAAACTGCTTTCTCTACAATGATAAATGCATCTAAAGGATCAAGCACTTGGGTTAACACTTATGCAGAATGGATGCCAAGTAAATCAAAACAAGATATAAAATACACTTTAAAGAAATGTTTCCTCAGACCTTCCTCAAAAGTGACATTTGCAGCCAGATAGTTACCCACGGCACCTTCTGAAGTGAACCACTTTGCTCTTAGCAGTAGAAAAATGACAACTCCGTTTTTAAATTTCTCTAAATATTTCCAGAGAGAAAATACTGGTCATAAAGAGAGCAGGTAAAGTTAATGGGTGTTATTTAGACCCAGTTTATCTCAATCTAATTTGATAGCAGACTGGGAGCTGAACTATACTGAAAATCAGATGCTTAGTGCTGAACTTTTGACTCATCAGTGCTTCATGATGTACTTGAACACATTTTTATATCCTACATTACATAACATACAACCACGGCAATAAAACAAGATAGCCCTGCTATATTTAAATTTATGACAATCTTGTAAACAATCAGGTAGGAGGTTTTTTTCAGTAAAAGATTTTAGGCGTTCAAATTTTTTCTCTTGTTTTGAAAAGCACCTCCCAGCTCTCTTCTTTACCTGTTCACCACAGATTAGTCTACACTTTTTACATAGATACTATTTAGAGAAATAGTACTGGAGAGTTTAATTGCAATTGTGAATCCATCTGCTGCATGACGAGATGTTTTAGAGTCTCTCAGCATATTTGCCTGTTCTGCTGTTCTGACTGGAGAAATTTAAATTCTACATTTTCTGCATTATTACTTTGTCATGAGATTAATTACTCTGTGCATTCACCTGGCGCATACATACAACCCTAGCATTATTCTATTACTTAAGTGTACCAACTCAATAAGATATTGGCCTGAAATACTGTCTGGGTTCCAGCAAACCCTGGAATTTCAGTCAATAAACCAGCATTAAGAGCACTTAATTGCATACAGTGAAACACCAGATGAAAATATGTGTGTCTACAAGGCAAATAAAAGTTCAATAAATTACAGGGACATCATAAGCCTTTAATCAAAACATTTAATAGTGAAAGGTAGAAATGAGCTCTTGAGGAAACTATTATGGAAAAGTAGCTTTGAGTCATTTGTAAAATATTTGTAAGACAAAGTGACGGCATCAACTTGCTGGGAGACTTGTACAAGGTTATGTGACAGTGAATTAATACTGATTTACTATAAATGTCTGTATTTGGATGCAATCATGAAGTGACTTTCACAGAGGGTTTTCTTTCTGTAAAGAGATACGCATTGGATAGGCATGTGTTTGGAATTTTGGGATTTGTAAGGGGCCTTGTCCTATTTTATGAAAACTTGAAATATCTCCACTCTTTTAAGTTGTCTTGAAGTCCGCTCTCTCGTATTTAGAACTTGCTATGAGATGGAGTTAAAGGAAGGACTGTAAGAATATGAAAACTGAGGGGGTGTGGTGCTAATGAAGAAAAGCTCACTGGCAGTATCAGAGGTGCCATTTTCTACAGTTTGTAATAGCAGATAATTCATGTTTTAGCAGTTAGATAGAGATTAAATATATGATGCAAATTTTTTTCCATTTTGTATGTGTCATAAAAGGTTAAGGGCTCATGTCACACTGCCCATGGAAAATAGTGCTGTATTTAAATAAAACCAAAGAAATAACCTGTCTTTTCCTAAGTCTTTCACTCTAAGGTGGGCATAAACCACTGTTTGTGTGACAAATATGTCCTATTAAAACCATGTTAATAGCCTTGAATGTGAATTGGCATTAAATTAGTGGTAAGGTAATGAAAGGTCTGTTAAAGATCTCAAATTGCTGTTAACTTGGCTTGTCCCAGTATATGTAACCTCATATTTTTGTAAAAACATATGTCCCTAGCATTTAGAATAACATAATGATTAAACTGAATTGTGTGCCCAAAAAGGTCCATGGGATGTAGGATGATCACTTGTCTGCCCTTAGCTACATAACTGGCATCATATTCTGGAATACTTTCATTCTATCTTTTAGATACCTATCAGGAGATATGCTAGTCCAGCTTCCTTGAGGGAAGGCATTTGTGAAAATCTAACCAGAGTACACTGTCCTTCAAATGAACATAGCACATTGGATTAAAAAATAATACACTCCCAAATTACTTGGTTTATAAAAATAAAAGGCGCACTAAAACTACTTAGTGCATATTGTTTCACTATTTCTAGAGCTGGTTCAGCAGTAATAAATAAATAAATATTCCTTAATAATGTGTTCAGCAGTTGACAAAAATGTCAGAAAGCAGTGATTTGTATTACTCAGCCACATGTACAAAGACTATAATGGGAAAAAAAGAGGTGAAGTAGTTGTATAAAGCAAGTTTGGAGTTTTGGCATTATGAAAGTCTTCGTATTTTGGAAGAAGACTCTTGAGTGCTGTTTTAGATAATGAGAATGAGATGGTGGGAACCACACTTGACAGAAATGAGGAAGAGATGCTGAGACTGACTGCCCTGGCCTTGAGTGAATGATAGTAGGTGATGGTACAGCCTTGTCATAAAAACCACAGCAATACCTATCCCATATACCTCAATGGGTTACAGTGGAGTTTGCTGTTCTTTTCATCATTTTTATTGGAATGAAGTGGAAAACAAACAAAACCAAAAACTGCTGTGAACTTCAGCAACCCAGGAATCTGTGAACCAGTTGGTTTCACAGGACTGGAACATTCCTGGACACCTTCTAAGACAAAAAAACCTTTTTGGCAGACTTAGCCAAGTAGTTCAATGACTGAAATAGCTGAGGCTGCTTGATTTCCCATTTATGAGAGAGTCACAGTCCTAGCTTGTCCCAGCTAGCAGCAGCTCATCACCAATAATGAGGCATTTACTCCCTCTCAGGGAGTGTCTGGAACAGAAGACCTCTGGTTGTCTAAGTCAGGCTATAATCATTCTCTGGAATTCAGTCATAATTCCTCATTGTTGTGCATGACTGTCCACACCTCCTTCTCTTTCCCATAGAATGAGCAGATTACATTGCTGGCACATTCATGGTGCTTTGTTAATTCAGTTTGTGTCCTTGTGAAACTCTCTTGACACCCTTGACTGTATTTTATCTCTGTATCTTGGCAAAGTCTGGGATGGCTGCCATGCTCCTCTCAATCTGTGTGGGCTCTTCCTCTGGAGGCCACATGCATGTTTACACTGCAGTTGCTACACTGGCTCTGCTACGTGGGGATGGCATCGGATGTTGAGAGTCCTGTCAGTTTTCTTTGTTTCATCTTCAAGTTTGCAGCAGGAACTGCTGTGTCAAATTAAAGGAGTTCCAACCCTCTGAATTTCTTCATAATGAAAGGCATGCCATCCCAGGAATAGTATTCTGGATGTGTGTCTTGAATTTTATCACTAATTCTGCTGTGAAGTGATCTTTGTACCATCATTAGGGAAAAAATAACTTCTGTGAATGTCACTTTTTTACTTTCCCAACTCTCTTGCCTCTGGGATAAATTATAAATAAACTCTGATGAATTTCTGGTGTTACTGTTTTTCAATGGAAAATTGGTCTCTTCAACAAACAAACGTTTTTTCACTAGAGAAGGTTTTTAGGTTTTTTTGTAGAGAAAAGTCATCCAGCATCTTTGAAGAAGGCGTGGTGGGGATGACGATAGAGTTTGGACCCAAACCTAAAAAATTTTAGCCAGAAGCATTAAAATGAACAAAAGAAACAATTTTGATAACTAATGTTTTGGTTTTAATAAAATCACAGCTTATGTGAATGCTCTGATTTAATCTGTGCTGATCAAAATCTCACAGGGAGGGAAGGCAGGCTCATTTTTCTGTCCAGTTCTACATTTAAGCTTTCGAGTGCAAGAACCACTTCTCCCATGTCTGATCCTCAGTCCTTTTTTTTCTTTCCCCTGCTGGAGAATCCATCCAGCAGTCTTTGTGCAGTCCTGTCATGCAGATGCAAACTGCTTTGGCACGGGACAGGCTGCACTTCACAGAAATAAAAACCTTACTCAGAACTCCTCCTAGACAGAAGGACCTGTGTTTGTATTAAAAATGGCGTAAGAGGGAGTGACACATCTGTGGTGTCACTCCTGGTGGCCACAGACTGACCTAACCTATCCAGTTTTCATTAAACTGCCTAGAAAAGCATGCAGAATAAAATGAGAAATGACAGAGGAAAACTGTGCCCTGACAGTTTCTGAGGAAATTTTATACTGTCTCTAGAATGAAACCTTTTTCTTTGAAAGCGCAATTGTGCTGACATGAGTACTTTCTGCTTACCTTTGCTGATGCTAATTTTAATGTGACATTTTGGCTTCCATGGACAATGATACATCAGTGAAAGAACACTTAGCAGCACCTGCTTGCACTGCACTCAAGTCCAAGTGTTACTACATTTCTACTGCTCCAGTGATATGAAGGAACTAGAAGGCTCCCTGTCCTTCAACACCATAAACAAATGGCTCTTTGCTCCAAGTTTTCTATGTAATCATGCCAACACCTTTTCCATCTTCTCAGCCTTTGAGGAAATGTTAGTGTGGCCAATAAGGAATATGGCTCAGATGGTAAATGTAAGTTTTAATTTGTCTGTAATTGTCAGTGTTCCTTTTTGGAGACCATCACGAAAGACATTTATTTGAATAATCTTAATGAGCAAACTCACCTTTGCAAAAATATAGAATAACAAAATCCAGCTTTGAGTTCTCGTTTTAGTACTTAAATCAGAACAGTTTCCAATGACTCTTTTCCCATTAGCAACTCCAGAAATTATTTTTTCCTTGCAAGGGTATTATGGGAGATGTTTTGAGATTGCTGCACCTTCAAATGGAACTTGCAGGGAGAAAAAGTCTTAGCTTGCTCATCACTGACCTGGATATTTTCCTGGTGATTTCAGAACATTAAGGTGTTCACTTATAAAATTTGTGACTCCACGATCAGCCCGCAAAGAAATTATACCTTGTGAGTGAATAAATTACTTTCCAATCTTAAAATAAAGGCAGGCTGTTGGAGTCATATGGATCTTAACTTCTAGTGCAGCTGGAATTGTAAGATCACTTAGCTTCGTTTGTTCCTTATTCGTCCTGAGTAGAGCACAATTACCCAGTGGTTTTAATTTATTTCAAGCACACCATTATACTCCTGTGACTGCTCTATAATGAGCTGTTAATGAACAGATCTCAAAAATAAAAAGTGAATTTCGATATAGAATTTTTGTATGCAGAAGTACAAATAGGTCCACTCTATACAGAACACCTTACAAAGACTGTGTGTTTCTGTGGTGTTTCTGGCTTCTAAGTTCCTGCACCTGTGAGGGTTTTGTCTTTTATTCACTGTTACAATCTCATGCTGCCTTCATAGGGCACATAAACAATGGCTTCGGGTTTTTTGTTTTCATTCTTTATAAAAAGTACTGTAATAGGCGTTCTTAATATAGCATTTAAGGATACATTTGCATTAATTAATGTAATTACTGAAAGTTGTAGGTCACCCTACTTTTCTTTAGTGGGTCTTTGTTAAGGGATCTCAGTCTAAATTGATTTATGTAATTTTTTTTTTGTAATAGTTGGTCTATATGAGTTTAAGTAATGCAGTACTATTACAACTGAATTATCAAATAGGCTTAAAACCTGGTATTTAAAACAGCTTATTATATACGTCACTAGTTATTTCCCTTCACTTAGGCCTTCCTCAGTCTGCTTCACTAGAATTACTCCACTTTTATTGTGTTGGAAGTGACATCAGAATAAAGCCCTTAAAGTAGTAAGGGCAAAGCTCACAGCTTCGTCATATTGATTTAAAACCAGCTATTAAAACCATCAAGTTTGATTTATTTTTGCTTTTGAATACATTTGATTTGCAAGCCATCTCATACCAAACAATTAATGTTGGATTTTATGTGAAGACTGTACCAGAAAGGAATAGTTTTTACTCATTTAAAAAGAAAGTTGTGGGGTGTGTGAAGTATAACAAGTTTTAGGCCACGAGGAATGTATAAATTACTAAAACTTGAGAATGCACATTAATTACATTTATGAAAAAACTTCAACTTTTTGTTCACACAAAGATGTTCCTGCCTTATTTTTTAGAAGTTCAGTTCAGTGAATTTTGAATTTTGAATGAAGTAGTAGCCTATTTCTGATCATTTCTAGTTGGTCTCACCATCACTATCCAGTCTATTCAACAGACTCACCTATGGAACACACAATTTATTAATATAACATCCTCATGTGATTGCAAATGCTATGCATCGACTTAAATAATAGTTGAGTCAGATCATTTAGTAGACATGAAGAGGATGAAAGGAAATAGTTTAAACTTCAGTATTTTTCTTTTACTATGGTTTGTTTCACATGCAGATAAAACCCATGACTTTGTTGCTTAGATCCCACTTTGAAATCTTACATCCATCCCCCATGTCTCAATTGGGAACACCGTGACTCCACATAGTTTACATCAGGGCACGGAGTTTATAGCCCTTAGAAAAGTCAACTTCTAACAGTTTATGTTTTCTAGCTTTTTTTTAAAATGTACAGGAATAGCAGAAATAAGTATTCCTTTATTAGTTTTATTTAGTTTTAAGTTATAAAGTATTTTTATCTGCTCCATGAAAATGTTATTATAAACAAAGCAGGTATATAGTGGGGAGGAAAACCTTTGCTGTAGTACTTAAATATGTAACTATATATGGCCTAGAGGAGGTTTACTGGCTTCTTAAGGCAAGTAAAGAATTTAGTACCTTAAAACTATTAGAGATTACTCTTATTTATAGAGAATAAAATAGTCGTCATAACTGAGGTCAGATCATGTTTTCATGAACTAATGACTCCTTTGAGAACAAGCCAAGTGTGTTGCAAAGTGATTTAGTACAAATGCATGTTACATGGTTTATGAGATTCCTTGATGCCTTGTATTGTCTTTATTTTATAGAACTACATTAAATACATGGGTTAGGGGTTTTTTCTCTAACTGTGACTGAAAGATCACATATAATTTGGGTTTGGGCAGGAGTAAGAATAGTTTGTTTTTCAAGGACTCTCAGTAGGTATGGAATTCTGTTTCCTGCTTTACAATTGTGGAGATGCTTTGGTTTCTTTGGATTCCTTTATTTCTCTTGGTCAAATTTTCTGGTTTATGACTTGCATCTCAAAGCATGGCTGAGTTTCTCTCCAATATACTTTGCTGACACTGAGTTGCTGTGGGTTGCACCAACCTGCTGCCTGGAAATGAGCTTCAGAGCTTTATTCTTTGCGCCCAAGCACCACTCCAGTGCTGGCTGAGGGATGATTTTATTGAAGTAGTGATGCAGAACACAACTGTTTACTTCTGAAGTCCCTTCCCGTTCTGACTGTGGATAAGGACTTTTTCCTTCACAGATTTCTCCACACGGCCAGGTGACAGACATCATTTATGCAGAG
Organism: Rhagologus leucostigma; assembly: GCA_013397725.1. Classification (NCBI taxonomy): domain Eukaryota; kingdom Metazoa; phylum Chordata; class Aves; order Passeriformes; genus Rhagologus; species Rhagologus leucostigma. Next base: position 277,125 of record VZTD01000153.1, on the reverse strand, counting down.
AATTGAAAAGCCTTGATTGATTACCAATTAGAAGAAAATTCTGCAAGAATGAATTCTTTAGAGAAGGCAGATGAGGAATGCTGCTCTTGTCATGAACTGGAAGAGAAACAATAATATAATGAACTAAGCAATGACAAAGTCACCTCTGAATTTTATTTGCATATAAGAGAAAGGCCTTGAGTTTGTAACCTGACAGGTAGCCTCAAAATATCAAAACACTGGACAGTACCTTTTATCAAGACTTTTTTCTTCACATTTATGGAGTTTATGCAGCTCCTGCTTTAGCTGCTGGGGAGGACTACCCTTTGAACACAGGAGTGGATGGTCTCAAGGCTGATCTAGTGTGCCATTGCATAGTTTCTTTGTCTTAAAACTGGTTTTCATTTGGCTTAGAAATTATGAAAACAATAATAGGGAAGACAGCCCAGATCAAGAATAATAAAGGCTTATATGTAATTTAAGGTTCTAATGTCCTATGACATAGTTCTGTAATTGTGTTCTTAGTTAGCCCGCTTCTTGTACTTCTGATAAAGCAGACCATGCTAAAACTGTATGTAAGCTACATTTGGTCACTTAGAGTGGGATAAAAACAGAGCATCCTTTCTACCAGGATCCATAGAAAGGTAGGTTGGTGTTGAATAATGTGCACCAGAGTGCAATAGCTCAAGGTAATTGCACACCTTCTCCCCACAGTACTCGGTTTCACACACAGGACTTCCCATCTTAGAGCAACTTTAGCTCCTGCTCTTCCTATTGCAGTAAAGGCAAAAATACTGGAAGAAACCCATATCCCTTAATTTCCTTTTGATTTGTGCTAAGGAAAGAAATATATATTATTTATTATAGTATTATTTATTTATTATTTATATTTCCTACAGAAATATATACATATATATATATAACCTTTTTCTATTTATCTGCACTTTTACTTGCTTGGTTGGTTAGTGTTTGACCATAACCAGGATTGTTAAAAACTGATATTAATTGTAAGAAATTACATTTATTCTAAGATATAACTTGACATTATTGACATTATTGATTATACCTGTGTCTCTACAAAGTATGTAACAGGAAAACTACACATTCCCTTCCTACCATTCAAAAAGCTGAGGAGAACCAACCCTTCTCTGTCATATTCACATGAAAAGCTCTTTGGAAAAAAAGATAAGCAGTCTTTGTGCTCATGTTGAAATGTGTTGTTAAATACCAAGAGCTACTACAATGCTTTTAAGATTCTGAGACAGCTTCCTAATCACAAAGTTATCACCATTTTATACGTTGAAATATTACATTTCAAGGAAATAATGACTATTTAGCAACTCTGCATCTGCTGTAAAATTAATATTTAGATTTCTTTTAAGCAAAGACCAGACACAAAATTTAGCTCCTTTGGTGTCACTTGTTTTACCATAGCTTTTAAACATTTTCATTTTGTGCATAAGCCAGTTTTAAAGTAGTCTGGAAACTCTTACAGATATTAATGTACTCAAAATAGAAATTAGTCAGTGAAGCAAGAATGAGTATAGTTACTCTAAAAAATAACTTCTGGGCCCCTTCAGTGTAATTTGCTTTTTTCAGAATACAAATTATAAAATACTTGCACAGTATCCATTGTTTTTTCTTACAACAGTATATAAAGGCTGAAAATAGGAAAATTTTTCAGAATTTTAGTTTCAAAGCAAAATGAAGAAAGAATTCAGTGCACTTACAAATATATCCAAGTGTGCCAGCCTCCAGCCAGTCAGAAAAAGCAAATTTCAAATGTGACCTCTCTGTGCAAACAATATTTATTATTGAGTCGAATCCTTAAATTGTTCCATTTAAGCCCTTCAGAGTTAGAGAACAGGGTGTACAAAAAGGAATTCCCATGATCAGTCCAGGTACCACACTAGTAAAAGCTCTTGAAATAGGAGGAGGAAAACAGCTGGAGCAAGGCCATCAAATAGTTAAAATGGTTATAGTACCAATAAAAGAGTTGATGACTTACTGGAATCAATTGGTCAGCCTGTAAATATTTTCTCATAGGGATTAAGATGTTTGTGTAGACAAAACAAAAGACCCTGAACATCCTGAATCTGTGCATTATTTCATGTTTCTGGTCAATTTTATGGTACTAAAATTAATTTCAAGATAGGATGGAATCCTTAATTTTTATTTGGCTTCAAATAAAACTTCTTTGTGTGCTTCTGACTTCTCCTAATGTCCATTACACCTGCAATAATTTGGTCTTCGGTTTGATTTGATTAGGCATATGTTTCCTAATTACCTCCTTGAGAAGGATCATGGAGATGAAGAGTGAATGAAGAAATTCTGTAACTGTTTGTGTTGAGAGTGGCAAAATATTACCTTTAAACTCTGAATGTGCTGACAGTACTTTGGCTCTAGAAAAGACTTCTAGGGAGTTTGCTACAGGCAATTCAGTATAATCAGCTGATAAAAAGCTGTTCCTTAACTAGTTATTAAGACCTGCTTCCTTGAAGTTCTCTGGAGCTGGAGGCTTGCATTTAGCCTGATGGGTAGCTTTATCTTTCTGTCTATTCAGCTTTAGACCTTGAAAACTCCCTGACATTTTAGCCCTGCATTTCTAGATCTTGCCGAGAAATTGCTTGTTATTAGTCTGGCTGTACTTCCATGGTGACCTTCAACAAAGAAAGTTACACTGTGGTAACTAATCAGCTAAACCACACAAAAAACAGCTTATATTTCCTTTTTTTCTTGTATCTCATTCTTTATAATGTCATCTCAAAGATTAAAATTAAATTAAAAATAATTAAGAACTAATCCCTTATCTTTTATATGAAAGGGTTAAAACATGATGGAATTACAGCTCCTTTTCGTAGGATTTCTTTCCAGCATTATTTTGGTTCAATTTCAAGTGCTGGAAATCAGTACAACTCCTAAATTTTCAGTGAAACTATGCCAAGTTATACCATTTCAGAATCAGCTAAGTTTAGCAATCCTTATTCTATTAAAAAAACCCAAACCCTTTTATTGATGTTTCATATAAATGTAAACATTCAATTGTTTACAAATGTTTTAGAACAAATGAACATTCTTTCCTTTGACAATTAAACAAAGTAATTTAACAAGAACTTTTGTAGTAGAATCACGGTAAGAAATCTTAAGAAAATACTGTTAGAACCCTAAGCAGTTTTCAGCTCTTGATTTGCCCAGAGTTTGCATCCAGGTAATGTCCAATATAAATATTTCCTGTTTGAAAACTGAGAGCACCTGTGGACAGACAAATCCTTTGAAGTTTCTTCAATCCTCGGCAACCTTGAGTGATTTCCTTGAGATCTTGAGCTGTTCTTCAGTTGGACTGAGGGTCATTTCGAAAGTGCATTGCAGAAGGCTCAAAAAACTGGAAGAAAAGTTTAGAGAGAAGTTTAAGCTGCGGGTTGTTAACCACTGTTAACAATTGAGTTAACCAACAAACCCACATGATTTCGAGCTCTCTCAGCAGACTCAAAATAGAACTGCATTACAAGGGAGAATCCTCTTAGAATTTTATGCTCATTACCTAGATCATCAAAGCTCAGTTGTTAAGTATGTATGGCAATGACTGTTCCTCCTAAACTTTATTTTTCCAATATTTAAACTGAAACATGATGTTACAATATGCACTACAAGCTTTATGAATATCAATGTACTGAAGCCAAATACTTTTCCTGCTGTTGTTTCTTTCTCTGCTCTTATTTCTTCCCACTTGACATCATTAGCATCTTATTAGTTACTTATTATGTAATTCTTCTCCTGCCATCCTGCTGTGTTCTCTGCATCCAAACAATATCCAGGACTCAGCAACTTCGGTCCATTCAGTGACTTTGTATCTTCCTGTGCTCCCAAACACAAAAGCTAGCCTCTGCTTCTTTTTCTGAATTTATCATCAAAATTTTAACATCATCTCCTTATCTAGTTTGATTCACTCCATCATTCCATGTTTTATTACATGAGAAACTGTAATATAATGTTACATATAAAAATTAAAATAGATAAATTTAGAAATAAGTTGCATAAGATGATGTGGCAGTGGCACATGCATTGTGAGTTATATGGCAAAGCAGAAAAGTCTTGCAGATCTTTAAAAGGGGACTCTTCGCATTCTAAATCAAGCAAATAAACTAAGTGTGCAATTCACCTACCAAGGTCACTGTCGTAAATTAGTATTCAGCTCAAGGACTTAGCAAGATTTAAAACGGAACACAAAGCCAAAAATACGCTGTATGGCAAAATTAAAAGCTAGAGTATCTTTTTCCTCACTTGTCAGAAAGGTTTGCTCTTCTTTCAAGAACTTTTCTATTCGGCTAATTTACACAAATGTGTCTTGTTTGTTACTGTGTAGCGCTCCTGGCGGATGGCAGATATTAGTGTACCCTACAGAAGAACATGAACCATAGAAATGTGCCTGTTCCATCACCCACGTATAAATCATGGGGATGCCACATCTTCATACCTTCCACCTAAATTAATTGACCTTACATAGAGAGGGAGTAAGGCCTCTTAGAGTAACTCTGATGCTTTACTTTTTTCATAATACAAATAGAACAGTGATATCACTATGGGTAGCAGCTGTCAGCATTAACTTATAAAACCTTTTGAGAGAAAGGAGAGCTTATCTTACAAGTATCTTACAGCATTTTCTGTGGTCTAAAAACTAGCATGTGTTATTTCATACATTTTGTAGTCCTTTGGTTATATTAGGTTCTACCAAGATACAGTCAAACAAAATGCAGACAGAGAACTATGCTAGTTTGATTTCTTTGCTTTGACCAATACAATTTTATCCTGCAATGCTATTGCTACTCCCCAGTGCAAACCCATTTACACTGAAACATCTTATGTATCAAGTTGCACAGTGGCTGACTGCATAAGAATGTTTCCCATTTGTTCCAATGGAGAATTGAACCCTTTATTTAAATATTAAGACCAGAAGATAAATTTTATCCCCATCCACGTATAAAAAGCATTCAAGGTGAATTACTTGATTTTAACCTGGATTTTTTTTCTTTTTTTTTCTTCAGAGAAGGATGCTCTTTTGATTTAAAATATAGAAAAATATTAATCCTGCAATGAAAGTTTGCTACTAAGCTTTCTGGTTTGCAAAGCTTGACTTGGTGCAGTATGTATGGAAGTATACATACAGAGTTCAGTCTAAGATACTTTTGCTGTCTGTCCAGCCCTGGCTGCCCCTCCCTGTGACGGTGGCGAGGCCCTGGCACAGGTTACTCAGAGAAGCTGTGGATGCCCCATCCCTCGAAGTTTTCAGGATCAGATTGGATTGGACTTGGAGAAACCTGGTCTAGTGGAAAGTGTCCCTGCCATGAGAGGAGTGTGGAATTCTATGATTTTCAAGTTCCCCTCTGATCCAAACCAGTCTATGATGATAACATTCAAATGTTTCAAGGCATACATTTTATTAAAAACACCTTCTTCTTTATACAAACTTCCAAATCAAAAAATGTCTGTGTAATTTACGTACTCTTAGTTTACATGTATAATAAGAGAAGAGGTGATTAACTTGAAGAGAAAATTATTAAATGGAGGGGGAAGAAAAAGTTATCCAAGGAGCACTTTGAAAAGTTCTCAGTCCCCAAGGTTCACATAAATCTTGCCAGATACAATACACAAAAATTACTTTTTCATTTCTGTAACATATGGTCCATTATTTAAGCCATAAGAAAATTGCTTAGTAGTGTAAAGACCTAGTACCAAACAGCTTAGAAAAGTGCTCCTCATTTCATGCAACTCTGTGTCATTACATTAACAAGTAATGTAATGTAATGTAAAGTAATTAACAAGGCTGCTCATTCCAGCTGAGGCTCCGAATCCAGAACATGAAGTAAAAAACTGTTCTTGCACTTCCTTCAAAGCCAAAGGAAGAGTCTGGCCAGAAAATAATGATAGGAGTTGAAAATGACCTTTGATTCCAGTGCTAATAACCTGCTTTTACAAACAGGTTCATGAAATGCCTGATTTATTCTCTGTGTACTTCCAAAGACAGTAGGTGGCTGTTCAGTTTAACCACATGAATTGCAGAATGATGTTCTGCACTCCAAACTACACTAATAAAAATCCTAGAAAGCTGCACTACAAGAACTGGTGCACTGGAAATTTGTTTATTTCAATTAATTAATTAGATTTTTCCCTCTTTTTGTTTTTTAAACAAAAGCCACACAAACTCTAAAAAGTAACTTTAAAAAGCTAATATACCTGAAATACTGCACAAAATGCACTTTTTAAATTGAATAAGATGAATAATACTGTAACAACATTAAGTCTATTGGGCCAGAGGGAGCCAAAGATTAGCTGCCCTTGAAGCACGCTGTGCTTTGTTCACCTAGCTTTTGTATCTCCTCTCTTTGAAATGAAATGAAAAGCTTACGTATTTTAACATATTTTTAAAGCAAAACCAATCCTGGTTGTTGAAAGTAACAACTGGTGATACAACATTTGAATTAGAAACCTAGCAGTGTATATCACAATTAACTATAACTGAATACACAAATGAAAAAATGTAATTTAGGAAGAAGAGCTTGGTCAAAATTTACATAATTGTTTATATTCTTTGTAATTCAAAACACCCCAGCTGTCAATACCTTTCTCTTTTCTAAATCTTGCTGCTGGATTTCTGTCATTCTGTAATGCTACTACAGAACATAATTTCTGAGCTTCTGAGCATGTTTGTGAGCTTGCACAGTTAGCATTTAAAAATATTTATAGTCAGCACTTAGTCTGAGACTTTGGAAGTATTTTAAAAGCCTGGTTCTAATGTTACTATTAATATATGAGGTTTAGTGTAAATATTTCATCACTACCAAGGGAAATGGCAACTATGTTCCAAATATTTATAGATCCAAAATGTGAATGGTTGAATGAAATCACTGGAGTCTCGGCAAGCTATGCAAGCTGAGGATCTGGCCTCTAAACAGAAGCTGTAATGATCAGACACAAGCTTTTTCAATACTTCCCTTCTCTGACTGAGATAAGTAATTTGCACACATAGTCAATATTTTAACAGCAGGATCAGTAACCCTGGCACAAATGCTAAATTTAGCACTGGGCAAGGTTGGAGTGGCCAGGACTTGGCAGCTGTGACCTCTTGAGAGAGACATCTGCAGGAACATTTGTAAGAGACAGTGTCTCCTACCTTCCTGCCTTCACAATTCCATAGAAGCTGCTTGGAAGCATACTCCATCTCTGAGAGACAGAATTTTCCAGATCATACTGGTAGCAAAAATCAGCAAAATTAGAGGCTTGTAGAGCAGCAGCCTTCTGGCAGAGGCAAGATGCCACCAATCAGCTGATCAGCACTGTCTCATGTCCTTTGAACTGCAACATCTCTTGGCTGCCCACGAGATTTCTCTCAGCCTGCTTTACCTTTAATCTAGGAAATAAAGGTACAGCCTGATCCCCACTCATACCACATTTCCAGACTCTCTTTTTATTGAGGTAGGGACTTTGTGCATTTGGTTCTATCTAAATACCATCATTATCTCTCTAGCTGTCCTAAATAAAGCTAAATGTACCAATCATATTGACTGCAATGTACAGTGAGATCCAAAACTATGACAACGAGGCAAAGGAATATATTTTTTACCAAGGAAATAGGACACCGTTAAATGTATTTAGGCAAAAAGGGAAAAAAATAGAGATTTAAACCATTAAAGACTTAAAGTTTAATGACTGATTACTGACTGATTATTCTAGACATGCTCAATTTGCAGGGCACGTCTCTTCTGGACCTCATGGATATCTAAAGATGTAATCACTCTCTGCCTGATTCAAACAAACTTAAGCAAAGATTTTTCAGCTTTATCTGCGTAAGACAGTACAGTTATGCAAAAAATGGGAAAAATGTGCTGAAAGGTACAAAACTAGGGACTCTTGATCCACAAACTTCATACTGCAGTTAATAATTCTTTATACTAAATAACAAATTTTGGGGGGAGATTTATGGTACTAGCTCACTGAGAAAACCTTAGGATATTAATGTTCTTATCTCTTTCACTTCATTTCTTCAACAGATATTTCTACCATTCCTTACTGCACGTTAAGAAATAGAAGATTTAAGATCATTTTGTTTGCTGAGAATGACATCCTGTTGTCTTACAGAGCATATTCTGCTCAGTGCAGCATGGGTTAGAGAGAAGTGTTTACACTTCCCCTCCTCAAACAGCCTTTCTGCATTGTACTGAGTGCAACAGTTGACTTTTTGAGAAAACATTCTAGCATTCCTCAGAAAGAACTGATGAACTGAGTTGCAAGAGTAAACGAACAATTGAAATAATGCTGGCCAAGTAAACATATTACATATTACAAACAAGTATTCAGAAAATTTACTACTCACTTCCATAGTGTCTTTTGAAAGATAAACAACCCAGTACACCAGGTTGAATCCTGCAAATGCCACTGGAAAGAGGATCCTGGAATACTGGTCTATTTTACTTGCACCTCCAATAGCTGGTGGTGGTGGCGGGGCTCGTGGAGGAACAGACAGTGGTTGACATTGGGATGCAGTATTTGATATTACGCTGGGTTCAGGAGATTGCTCTGCCTGAGATGTTATGGAGTTTACTCGCTTCTTCAGGTTAGAGTTGGAGTCAGAATGCTGTGAAAGAAAAAAGAAGGGGGGAAAAAAAGGTGATATTTGGATACAGAGTCTTAGGTTTTGTGATCTTTAGACTTCTTTCCACCTTTTAATTTAACTTTCTGATTTTATTGTTGCTTCTCTGCTATAGTGCCATCTCACAAAATCTCAAAAATAATGCATATATACAGAAGGATATATATGTTTATGGCTTAAAGCTTTGTTGTAAAGCCATGAAAGAATATGTGCTTTTCATATTTTTAACATTGTGATAAGTGGAAGCTCCAAGAGACAAAAAGAAAAGATGGAGCTAAAAGGAAAAGAAGGTAATGGTGTCCCTAAATTGCAGTAGATTGGTATGACTGAAGTTTGTGTAGATATGGATCGAGATTAAACAAAACAGCACATATGGGCTGGCTCAGGTGCAGTCTTCCCTGGCTGAACCCATTGATGAGTTTGGTAAGCACTGAATGGAGTCAAGCAGTCATGCAAGAACTAGAAAACTGCTGCACAAAAGGCAATGGACTAATTTACAGCTGCTGAAGACATGAATGCTAAATTGTCCTCTTGTTTTTTTCCACGATAAAATTTCATTTTAAAATATATCTCATAATTACCACAGCACTTCCATACATACAACTGAAGAAAAATATACCTAACTATAATGGGACTATTTTTATTTTCATTTATGGTAAAATGAAACCAAATTACTCCCATATTTTGTGCAGTATTCTCAGCCAGGTCCAATTATTCTTCAGAAAGCTGTATGAAAACTCTTATGAAAATTCAGCCAGAACTCATGTAGAGCTTACCTCTTAGTTACTAGGCTAACATGTATATTCATTTTGTACATCTGTTTTATTTGGGGCCAAGTTGACATCATTTTACTTTTGCAAGAGTAGAAGTAATAGAGTTCTTCCTTCCAGAAATGGCTTAGGACTAGGATCTACCACAGGCTCTAAGCCTGCTCTAATGGTTATCGATTACCCACTTCCACAGCAGTGTCAAATAGGAGGAAATACTCAAAAACCTTGCTGCTCCTGCCGTATCCCAGGATGGCCATTAGTGGATGCATGGCAGCAGCTGCAAGATTCATCTGATGGCTGAGAAAATACAGAAGGATCCTGAGAGTGACTTTGTTTGTTTGATGTTTGTTTTGATATGAAGTACTGTAGTGTTCTGTTAATATAGAGCTTAAGGCTAAAACTTTGTCCATAAAGGATTGCAAAACTCTTCCCAGATTATTGATGGAAAATCTCATGCACAAAATCACACAACATACACAGATGTTCTTGGATTTGAATACAAAGCTTTTTTGGTCAGCAGAACAAGATGACCAAATAACTGAAGCAGATGAGAAAAGTCTTGGACAATGCAAATAACTCCCAACATAACAGCACATACATCCACAGTAAAATGGAAGACTAACATTGGAATGATCTTAAGGTAGAAAAATGCTATTAGATAGGCAACTTCCAAAGTTATTCTTTGGGAGTGTTTCAGTGACAATCATTTACTTAAGTGTAGCCTGCTGTCAGCATTTTTGGGATGTATCTTGCAGGACTTCTAAGCATGGGAACAGATTTTAGTCAATCAGATAAACGACTGAGTCACTAAAAGGAAAAGAAGCATTTTCTGAAATACATTGCCCACTTGGGCCACAATTTCTAGATAACAGACTAACCTAGCACAACTGGTGTATCCTGAGTGACTTAAAATAGTTATAACAGGAATTATCCTTCCAGAAGTCATTGTTACTGTCAGAGAATCAGAACAAGTGACATTTCTACAACAGGATGCCAAGTTCTGTTCGTGAATGAATGGACTGGTATCCAACTAAAATTAGGGAGAGATGGATTCCTCACAGCTGATTTTAGTCTAAATAAAGGTGAAGAGAACATCACCTTACTTTAAAAGGAAAAAGGTACTTTTCCTGTATTTATTTCCCTTATCTATTGCCCTTTTTCTTCCCCTACAACCAATCACCACTCCCAATTTGCCCTCTATACATTATATGACTGGTGTCATGGTCTGGGTATTAAACAGCATTCCTTCTCTGTGCCTGTCTCGAACACAGATGTTTAGTTTTGTTTTTTCCAGTAACACAGCAACCAACAGACAGATTTAAATGGAGGAGGATCTACAAATGTGTCACAGAAACAGAAAGAGGGTTATCCATGTCCACTTGCACTAATCATAATAATAATCCCACTCTATAAACAGATTGGCTAGCTGAGCCTGCCTTCCTGCTTTCATTCAAGTTCTATTACATTTTGCCTGCATGCCCTGCTTTGAAAAGAACTGCACAAGTTGTTTTTCAATTTATTGTGGAGAAACTTGACTTTTTGTGAACAACATGTGATTCCTAAAAATACAAGCATTAAGCTGAATCTTAGCCCTTTCTATCTACAATATTCTGGTACAAGGTGGGTCAAATTCCACTCTGGATTATTCAAGTGTAAATCGGGAATTAGTGCTGAGGTGATGAAGTTAATAGTAAGTAGAACAGCTGTAGTGTATGGTCTTTGGATGATATTTAGTACTGAACATATTTAGAACATGGAGGTAGTAAAATCTTTGTGATCATTTGAATAGGCACTTGGAAAAGTGCAATCCTGGCTGTTATTTTATTTATATTTTATTAAATCTCATTCCTATAGAAGGAGGATTGCTAAAGTAGGAGGATTATCTCAATGTGATTTTCATCTCAAGAAAAACCCTGAGTAGTTCTTTACACTGTCTTTAACACTCCTGTATCCCCAAAACAGCAAACTCAGGGTCAAGTCTATTTTCTTGTAAATCCCTACTCAGGATATGGAATTCTAAGTTCAAATTTATCTCAGATGTATAATGAGGAGTTTCTCAGTATGGGAGCTACCTGTAGACCAGGCAGCTGCCTCAGAACCACAACTCATATTTTTTGATTGGAATTCACTGCTAAACCGAGAGGAGGCAGTGGGGGGACCATATAATTTCTTATTACAGTTGTTCTGAACAGCAGCTACAGTAATTTGTCTGCTATATCTAGATTTAACTTCTCCTTTTGACAAAGACTACATACAGTAACATCATGAAATGTTAACAAAACACAGAGAGAAAATGGAAATGAATAGCCTATTTTGCATAGCTCACAGAGCCACTCAGTCAAGTAAGGACTGTTTTACAAGTAGCAAGAACAAGAAGCCTGAGGCATGGCACACTGTGTCATAAGGAAATAATGGATTTTCTTAAGTTACTGAACCTTTATTCAGAGGAAGACTCTTGCACTCATATGGAATGTTAGTCCCATCAGGCAATTAAACTTGCGACTCTGTATGAGTAGGCAGTGACCCAGAACAGATTGCCAGTTCATTGTTTAATGTGAGACACCATCACACTGGACTAGACAAACAGTGGTATGTAGATGACCTTCTTATATAGTCTGCCTTCTTGTTAAGCTTTTGCAGCCAAGCTATCTCATCCCCTGGAAAGCTCACAAAGCACTCTCGTCTTGTCTATAAAGCTCTGCTCTCTCACAACTCTCCTCAATATCACTAGAATTTGCTTATACTCAGAATATCTCAGGAGGCCTTCAGCAAATTTCTTGCCTTCCAGGTCTAAAAAAATACAGCATATATAACGTTGAAGAAAACAGAATTCTTCGTCTGCTTTTTCTGATTTTTTTGCTGGATGCTAACTGTGATGTACGAATGCACTTTGTTCTTGTGTTTCTTTCCCTCAAGAGATTTCTGTAATTCATATTTGTAGAATTATCTTCTCTGTTGCTTTGTACTGCAAATGCATATTCTCACTATCAGTTTAGTTTATGATCTAACAGTAACATGAGTATCTTATATATGCAACCCAGATACTGGCTAACTTCAAATAAATGAATATCTGTATGTCCTTCCTTATCTCTCTTTTACTCACATCTCTTTTTCCTGCTAGCAATGCAGTAAAAAGAGGTTCATGAGATTAAACTCTAGAAGTTTAGATAAAAATGTGTTATTTCTCTTTTTCTTCATAATTTATTTGATTAAAGACACTGAACTTTCCTCATATCAAAACACACGCACACAAACCAGTCTAGAACCAGAACTCAGTGTCCGTAAAAGGCGGAATGCTTAATTAAATATATAACATTTTTGCCTCTGCTCATTAGTAGATACAGTTTGAGTAATTTCAACCATTCATATTACAGACATAACAGCACATGCTAATGACTTATCTCCCCAAGGGGGTGTTAAACATCGTTTAGCCCCTACATCCGCCAGTGTGATCTGTAAAAACTCCCCTTAGCTATTGAACAATCCATATGCAGCATCTTGCAGCAGGAAAGTTCATTACAGTATGCAACATCACCTTTTGGCCATGTACTAAGGAACCTCATTCAGTACAGTCCTGTGCAGTTTCAGTATCCATCTCATGACAGAGATTCATTATAAACTCTAATTTAGACACTTCTTTACATGTCTTATCTGTGGGATCTGATATAAAAAATGTCTATTGCAAATAATGTGTATTGTTTCTAGATATAAACAGTGTCCTGCATAATCAAAAGCTGAATATAGTTTAGAAGTCATTAAAATAGCCCTAGCTTTAGGCATCTCTTTAGGAATTTTAAGTTACTTTTACTAGAAACACTGAGGAAAAACATGAAGACTTCTTTTCATCATTTTTTACCCTAGTAAAATGGTTAAATCACTTAGGTTAAATTACTCACTTGGAGCATGAGAAAACCATGTTCAAATTCTTTCTTAACCTCCAGAAACTGAAATTCACTTCTCTCAAAATATAGCCTAAACATACAGTGAATAAGGGGAGAGGCTGTTTCCTTATTACTTCAAAGCTATTTTAATTTGCATGGAAAAATCTAAAGATCTATGGAGGCAGGAAGCATAACTGAAAAATACCCCATGCCCATTGTATTAAAATTGCTGTTATATAAACCAGATCTGCAGTAAGGCGAGCAGAGACTGGAACCCTGGTCATTCTCTTTTCGATGGGAATGTGCTATGGTAGAGTTTCTTTCTAACGTTTATTTGCAGCATGCCGGAAAAAACATGTAATTGGCACAGAGCCTCTCTACTGTCAAAATATGTTTTTACATTAAACAGATTTAAATTTTCAAAGTCATGTTTGTCTCTTAAATCTATCAGTGTCTGTTCATATGTTCTTTTCCTATAATTAAACTTACTTTATTTTGTCCTCATTATCCTTCTGCAAAAAAAGTACAGGGATTAGACTTCAATGTTCTCAGTCAAGACTTTAAAGCATGTAGCTGTTTCTAGGATAATACCTAAAGGGTGGTTGATAATCCAGATAGAAGTACTCTGTTACACCAGGATACTCATTAAACATACTCAATATATTCTGACATATTTATAGGAAACTAAATCCTCTATATCAGCGACATACGGCTGCTCTGCAGTTGGCCAGGGTTGTTAAAGAAAATGAAAATCCTTTCCTGCCCAAGCCATGTTGTTTTGAAACATAAGGCTGGAAGGAGAAGGAAGATCTCCCAGGGGTATTTCACTGCTCTGTACTGATTTCTGCTAAAACAAGAGGTCTTTTAGAACATAACTGTAATCAAGCTGTTACAGGGTGGTAATCTTTTGTCTTTTACATGTAGCCTCTCACATGGAAAGGATGTCTTTTGATCCACGGGGTTACTCCCTGATCATCCCACAAAGCATTACTGCAAATGGTGTGCTCCACACAGTATCACCAATTCCCTTCCCCTGCAACTTCCAGGATTGGGATCTCCCTAGGTAAAGAAAGCCATCAAGAGGAAACAATGTGATTGATATAGAAAATATACATTTGAAATGGATTTAAAAGCTAAATTCCATCATGGTTTTATATATGCATGTATAAGATGTTTGGTTTTGACATGCTAAAACCAGCTTGGCCACCATGTGAGTAAGAACAGGTTTGTGTCAAGGTCCAGATGACTACGCAGCTTGTTGCCATCGTGTTCTGCAGTGCAACACCCATAGTTTTCTATTTCACACAGGGACTGCCTGCAGCTGATGAAGAGAGCAAGCCAAATTCTGCTCTCAGTTAACTGAGGTAAATAGAGAGGCTTTCCTGGAGCCAGCCCAGGCCTGCTGGGCTCTCAGCTCTCCACTGAGCTCACGGGCACAGCCTCATCTCTCTTACTGAACCCACCACAATTCAACGGCTGCAGCATTTTCTCCTACTTTCATTACAGTAGAGCAGAATTTGGTCTTCTGACATATTTCTTTTATGAGAGTACAGGTTTTTTGGCTACATTAAAAAAACCTGTGTGAGAGAGTTTAGTTTATTTGAATAAAGCAAAATTTTAAATAAAATTAACTAGACTGAAGGGGAAAGGAGCCCGCTTGATAATATTTTGAAATTTTTTGGGTTTTTTGTTTTTGTTCAAGAAACATTTAATCCAGAATTTAAAAAAAAAAAAGGAATATATTCTGTAGATATGTTTATCTTGATTTTAGGCTCTCACTCAAGCAGGAAAAGTTTCTAACTGGCTATTTTGTAACTCTTTTCTATTTTAATTTATACCAAACCTGTCTCCCTAGGCTTCTCTTATGCAGTACTGGGTCTTCCTGTCATAAAAAAGGTGCTAATTCAGACATCTTAAGATTATTCCCACCACGATTTTCTTTATCCCCTCTTCAGGCAAGTTAAAATAATAGATCATTAAAAATATATAGTCTGTGTGTTATTCTTAATGTTGCTGCTGGTAGCGAGTTCCACTGGCAGTTGTACAGCCATAAAAATTCTCAAGTAAGTACATTTGACTTTTAGTTTTAGAAATGGACTCTCTGAAACTAAGTAAACCTTTAAGTCCTCATGTAAAAATACCAGCTGCCTTCTAAAAGTGCAAAAGATGGCATTTTTGACACAGTTTGCTACTCTTCCTCCTATACTGTGCCTTCATAGACGTAAAATTCTAACAACTTTCATGCATTGAAAAACCACACATAAAAATTCTACAATCCCAAAAAAGATGGAAAATTTTACTATGCCATCTAAAAGAGTAAAAAGAAATTAAAAAGAAAAAAAATCATAGTTTAGAAAAGAAAATGTACCAAAGTACAGGGTATGAGAGATGAAAAAGATTTTTTTTAAATCAAATAAGGCAGACTGTTAATGCATAAAATATGGATTCTCTTAAGCTTTTTTTTCTAGTGACTTGGAATTAGAAGAGAGGCAGAGAAAATGAGGAGAAAAGACAAAAAGAAATGCAGGAGAGGTAAGATAAATTATCAAAGAGGTAAAGAATAAGAATTGGGCACTGCAGCAACCAAAAAAAGAGAGAAAAATCCAGAAGGAAAAGAGTTGAAAGAATTTAGAGGCAAACAATTGGAACAAGCTGGAGAATACAGGGCAACAAAGGGTAAATTGGGACCTCAGAAAGGACTTCCTAAATCTACATTAAGAAAGAAACTGAGTATTATGCTGTGTGCCTTATTTAAAAATAACTGCCCTAAGACCAGTAATGTAGCTCTAGAAGCACAACCCTCAGTGAGAATGACAGTCCTGAGGAAATGGTCATACACTCATGCAATCTGCCTGTGTTAAATTCATTGTTAGCATTCAAATTAGACATTTCAGGTCTGTTTCAGCTGAAATTATATCACTGACTGCAGCACATCTATTGATGTGACAACATACAAAAATTCCTTCTCCCTTATCTCTACCACAGGGAAAAAAAAAAGGAATGAAAAAAGAAAAGCTTCTTAAAATCTGTTATCCTGTAATCACTCCTTTTTCCCAGAATGCCTTTCTGGAAGGGAACCTTTTAAATCCAATAGCTAATTCTTCTAGATGCCTTTTTGACTACATCATCTTGCCTTCACAATTTTAAGTACCCTTCATTTTTACGATCTCACTGACTTTGCTCTTTCTATCACTGCAGAGGTATGTTCTCATAGAGAACTGGTCCTGGGAGAAAACAGTGATGGACATACAGGGCTTGAAAATTACTGTCTTGCTTTGAGCAAGATCAGGTCTATAGAATTTTGTGGACATTGTGGGCTGTTTTAGAGACTGAGTTTACTGTGGGACCTAAATGCTATGGGATTTACTACTCTTCTAAATCTGTATGCTGTCAGCTAGATGTAAATAATTTTCTTGAGCAAATGGTTGCAGTGTGCTTCTTAGATGTGTATTTTATTCGTAGATGCTTATTTTTTTGCTGGTTTTTACTTGGAAAATCTAACAAGTTAGTATTTACAAAATAGGAAGGAGTGTCTTCAATTTGGCTCTTTGCTTGCTTATGGCTGAAGACCTTGATAAGAAACTTGAGTCTTTTAACTTCTTTATCTTTTATTCATTTGTTCAACAGAAATTTTATATTTGGTACTTAGCTTGGTCTGCTGTGATTCATAGATGATGTATATCTGGAGGAGCCCTATCATCAGGAACAAGTTCTTAGCTTATCTGGGCAAAAGCAGAAGATTATTTCTTGGAACAACTGTTTTCCTGAGACTGGGAATGTGAGGGGGGTGGCGACAGTGGCTGTGAATGCACCAGCAGCACGTGCAGAGTCGGCCTAATTGTTTTCATACTGTTCAGCAGGGACGTCAGCGAAAACAAAAGTAGTATTTTTCATTTTCATTTGTTTTTTTCTTTCTAGTAAACCTCCTTATGATTAACTCAAACTTGAACAAGGAAGTGTGTGAAGGACAGGTCCAAGCTGTTGCTCCTCTTCATCATGTAGTAGCTATCAATATTTTCCTCATGCTATATAAAACCAGGTGAACTTTTGGGTTGTTTTTTTTTTATAGCCTGTCCTCCAAAAAAGGCTCAGCAAAACTTATAAATTACGATTTGAATGGTTGGAAAGTACTTACTTGTTGTTACTTTCACTGCTATTTATCAGCAAACGTGGAAAAATTACTATATGGTGGATAAGGTGTTGCCTTGATATGGGCACCTCTTAGATTGACTTCCTTATTCAATTACGGATTCAGAGGTTTTGCAAAATGTCATTCAAATTCTGTTATTCCGCTAAAAATGGAAATCGTGGTGGTAGTAAAACTGATTTTGGAACAGGAAGGCCACAGTGATAAATATATTAACATATGTTGTGAGACAGCATTCACGATTTAGCATGAGATATACATAATAATATTTGCAAGCAATTTTGACACAGGTTTTTTTGATACTAGAAAGACTTCCTGTCTTTTGCATGTACTAAAATCTATCCTTTATTCATGTTTTTTTTCCCCAAGCTTCCACCAACACAGATTTTCATAAAATCAACAGATGCCAAGTTTATGTAAAGGCTAATTACCCATCTTCCAGATGACCCACTTATGGTATGTAGCCTTGTACTACAGTGATCCCATAATCATCTGGCCAATGCACATATTTATTCCATTGCACACTGTCCCACAAATTCTGCAGACTTACTGAGAACCACAGTTTCCTGACCACACTGCCTACAGCATTGCTCAAGAGAAGTATCATGGATAACAGTCTAATAGCTTTCCGTAAACATCTTGCCAAATAAACCTCTCTAGAAAATCGTATTGCAAATTTAAATAAATACTACAAATAAATGAAGTATTTTCATTTTCTGAAATCAGAACAACATCTTTGATAAATAGACATGATCTGGTTACATAATCTGTTTCAGGTTAACATCACTTTAATATTGTTTTGCATTCACTACTTCAGCTGCCTGTTCCTATATGATGCTTATTATCAGAAAAGCAAGCAATTTACCGACACAATCTCGTCCTCTGCCGGTACAGTTGCTGCTGATAGTGCTGCTGCCAGTGCTGCTGCCCTGGCTGCCTTCCTCATCGCTCTCTGAGTCTGGAGATTGGTGAAGTAGTTGACAGCTGCAAACTCAATAAGCGCAGAGAAGACAAAGGCAAAGCACACGGCTATGAACCAATCCATGGCAGTGGCATAGGACACCTTGGGCAGAGAATGGCGAGCACTGATGCTTAAAGTGGTCATTGTGAGAACTGTAGTGATTCCTTGAAAACAAGAGAAAGAAATGGGGCATTAGAACTTTGGTTCAGCCCTGCTACTCTTAAATTCATATATATGAAAAAAACCAAAGCACAACACCCTTTTTGGTTTTAGCTGTCATCCTACATACCAGCTAAACAACAAGACTCCTAAGTACTTTGTATCCTTAAATATCTCATGTATACTGGATTCAGCATCTAAAAGCTCTGGAAAAACTTCCTTAATGCATTGAGCAGACCGAAAGGTAAGATAACAACATTCTACATGGTGCAGCTTCTTAGAATCGTGATAAACATGGCTATAACAAAATCCAAGCTCAAAATACGAAGGAGACTTTCTTTGGGGGTTAGTAAGTGGAATGTTTGGCAGAAACCTGGATTCACATATTGTCATTCCCCAACAGTGATCCTCTCTTTCTCCTGTTGTTGTACGAGACAGACCATGGCTTACCAAACCTTCACTAAAATTAGTCAAATTCTACATTAAAAACAGTCAGAGCCTGATCCAAACATTTCAAATAATAGCATTTGGGGCCCCTAACCTGTTGTCTTTAATCACTAGATACATTTTTTAAGATTCACTAACAGTATCTTGATTTAAAAGCGCCCGTAGTTACAGATAGGGAAGGACAGAAAAGCTACTTCTCTAGAGCTGCGTATCTATTTTCACAGAGCAGATCTGGTCATGTACCTCATGGGCCCCATTCTTCACATGAATTCATGAATTTATTCTTTCTGTGTTGGAGTGTACAGCATTAATAATGTAGGAAATACAGTTACTTCCTACTGCTGCCTGATACAAGCAAAAAATGCAAGAACAAACTCAATCATTTACACACAAGCCTCTGTCACTCATATTTACTTATAATTATGCCTGCTAGAACGTAAAAACCGTGGGTATTTAAAGACAGTAAGGTGGAAAATATCCTCTTCTCCCATCTTCTGCAGTTGGGAAAGGGTAGGTGGGGAAGGAAAAGATGCTATAATGTCATATTGTGACGGTCATGTTGAATTGATGAAGTAATATGCTATGAGTGATGCTCAGAGGAAAGGATGCAGTGTCATAGCATACTGCAGCATCCAGACAGGGTGACATTATTTTCAGAGTTTCTCTGCAACTCTTTCACATGATGTGGCTTGCCAGCTGTCTGAAGTTAACTACATCCCCGTGTCATTACTTAACATGTTTTAATGAAATACAAATAGGAGATGGTATAGAAATACATAGGATCCCTACTTCTCCCAAATCTGCCAGACTGATTTTATAATATGAATACAAGTATGCTGAGATATATTTCAATTTCAAAGGTCCAGAATGAACTTTTCGAAATGATGTGTGATTAGATTAGAATCTGTCCATGTGTTAGTGTGTAATAAAATTGATACATTCTGTGTCTGAACAAAAACTTACTGCAGCAGGAATTTAATTTAGGAATAGGTCTCCTATTCTATTACAGATATAGATAAGAATTCTCTCAGTGCAAATATTGATGAAATGCTCTGCACTGTGGAAAGCTACTTTATCAAACTGAATACCAAATTAAAGCTGGTAAACTGTGCAACTGTGGATTGTTTACCCTTGTCTCTATACTTTGAACACTTCTTGGTAGGTTTTGAAGAATGTGTTACATAATGCAAACACTGAAATCTGGTAACTGGCATCCATTTTGGAGGTAAACACAGTCCTTAAATTATTTTGTGCTGAGAAACTGGTTTAGGCACATCATTGTTCTTCTACCATTAATTTCTCTTCTCTCAAACTTAGTTTTGGGACTAACAAGTAAAAGTGAAAATTTATAATTCAAGTATTTGCAATATGATGCATTTTAAACCTTCTCCATTTTAAAACTTCTTCACTGAAAAAGACTGGAAATCTATTTTTGTCATAAGGAATTTGCCCCTTTTTTCCTTAGATTAAGGTATTCAGAATCCATGGGATTTTGAATGAGTCAGGACTACAAATTCAGACTGTGCCCTGGGAGAAATGTAAATGGAAGAAAGATTGAAATGTTCTTTTAAAATGCTAACGTTACTATTTTCCACAATACAGAAAGGTGTCTATTTTACTCTTTTCATAAAATATTTTCTCAAATCCATGTTACTCTTCAGTACAACACCTAAGAGCTGTTATTCCAGTGTTTGAGGTATTTATATAATTACTACCAAATCAGCTACAGACCTACTTGCACATCTCTTCAGGCATGTACAGTTACCTTCTGTGCCCACTATGTTGCAAGTATGTTTTACCCAAAATGTAGAGGATGTAACTCAACAGTCCAGAGATGCAACATGAAGCCAAATCAGGTAGCATCATATTCGGAGTGTGGACCTCATATATATATGAACCAGGAGACTCAAAAGCTTTGAGAGCATTAATTCAAACCACTGGAAAACAAAAAAGGCCTTGCCATGCAATATGGATACGTCTTTCTCATTTTAAGTCCAACCTGTGCTAGGGACATTATTCATCTCACTGATCTTTATCCATCTAAAGCCCTTATTAGTTGTTTAGATGCCTTTGTAGCCAAGGGGAAGACAGCACTCCAGAATGGGTGTTAGATGAGGTACTTTATGTCAGATAATAACTCCATTCCACATGATTTTTTTTCTTTTAAAGCTTTAACTCATATTGGTTTCCCAAAACAATAAATCCATAGGAAAAAAAAAACCTCTTTAAAAAATGAAGAGGTTGGCATTTACTCTGAAATTGTCCCTTCCTGCATACAAAAATATATTGCAAAGTATCACAAACAAGTCTGGGTAACCAAATGTTCTGAGTCAAGAATTTTGACCCTCATAGGCAAATTGACTACCATTTGGTTTCACTTTAGTATTTACTTTTGCTGACTGAAACCTACTAGCTGCCTTTCCTAATCTTCCCTGGATTACAGTAGTTGACTGATACAATGGATTCAATACACTGAATGAAATGAATGACAAAAGGAAAAACACAAATACCAGCCACGGTTCTTGCTGGAACAGATTCTTTGTTGATCCAAAACACAACTTGAGACAGGACTACAGTCATGATGCATGGAATGTATGTCTGAATGAGATAGTAGCCTATTTTCCTTTGAAGATGGAAATAGAGCAGCTGGAGTGAATACTCGCCTAAAACAAACAAGCAATGAAAGGAATGAATGAATGAATGAATGAATGAATGAACGAACGAATGAATGGTAGACTGATGCTGAGCTGTTCAAAGACCTTAATGCAGCATACCAAAAACTGTCCTGGCTGGAACAGACTCCTTGTTAATCCAGAAAGACACCTGAGAAAGAATTACTGTCATAATGCAAGGAGTGTATATCTGTATCATGAAGTAGCCCATCTTCCTTTGCAAGTGGAAATAAACTGTCATGATTACATATTCACCTGTTAAGACACAAGTATGTCAGCATTATTTTGGCAACATGTGAGTGAACATTACTGGCTTAAACCCAACATAGTATGTTCTGATGAAATCAGAGACCTCCTAGTGCATAAAAATAAGCTGCTTAAAAAAAGGTAAAGTGACCTTATGGAAACAGAGGAGAATAATATTCATTTTAGGTATTGTTTTTACTGGGTGGGGAGGCAGTGGGAATTCTTAAGAATCTCATGAAAAATTCTGTGTTTGATGGCACTGTATTGAAAAGCTGTCTTTTAAGAGACAATGGTTAGAGTGTGTCCAAGGATTTTACTCTTTAAATTGGCAAAAGATAATTAAATTAATTTCATTCTATATGAAAAAACCCTGTAATTTTTTATCAAGATGTTTCATAACACCAGTAGTTTCCACATGGCTCCATCTTACCTGTGTTAGATTTAATTGTTTCACTAGATACAGTTTGTCCTATAAGGTCATACTGGAGAAGACTGGAAGACTCCTGTGGTACTTCTACTGAATGCAATGGTCCTTTTTTCCAAGTATAAATTATTTCACTTTTTGGATAAGCATCTGAGTAACAGAGGGGAAATTTACCATTACTAGTTACGTATTTTATAAGTAATTGAAAAAATAAGCAGAATAATCCCTTTTGTAGCTCAAATGCCCACAGAAACATGCATCCTACTCCAGTAAGTTCCTAAACTCATTAATTACAAAACGGAAAAATAAAAAATCCACAATAAGAGAATGGCTGAGGTGAGACCTGAGAGGAACTAGTTTTGTTTCTTAATTTGCTATAAAACATACACACTGATTACCACAGCTCAATTAAATATTTTCAAAATTTATTACCACAGACTATGTTTTCAAAATTATAAGTAATATAGTAAATGTAGCAGAGGTTTTATGACTTGTTGAAGGACCAACTTTGACTACCAGAAGTGTAAGAATAATAAACAACAAAACATGCTTCAACAGTCATCCTTCACTGAATAAATCTATGTCCATATGAATGGTCTGAGTCCCAGAGAAAAAAGTAAAATTCTAGTATAAAAATACAATTAAAAATTTCAGCTATGTCATTAAGTAATATCTTAGGATCTTCTGACCTTCTGAACCAATGTGTTATTTTAACAAACTGAAAGATACAGAAAAAACTTACAGCTTCCAAATTTCAGTGGACAAGCATGTCCATCCATTGGGAAGTTCACCAACCGCATAGGACAATCAGCATTAATGGTTAGTCTAGAATACATAATAGTAGATAATGAAAAAATACGGTATGTAGAAAAATGGTGATAGAATCAAAAATACAGGTCAAACAAAAGCAGAAGAACAAGCTCTCACCTCATTGTGTAAAGAATAGTTCCATTCTGCATAATTCTGAACAGTTTGTTAGGAGTTGTCATATTGTGAGCAATTGATTTTTTTCCATTTCTAAAAAATGTGTCTGGTGTCCAAATTTTACTGACCATTAAATTGTTCAATCTCAAAATTTCAGTTGGCCCACTAAACTTCAACCTCTCATCAGTCCACGTCTGACGAAAGAAGACATCCATTGTGTATTCCTATGGAAAATAAACAGGGGTTGACTTCTCTTTGGGGGTCAGCAGTCCCAAGTGGCTGTGGGGACAGTAACTCCATGAGACAAACTAAAACACGTCAATGGCATTTCGTTTGCTGCTTAAATACTCAATCCTATTACCTTTAAGTAGTTACTAAAAATAGTCGTCCATGAAAACATATCCTACTTTCCTATTATTTGAAGAATAGCTACAAATGAATCAGTGAACAGACAATTTGACATGAGTAAGGAAAAAAAACAACCCTCATTGTCCTCTCAGAGATAATAATTTAATTCAAAGTGACTGAGGTCTAAGGAATTACAAATGTCTACCTTTCAAATTGCAAAACTAAACTATCAGTGTTTAATTCATACGTTTGCCAGAAACAAAAAGACACGTTCAGTGACTCTTCTGCAGCTTCCTTTGGAAATTCACAAAGTAAGGACTGATCTGAGCCACATCGCAGTAGGATTATGGGGTCAAGTTAACACTGATCTATGGGATTTTTTTCAAGAATTCTTAGTAATATTTTCACAAGCCTTCAGAAAGGACCTCTCTGCAGAAGCTGCTTAGGAAACAGAGCTAAACCTGGCCAGCGGCAAATTTTGTAAGAATGCATAATTATGCCCTCTCTTAGATTGACTGATAAAGAGCAGTGGAAAAACTTTGGTAGTACTTGGAGCCCACACAGTTCCCTGCCTCCAAACTGAACTGCAGGCTCAGGTGAGCAGGTGTTAGAGGAGTGCACAACGGCAAAAATAGCAGCCCAAGCCAATCTCCAGAAAGACAATAGCAATGCTATCCTCACTTCCATGACTTAACGTGTTCCTGGGGCTGCTGCTCTAATTGCCAGAGTTCACCCAAGTCCGCAGCTGCCTGAGTTTGGGGCACCCAGCATGACCAGGGGCAGCTGTGTCAGCAATGGCACCATCCCCCTGCAGCTGCTCATTTGGTTGCCTCCTACCAGGCAGAGTTCTGCAAAGCTGTGCTGGGACACGGGTGCTCACCATCTTCTTCATAGCGTTAAAAAGGCATCTTTCACCTGTGGCCCATGCCGTCACCTGAGGCTGTGTGCGCCCAGCCCCGGCTGGCACTGCCGGGAAATAGCTGTATGCAGCTCCGGCCAAACTGCTCTGCTGGGCCCTAGAGACTGTCAAAGAGATTAAGCCTCGTAATCTGCTTTAATGACGGTCAACTCAGATGCCACCGTAATGAATCCCGGGAAAAGAGAGCAGGGGCGGCCAGTGAGGTCCTTACCATCTCCACGTCGGACACCGGCCCGAAGCTGGTCACGTAGATGTCCGTCTTGACTTCTGTCACGGAGCCTGCGGGACACGGAGAGGGGCTGGGAGCAGAGCGGGGCCGGGGCTGCGGGGCCCCCCGGTTCGAGGGCAACGGAGACGCCCCGCAAGAGCCGGGGGATGCGGGGCACGAGCAATTTTGCTGCAAAATACCTTTTGGTGTTCCACCGCCTCCCTCCCGCCACGGGTGCGGGATAAGCCGCTCCTGCCCGGGGCAGCCGGAGCGCTGCCGCTCGCCCTTCCCCACCCGCCGGCTCCCCGAGGGGACGGGGCTTCCCCGCTACCTCCAAATCCCGGTCGGAGCCTGTTGTCGTAGCCGTCCAACAACTTGTCGAGGATCCGAGTGATGTTTTCCGAGTAGAGGTCCGTCCCGTCCCCCTGGTCCCCCAGCGCCGTCCCCACGCTGCGGGGAGAGGCGAGTCCCCGTCAGTCCCGCGGCCGAAGTCGCGCCTGTCGAAGCCCCGGCCCCGGAGAACGCAGGGAGGGAAGAGTCCCTCGCCGGCTCCTCCGGGCTGCGAGAAGCCCTGGGAGATCGGCGGGGTCTCACTCACCTCACAGCCACACATGCCCAGGCGAGCAGCAGAGCCATGCCGCAGATGTGTACGGGGGTGCCCTCAAACCCGTCAGCTGGAGCCAGTGTCGGTGCTCATCCTTCCCCTGGGCCCCGGGGGTCGGCCGGGTGAGGCTCCGGGAGAGCCCGGCTGGCTCAGCCCCGGTCCCGCGGTCCTGGCCCGGCCTCTGCCCGGGGTGGGGACGTGCGAAGTGTCCACGGCCGTGCGTGTCCCTTGGATTCGCCACCGCCGTTCAGCCTCATCTGACTGTTCCGGGGGGGAATTAGGGTTTGAAGGGACGGTGCGCGGTCGGAGAGCAGTGACAATAATCGAATAAGGTATTAGGGGAGATTAAAAGGAAGAAATCCACTGCTAGTTTTGGCATGGAATTAGCAGGGACCCGTTAGGAAATCTGGAAAAGCGCTGGCATCTTGCTGATAGAGATTATGTTAGAAATGGCCTCGGCTTTTATTATGTTTATGGTTCACAGGGAGATTATTATGCAGCTTCTACATCATTAGAACTTGGCGGGGGGCGGGGGGAACCCTAGAGTTTACAATTTACTGGGGGTTTTAACCTTTCTCAACAGTTTTCCTGTTGATCAGTTCTTCAGAATTGTACAGAGATCTCCAGTATCTAAACATATATGGACATGGAACACTAGAAGTTGGTTCTGGTTCAGATTTCTAGATTTGTTTGTTTTTCTTTTTTTTTGTTCGGTTGTTTTTTTTTCAATACTAAGCTATTTTGGAGGGTTACACACACAGATTTCACTCAGACTTTAAACCAAGGCATTACCAGGACTTTTGTTAGAACTGGAGCTCCTTACTTTTAAACCACTGGGATTATAAATCATTACTAATTTTGTCCTGATAAGTACTGACTGGATCATTACTGGCCCTTCCTTCAGTAAGTGTGTTAATGTAGTCAGTCCTAAAGGAAAAAAAGTTCACGCTGCTCCAGCTTTTCCTGTGGCCTTATTACTTCTCAAAAAACCAGTGAATGATGTAACACCTGTGTCATTTAGCTACACTGGAAACAAAGGAATTGGGTCAATTTTCTTTCCATGGTAAAACAGAGGAACAAATAAATACACCAAAGTAAATCAGTTGTTTTCATAATATTTTGTTGCATAAACCTCATTTTCATTACCAGCTTCTAATAAAATATATTTATATAATATATAATATAATAAAATATATTTTCATTATCAAGAAATGGAATAATGTATTCACATGAAACTAGGAAAACCATGTATTTATTCAGGAGTAAGACTAGATTAAGACCAACACTGGGGTTCTGTGCTAAAGTTTTGTTTTCAAGAGAGACTGTGATGCTACAAAACCAAAAGAATTCAATGATGTAATTAAAAATACAAGATACCCTCTGAGTCCCTTTCCCTGGTGTCATGGGCAGTAATGTGACATAATCCACACAGATGGGCTCTGCCCACTGCCAGAGCTCCAGGTCTGCCTTTGAACAGTTGGAAACATGAGTTCCTAAGAATCTCTGGAAATGCTCTCTGAATACACCAAAGATGTGATCTCTGTGAATTCATCATGGGCTGGTGTAGCTCAGGCTTTTTGTTGATATTCAGAACCGTTTATCTGCATTAATTCATTCACAGACAATAATACTGCATCTATGAAAAATCAAAGGTTTGTATGAAATACTAAGGGGAATGGGGAAAAAGAAGAAAAGGGAACTCAGCAAATCAGAACCTTCTGGGGTTATGTTCTTCTCTCTGGTCCTGATTAAAACCTATCACTTAAAACTTTACCCCATTTTTCAAATATGTTTAATCTAAGACACATTTGAGTTATTTGTGTGCATCACTCTTCTCAGAATATTAAAACTGTACTTAGCATGTAAACACCACTAATATCCATTTTTGTAAATATGCTTCCATTAGTATTAAATATGCAAATACACTTAAATGTTTAGAGCTCTTTTTTTTTCTTTTCTTTTTCTGGACCCATTGGATCACTTTATTTACTTCTAAGGGTTCCATGTTTTACCGTGCATCTCCTCTTGGAATAATATCCTCTTCCTTTTTCAATAAAGGAAAAAGAAGTGTTGGCAAAATATTAACAGGAGTATTCAAATTTCCTTCACAAAATGTGCAAGAGCTAACTTTATAAAATTAAGCATGTGCTGTGTCCCATCAGCATCTCCCAGCTGAATAGAACATATCCAATTTGTCTTCTTTTAAAAGGTTTATTTTAGCAGCTTCTTTTAATAAGCATCTCCTGAGTATTAAAAGGCCAGTGCTACATGGGGCCACCAACCAGTCTTTACTTCTTTTACTTCACTCTGCTTTGTTGTGAATTAGATAAGTCACATTTTCTGTTAATCACACAACTGACAATTGCCTTTTTTTCAATAGCACCCTGTTCCAAATTAGACTCCTATTGTGTAAAAACATAGTCTGTCTCATGCACTAAGAGTAGATTGGGATGTGAGTCAGAGAAACAGAATTTTTAATTTTTTTCCCTCTCACCCTAGAAATTGGGGGAGTTTAATACATTTGCTTTTTGGACCAAGTTGAGCATACATCCCAGGTTGGGATGTTCTCTGGACTCCCTTAGTTGTCTATTATTATCTCACTTCTGAGTCTAGCCCAGCAATTCTTGCATGGCAGCAAGGATCTCTGATGGCAAAGCAGGAAACTTGGGCAGTGGACTGCAGTCTTTGAGTTAGTTATATAATTTCAGTCTGGGATTTCCCTGCAAGAAAATGATAATATTTTTCATAAGAAATTTGCAGTTAGAGTCAAAGACTTAAAAAAAAAATCTTTAAGCCACTGAAAATATTCCAGCCTACCTTCTAAAATGCTAAAAGCAGCCTTTGCATGGTAAAGGCAGTAGAAGGGGCTTTACTGTTGCAGAGCTAGATGATTTCAGGAGCTGAAATAGGCTTTGGACAGATTGTTAAATCTAATTTATCTTGAACTTTCAGTTAATGTTTTCTTTTTGTGGATTTGAGAGAGTGAAACAGATATATTCCCCTCCTCAGCAGTTTTGAAATTCTTTGTACCAAGAAGTTGTGTACTCTTGTATTTGTTTTCTGTTTATGAAGAGAAATGTTCACTCTATCAAATGTACAAATTTCTCTATTAGAGAAGATGAAACCAGCAAATTCTATCAAGACTGGTTTTCAAAGCAGTTTGAAAATAAACATATCGGAGAAAATCAGTTGGAAATTAGAATTTTATAAGTGAACTGAGCACACTAAAAAGGAATAGTGATCATGGAGACAGGAAGAGATGTTTCTTGGTAGATAAAGCTCTCATGAGAATAATGAAAATGTTATAAAAGGCTTGTCAGCAACATATGCTTTGGGCTTTTAAATAAACAAACAAGTTGGAAATTTGCTGAGAAAATGGCATGAACTGAACAACAGGCTTAAAAAAGGAATGGCAAATTGAGAAGTGTGGTACACTTTCCAGCTGATAATTTTATCACCTTGTAGGATGTCATTAGCACTGAGATGAAAGATGAAATTTCTGATTCGTTCAGGAATACTAAAACTGTGTTTGTTTTCTTCTTGAAATTGAGGAATTTTGAAATTAAAATAGTCTTCACAGAAATGAAGTTTCTGTGGCAACTAGGAAGTTAAAATATGACAAATTTGGCACAAAGACTTACAAGACTGCAATTGATTCTCTCGTATTTGCAGTTAATCTGATACCTGCTATCTGTTCAGCCCCTGACAGAGAAATGTGCCCCCCATTTCTTTTTGTTCAGCATCTATATACTAGATAAGAAGAGATAAGATTTTATGCTGTGGATGTGATTATAAATTAACTCAAGGGTCATAGGGAAACTTTATTTTAAAACTGCCCTTACTTTGTGGGAAAAATTTGCATTTCAAGGTTTTGTTGGTTTTTCTTTTTACAAGCTTTATTTCCCAGTGAATTAATTATTTTTGTAGGGAACATACAGCAGAAATATAAGTAAAATAGTTTTAACATTGTACAATTCTGTGTAAATGGAATGCCTGCCAGATTACTATTCCTTCACTCTCATCTTGCTGTCAAAGGACAGTGTTTACTCTGTTTACCCTTTCAAAATGTTTCCTCTGCCTTCCAAAACCTTCAGGGAGAATGTATGTGCATATTGTTACCTATGCTGCTCACTCCACCCTGCCACAGATAATTCCAAGTGTGGATGAGTCATCTGCTCACAAATTGCCTTGTTGGTACCTTGTAACACCAGGAGCTGGCACAGGAGAGAGCAGCTCTCAGAACAGAGGGAACACACTGAGGTAAAGATGATTCTGTCCTACATATTCTTGTCCTGTACAAAGCTCGACCACAGTGAAAAAGTTTCTAATCGATACATACAAATTTATGCACCTGCAAACACATATACAGACATACATTCTTATTTTTCACATTAAATGCTTAAACATTTGATCCTGTATGCACAGGAGATTGAACCTGAGTTTGCTTTTATGTCCAGGGAAGTCAAAGGTCCAAACAGACAGAAACCATAACATTTCAAATATCAGACTGATTTTTAGGTATTATTCTATGGGGAAAGATAAGCACAAAGAAGCACATGGCAGCACAAAGCAGCACATGGTGGCACAGACCCTGGGGGCAGGAGGTGTCACACAGCAGAACCCTACAGAGAGGAGCCTGGCGGAAGCTGACAGGCGGGTGAACAGTGAGTGATCACCCCATAGAAGGTGCATTGCTGACGTGGCAGCACGGGATAGGTTGTGTGTGAGAGTTACCATGAAGGGAGGTGCTGTGTCTTGGGAAGGTTTATAAAACCAGCTTGTTCCTTTGAATAAAAGATCCAGATCGGAGCTCCAGATCTGGATTCAGACTGGAGATCCAGGAACCAGAACCAGACTCAGACTCAGTCTGAATTTCAATCACCAACATTATTCAATGTGCAGTCTAGCATAAACATTTCAGTAATGGAAAGAAGCTTGCTTTTGGCAGATCTACTGGGCAGAAAATGAAACAAATTCTTTATTAAGAGTTTTTGAAGGATATGGGACAGACTGCTGTTCAGTTGTTAGTACTTGTTCCACTTAACATGCAGGTTCCACTTACCATGCAGGTGTATAAATGGCATTTCAAAGTACAGATGGAACTGGCTGACACTGTGTGTACAAATCAATACAAGTATTGTGCGGTTTCTTGTTTTTCTTAGGGTTTCCGTCATCATAGGAATTAAGTATTTCTGGGAAATACGAGGTATCTGTGAATCATTCTGTGAAAGCTGAGGTCTCTCTCTAGATGCCTATTGAGGCATCTACAAACAACCTAAACTGGACTGAAGGCCTTAGGCTCCTTCCTTGCTGTACAGAGGTGAAACACCACAAAACAAACCTGGTAGGAACCACATAGGAATAAACCATATAACCCTCCTTTGCCCCAGCACTTGAAATGATGCTTAATGATTTTTGCCTCGTTTTCTTTTATATATTTGTTGTATTCTTTACACATATAATTTGGAGGTCTGTAGCCTATTACTGCATTTGTAGCTAGTTTTCCCAGTACTTTTCCCTGCCTTGATAGGCAGAAAGACAAAACACATTCCAAGACCCCTATGCTATCTTGGTTCTCCATAGAAACCAAGGTTGAAAAACAGCTCTTCGAGACACATTTTCATCAACAAAGTTCAGTCCCATCTGAGGGGGGAGGATTTAGAAGGGGCTTGAAGTGGGGGGAATTGCATCACCACTGGTGCTCCTAATTGGTGATTTTTGTCAATTATGCTAATTTACTAAACTTATAAAACTGTATTCACCCTGTGGAGGGGTGGGCTTTTGTGGACATTTTCCATATCTGCCCCGGAGGCCTCCAGTAAAGATCAACCTTTATATTACATCCTATATTAAAATGATCTTTAAAGTGTGTGTTATTTATAGGTTCTTTAAGGCATCAAAAAGACCTTTTATTTTGCCGGCATTTTTGCCACGTGCCATTCCAGTCACTTCTCAATATTAACAGACAAGAGGGCAGCAACTGTTTCCTATTCTGAACTGCAGAGGGAAGGAATCAGGGAGTGACAGCAATACTATCTAACAGTCTGTGTCATCATGTGCCTCTACGTGTTTCAGTCACCTGTTCTTTAAGCACCATCACCAACAGCAGAGCTGATGGTGGAGTGATTATTCTGTCAGTGAACTTTTTGAAGCCTTGCTGGCTCTCCAGATCATCTCATTTATGTAGTCAGGTGCCAAATTTTCTTATGATGTTTCAGAAATGTGTGTTTCAAAGACAGATCTGTTCCAGAAGAGGATGTTCTCTTGTACCACAGAGATACAATGCAGAAAGCAAAAATCTGATTCACTAGGTTATTTTAACTGTACTTGGTAGTAATGATCCATTATTATTTCAGTTTAAGCTCTGTAATCTTTACGGAGCCATTCACAACTAAAGAATGAGGCTTAATGTTAATTTGTCAGGAACAATATCCTTTATCTGAGGACAGATATTTATAGTAAGGGGGAAGCAGGTTCTACTCCATATTCTGTTTTTCTGAACCTTGCATAAATTTTGCTATCTTGACTGTATTGGCAAGTGTCCAAGTCCTAATCTAGCAGAAGCAAGTTCTCCATATTTGACTGTCAGCCCAGGACACACTGATCCTCTGATTGTTTGGATAAGTTTCTAGAACAGGTGTAAGGTACAAGCTCCAAATGAGAAGGAAATCTCACTTTAGCAGCAGCACCTAGGGTAGCAGGTCCTGGGAACTGCAGGCTTGCTGCACCTAAATTGGTGGGAAGCTTTGTGAATTCAACAGCGTTAACTAATAGTAATGCCTGTGATTATATAATTGTAATAATGGTGACAATGCTTTCTTTTCACTGCACAGGAACTGTTTGATGAGAGAGAAATGGTTTCTAGCCTGGCATCCTTCACATTTGAAGAATCAGTAAACACAGATTCTCAACATTTCTGCTTTTTGGAGGTCAGTCCTGTTTTACATTGCCTAGAGAGAATGCTGAGCCCAAATACACAGTGAAAAAAAGCCCAGTAAATCCGTGCTGGCTTTCCGTTAGTTGTGTGGTAGTAGCTAAATGGGTTTCTGTTCAGTCATGTTGGTGGTGGACTGGCAAGGATGTACAGCCAGAGCATAGACATATTCAATATCTTTGTCTCTGATATCAAGATAAAGCTGTTTGGATAAAAATATGCATGGCTGCACAAGATACATAAATTAGACAAATTATTTAAGAGATTGTAATATGCTGGTTAACATTCTTTTCTTGAGAACATGTCTTTAGGAGTCCACATTTAGAAATTAGTCTAAAGGAACAAACCAACTTTAAGATGTGTGTTTAATAAGACTTTGCCAACTATTACCTAATGGGGTTTGTTTTATTGTAGAGACTTAGGGTTAAATTTAATTTGTTTTCACATAAGTTTTGGATAAAGGTAACTTTCTTATAGACTTACTTCTGAGATATGGATATTTCTGTACATGATTTTTCTTCCAAAAATATGATTAAAAACCTTCAACTCATTTTAAGCACAAAGGAAGGTAAAAAAATTAACTTCTGATTTAATCTTCAGTGGGTTTTGTTCATTTTCTTTTACACAAGACTTAAAAAAAGTGTGGGGGGAGCTTCTTTGTCTCTTACTCTGAGTCACTTAAACCCCTACATTGCCTGGATGACTTCTTATGTGTCTAGAGGATCCATATTTTTCTCTTGGAATCTCATAGTTCACTGGGTTTTGGGTTGTATGTTAGCTAACAAACTAATGTAGAATTTTTAATATATTGTAGGGGCTCTGAATGAGATTAATACCTGTTAGGTCCAGAATGCCTTAAATATATAATTTATTATACTAAACATATTAATATGTCACTCTGGAGTGGCTATGGAATACATTGATAACCAC
Organism: Rhagologus leucostigma; assembly: GCA_013397725.1. Taxonomy (NCBI): domain Eukaryota; kingdom Metazoa; phylum Chordata; class Aves; order Passeriformes; genus Rhagologus; species Rhagologus leucostigma. The sequence goes on along the minus strand of VZTD01000153.1, from coordinate 243,928 downwards.
TATCATCCCTTCCAGCTCACACTCCTTGACTGTGATCAGAGACTGGATTTATGTTACTTCCCTGTAGATACTCACCTAAGCACTTAAGCAAAATTAATTCATCTATATTTGTCTCTGTTTTATATATTCTCTCAAAAATGGTTGTATAATTGAAATACATAATTTAAATGTGTGAGTTCCAAAGTCATGCACTTGTACTTCTGTGCATTTAGGAATGTGTCATTAGCTGGGTACTCAAACAGAAAGCAAAAGCCTCTTGTAAGTTGTTTGGCAGTCACAAGTTAGACCAGCTTTTAAATAGGGTATAGTGTAGAGCACCATTTATACAAAATCCATTAAGATAAACATTTGAAATGAAAATGTTTAATTGTCCCTTTTATTGTGGCAAATAATTTTCCTCTAATTACAACCACCAGTCTTTCCCCTGCTTGTCATCTCAGGGGAAAAAAGGAGGGGAGGGGGAAGAAGCAAGATTTCTGAAAGTATTACTTGTGGGTTATTTAGTAATCCTTCAAGGTTTCTCCTTATTTTCCATCATTTCACAATATTGAAATTTCTTTTACCTCCCAGGTCGGAGAGAACACGCCATCTGACAACTGCATCATTCCCTCTTGTTGACTGTTTGGATAGAGATAAGCCACTTAAGTGTCTCTTAATTAGGTTCGTTCCCAACAGTGGCTTGAAGTTATTAGAAAAGATTAGATATTTGCATTACAGAAACCAGTAAGATGTACATGTAGTGCTCTTTATTAGTAAAAAAAAATAGAAAAACATTTTATTCTGAAATTTCTTATTTTAACGTCAGGAAATACAACAACAATAAATTTTGTATTAAAAACAATACAAATGACATTTGTCACAGATTTTCCCTGTGGAGTTAGCAGCTTTTTCTCTCTTTCAGCCTTTGTACTCACCCAACCTATGTATTAATCATAATAATATTGAATGTGCTTTTTATTTTACATCAGTCCTAACACTGATGTCTTAGGTTTTAACTTTTATATTTTTCAAATCCTATACTGCATAGTGTGTAACTCTGAAGTTTCTTGTAGCTTGTTAGCTGCTCTCCTAGGCCAGATAGACACAGATAAACAAAGATAAACAGATAAACAAAGCCTCTCCGAGCTTGCTATTCAAGGACACTCAGATTGTCCTAGGCCCAAAAGGTGTAAACTAGGGCTGCTAGAGAGGTGGAGAAATGGAAGAAATTACATCATTAGCTAAAGTTTTAATTGCTGATATTGCATATGCTGATATGCAAATGACCCAAACCTATAAAAGTGTGAAGAACTCGTGACTTGTCGTCCATCTTGGGGTCCATTTTGGAAGTAGCCTCTGGCTCCCCAGGGTGTACCTTTGAAGGCCTTTCAAATACATACTTACCTTTATTCCCTTATTCCTGTCTAGTCTCTCTTTCTAGGTAGCCACTCAAGGCATCAACATCATCAAAGTTATGGTGCTGTAAAAGATTAACTCTCCAAACATTGGAAAATATAGCCTGTCTTTGTAAATATCCTGAGGTATTTTACAGTCAATTGTTTTGCTTACCTGTCTGTAAATATTTCAGAGTATCAAACGGATGCACTAAAATATTAATTTCTCATACTGCAAAAAATTTCTGCCCCTTCTTATATTGCAAGTAAATCACTATATATTTATATCCAAGGTGCTGCATTTATTTGTTTTCTAGCAGAAGTTGTTAGGCCTCTCAGAGAACATAACAGTTTTAGTGACTTTACTGTGTACTTCTGTAAAGATTGTCCCTAAATGGCTGTTATGAACCAGTTTAAACAAAGAAGAGCAAGGGAAACTAAGCTTCTATGGATAAAACAGATCAGATCCAGAAAGGTTCAAAATATACCCAAATAACGAGATTAAAACCGAACAAGGTTAGATGTTGGTGCCAAAAAATATTGGTATATTTTATTTAATAGTAAAAGAGGCAAAGAGAAAGAAAGAGAAAAGAAAGAAAGAAAGAAATAGAAAAAGCTGTGCATGGGGGGTGGGGGGACACAGAGAGAGTGACAGGGGTTAGGTAGAAACATATCACCCTTCCGAGGGTCCCAATGACATCTCATGGCTTCTCTCCATCTGGTCCTCTTGGTGGTGAGAGTCCCCCACCACCGCCACTGAAAAGTATACAGTGGAATAATATGTTTGGATCAGGTGGGAACGCCCACGTGCCTCCCCTGGGGAGGGCAAGTTTGACACTGTCCCTTGCAACACTGTGGATCTGTTGCATGATGTTGCAGTGCTCTGGTGCGGGACCCCTTTGGGGGAGGTGGGAGGGGCTTTGATGGGCCATGACACCCCCTCTGCTGTCCTTCACGTGGATGTGGCTTTTCCCAGGGTGCAGGGGCCCACAGCTGAGCTGGTCTGCACAGCAGAGGATGGGTGTTCCCTGCCTCGGACCAGAAGCTTTTTCACTACACACTCAAACCCTCTCCTCCCCACCCTTTGGTGTGAAGGTCTGTTCGAGCCTGGCAGCTGATAACCCCGGGGCTGTGGTCTCCACCCCGAAGGTGCTAAGCCTGATCCCTCTGTGAATGTATTCTTCTTCCCCCAGCCCAGACCTGAGTCACTATCTTACCTTCATCAACAAGTAGTGGAGGTCAGAAGGCCTATTCAGGATATGGTGGTATTCTCTGCAGCTTTTGTAATACAGTCTTGCTATAATAGGCAAAGTTCCTTCATGAAGATGTTTAAGCCATAAATTATAATAGTCAGTCTCTGACAATGCCTCACTCTAAATGGGAGCTCACTATCTCAGCCAATTGACATATGAATTGAAAGCTTCAAATAAAGCCTAATATAATGCAGTTTAAGGAAATATCTATTTTTGTATCTTCTCTTAGCTTAAAAAGTAAGCATTATTTATGTGTAAATGTTAAAAAACAACACAACTAAAATTGTGTGTGAGCTTCAGGGAAAAAAACTCAAACACAACAAAACAGAAAAATTTAACTTATTTTCAATAAATACAATAAGTACACTTTTCCAATGCAATCCTGAATAAAAAGACAATTAAAGATCTGGGTTTATTTCAAAAATTTCATGCAGAATTATTTATATAGAAAATTACATGAATCAAAAAATATTATTATATTGGTCATGTATTTGTTATATATTTAACGTAAAATAATTTTTGTTGAATTTCATAAACCCATAGACTCTATCAATATTTTAATAATGTGCTGTTTAGCAGTCCTCCAGTTCTTAAGAATTTTGAATCATCTGCCCCTCTTTTGCAACAGCCTTCAAAATTGTAACTTACTGTAGATTTTTTCCTATCTTCAAAGGTTTATGGTACTGTATATGCTATTTACTACTATTTTTACAGTGGATAAAATCATATTTCTTGGATGAGCATCTTGGAATCAGTAATTTGTCATTGGTTTTAAAATATAGAAATACTAATTAGAATAACTGCTTTCTAGATATTTATAGCCTTTACTAGAAAGGGGATCTGGCAGTGGCTGAAATGAAAGACACAGAGACAAAGAAAATAGAAAAATTGTTTTTCTTCAAATACTTGCCAGATGTTCTTTGACATGATATATGGTAAAAGAATTAAATATATTCCAGACTAGTTTTATTATAATAGATACAATACTCAGAGGTTTACCAGGTTTCTGACACTTCTACCTTAATGAAATGGATCCTTTCAGTCTTTAAATAGAAAGATAAATAAACACAGTGTCGAGAGTGGATCTTTGATAGTTCTTCATATATGCATGATATTCTAGCCCTGTTCATGTGACTTAGTGAACTCTCCCATCTTCTATCATCATCATCAGGACCCTTGCAAATAAAGACATGCAGACAAAGCTTAGGAAATCTGATATGGAACATGAAATCTCATCCAGAACATTCTCATTGATAGACTTAAGGAAGGAGAGATGTAATCCAGAATTCCTGGTTTTGCTGAACGTTATGAAGGCATGGCAGTGAACTGCTCTGTGCAGAGAAGCTCTAGATCTTGGGTATAGAGCACCTGAAAGAGTTGGGTTGTACTTTAGAACCTTGAAGAAAGTCCAAGTCAGCAGTTGTGTTGTGCCTCACAGCAAGACCAATATAATGGCTATGACTACTATCAACAACCCAAAACCCCCCAAGACTGTACAGTATTAATTCGCACAGGGAGTGGTTGCAGCATAAGCATAGACAGTGGATTTTCCAATCACACAAGGCTATAGTTTAGTAGATTTATTACAATGCCTGCTATCAAACCTATGGTTTCATGGGATTGTGCCCTTCTGTTCCTAGTACATTCATCTCTTCCTGCTTCACCGTTGATAATTTTACTTTCCATAGTCTCATATTCGAACTTCATAATTGTGAAATAACCCATCAATTTAAAATTAAATCCATCTGAGAGTACATATTTGCTTTACCTAGATGGTTTCTATTTCCTCCATTATTTTTGCAGTATTTTGTTTATTAGTTCTTGTATATAGTAGGTAATATTTTTTAATATATAACCATATAAACATACAGTTTTAATCAGCTGTGGCATCTTTTCATATATGTGCAAATACATATAATGTATAAGAGACAAAACAGTTTAGGCAGTGGACAAACCCCATCATGTTATAGGACAACTGGAAGAAAAATAACAGTTTAATGACAGCTATTTTTATCTTCTTTATCCTATTTCCCAGTATAATTATTTCTGGATCAGTCCTCCTTTTTGCATGCCGGCTTCCGTGAAAATACTGATTTTTTTTCCTTTGCTCTAATGTATCCTTACAATTTGTTTTCCCCAACTTGCATAGCTACATTTTCTCAGTTTCTCACAAAAGTATTTATAGCATTAAAAAAAAAATTAAATGCTTATATTAATTTTGACATGTCAGCCCATTCAACCCAACAGTACTGGTATTTCTAATTGAATCTTTAACATGATTTCTCTATGAAAATGCTACAGTTGTAGAAAATTAGATACAGATGCTGTTCCTCTCAGTTTAATCAGTGTGCTGGGTCACAGTGGCCTTAAGGTCTTAACATAAATTCAGCTTTCTAAAGTCTGAGTGCTTGAGTGGATGGGAAGGAGGATATCGGTTCTGTTCAAAATGCCTTGAAATCTCTGGGTGGAACTGGTGATCAGTGGATGAAAACTGTTCTGTATAATTTCTGAACTGATGAAGTGGTAATACTGTGTTTTCTCTAGGACATATGGGCCCTGAGTTGGATAAAAAACAGCTCCTGCCCAACAAATTTTTGCCAAAGACTGTAGTTCCACTGCTTGTACACTCTATTACTAGGCTTATTTTTTATGTAATTTTTACCTAAAGTTTATGTGAATAGAATTGTCCATCACCAAACTCTAAACTTTTTCCCAGGTAGCATTTGCTTTAAAGGTAGTGCCTGAAAACTACCACAGCAGTAATTTTAGATTGACTTTTGCCACCTTTTATTGTGTCCTGTGAGTTCCATCCTCCTTTGTATCCCAGCAAATGTAGTGTCTCTCTGCACTCATCATTTTACATTTTGAAGCCTCAACTACTTCTGGTTTAGTTTATCTACCTCAAAATCTGAAGTTATTAGTGGTGTATTTATTTGGGTATACTATTCTAATTTTAATATTATTGACTGTGAACCTACAAGAACATATATTTAAGTTCACGTAAGTGCAAGAAAAGTGATTCATGAGAAAGAACTAGTATATGTAAATCTTGCCTCATGAGAAAATTACAGCTGACGAGAAGATACAGGAGTCTGTTAATGGCCCAGCTCTTACTAAAATTTTTTTTAATGTATAACTTTCTATAAAAGTCCACATTAGTGATGAAGGATAAGTTATAGCAATAGCCAGTTGGAAAAATTATGATAACAAAATTTCTTCTTCATGTCTTTTTATTAAAATAAATTCTCTGAGAAAACTCTCAAGTTCTGTCTCACTTGCAGAGAACCTTGGACTTCTTCCTATGAGGAGCATCTGTAGGCTTTGAAAGCTTTTCTGACCCAGGTCCTCAGCAGGCACACTGTCCTCTAAATAGGGGAACATGATCTAAACCTGCTCTAAGGACTCTGTCTTTACAGCAGCAGCTCTGAACACTTGCCATGTCTTATTATCTGGGCTCCTGTTAACCACAGATCAGGAAAACTCTCCTGGAAGGCTGCAATAAAGTTGAAGTTTTGCAGGGAATGTCTGTATTTCTGGATTTTGTTATCTTTCATAAATCCAAATGTCAAAATCCATTGCAAAAAAACCTTTGTCTTTTCTCAGTCAAAGTTAATTATAATACTGCCTTCCTTGTCCTTCTTTTCTCTTGTATGTCTGCCTTTCTGATTTAGATGATGTAGCTTCCAGAAGTCTATGATAATCTGAGTTTCTACAGTGCTGGTATATTTGGCTCTTGTGGTGTGTCTTGGTTTGAAAGACAAGTGTCTACTAAGGAAGGCAGGAGCCACCCTTGGAATGGAAAATGCAACTTCCTTCCCTCTGAGTTATTATAAATTTGAAATTGAGGGGCTTTCAGGCAAAGATATGAGGAATAGGAATAACAGTTATTTTACTAATGTATATATAACAAAGCAGTAATACAGAAACACTGGTTTAACCTGACAGAGTCAGAGTATGACCTGACACCCTGCCGCGCAGGGTGGTGGTAGCAGTCCGATTAGGTGATAGCTGCAGTTCTCTTTGAAGTGGTTCTGTTGAAGCCGTGATCTTGTAGAAAAAAGGTCTGGTCCTCCTTGGAAAGTCCAGTGGTGGTTGTGTAGCTCTTGGCCTCTGGGAATCCAGTGGAAAAACACTGCCTGTGCTGTTCCAAACCCCAGACAATATCCAGGTAGGAATGCTTGGTTCCTTCCCCCTGGGCGGAGCATCTCACAATGGGATGGTGAGTCACAGGGCAAGGCACTGATGGGCGCATTAACAGGAGATAGTCCAGGAGCGAGTTATCTATGAGTCATGCAGCAAGGCATTGTTGGGCCCATTAACAGAAGATAGTCCAGAGGGAGGAGGCAGGGAACATTGCTACACCTGGTTTCAACAGCTCATGAAGATGGTAATAGAATACACTGTAACCCAGGACATGGTGTTTCTGCATGACAGCCTACATTGACATGGTAATGCTTATCTACTGAAGCTTTGAAAATTATTAATCAAATGCCTCATGGGAATTGCCAGCTTTCCTCAATAATGTATTTTTAAAATCAATGGAAGATTTAACAGCTAAATTTCAGTCAAAAATTCTTTCTGTGGGAGTATTGTTGAATGTCTGTCAGTTTCAGCAACCAAAGACTACTAAATAATCCCAGTTGTCATTGTCTGACAAGGAGCTTTTTATCAACAGATAAAAGTACTAGTTTTCCTAACCTTTCTACCCTAATAAAATACTATTCTGATTATTTTCTATTATGTCCTAAAAAGAAAAAAAAGAAAAAAAAAACATAATTGCTTATTTTTTCCTTGTATTATTATAAAGATATTTTAATCTTCTCTTTTGGTATATCTGAGATAAGAAAAGGAACCATATGCTTTCATAAAATCCTAAAATAATTTAAGTTGGAAGGAACTGCTGGAGGTAATCTGCTCTAGCCCCCTCCTTAAAGGTTGGATCTAGGTTCAATGTCAAATCAATTTGCTTATGCTCAAATCTACCTCAGCTTTGAGCGCTTCCAAAGATAGACTTGCACAACCTTTTTGGCTACTCTGTTCCATTGTTTGACCAATCTTCCTATGAAGTTTTATTTCTATTTTTCTAGCTGGAATTTCTGTTCCTGCAGTTTGTTCTGTTTTCTTCATGTTTTATATTAGTGCATTAACACTGTTTGCTAGAAAGTAAAGAAGAATATTCTCCATGTATAACAAAAAACATATCTAGAAATGGGAGGAAAGATTTGGGTTTAGTCTTTCTGTCCTGCACCAAAAGCTCATCCTCTCATCAGAGAAACTCTTACTGTGTGTGAAACTTAACCTTCCAGTTAGTCGGAGCATGGTGCTGATAACGCCAAGGTTGAGGGTTCCATCCCTGTATGGGCCATTCAGTGGAGAGTTAGACTTGATGATCCTTCTGGATCCCTTCCAACTCCAACTGTTCTGTGATTCCTCCCACCCTCTCTGATCTACCATTCAGATGCTGCCAGCCTGCACAAGGTACCTGAAACACCAGGAAGAACACAACAACACAGTCAGCATTCGACACAGTGAACAACAGGAAATAAAAACAGTCTGTGTCACAGAGTTTAGCAGAGAATGTGAAATTACAGAGGGAAATGGGAAAGGAGAGGAATGGGGCATAATAATCACAGAGTAGTAACGAGCGTCCTTTAGGCCACAGTGCAGTTTCAAAAAGATTCCTACTGAATGTACCCTAAATACCTGAGAGGGACAAGGTATTCTGAAAACACAGATCCAGCTGGGTTTTTCTATGGCTCTGACAAATGCGGATCCCTAATAGCACAATGCCAGTTCTCAGAAGTTGACCAGCAGTTTCTTGCTGCATCCATCTCATTTGTTTTCCTGTCTCCATCTGCTGGAGGCTGCACTGCACAATGGCTGCACTGACGGGTGGTTACCCAGGCTTTGAAACTGCCTTAGCACCCAGCTAAACTTTCATGTACTGCAACATATCAAATGTCTCCTAGAGCCAATTAAGATAATTTGTATCAAAACTATATTGTTTTAATTCAAATTATTGGAAAAATCTTATTTTCAGCTTCCCTTGCCCTATAATATATAGGCACAATCTTATGGAAAGTAACATTCAAAATGAAATCTATTGATTTTAACAGTTAATGCATCACTGATTTTTTAAATTGGTTTTGCTTCATAGCATTAATTAATTGTATTAGTACTAATGTGCACTTATTGAATCTTTCACAAAAAATTTATTGCAATGGGACTCTTTAGCAGTTTGGTTATAACAACAGCAGCAAATATTGTGGAATTTTACTCATAAATTCCCTAAATTAGAGGTATTAGTGCTTCAAAATTGTCCTAATAAAATGTTTATTATTTTCCATACCCTTATCAAAGTTACTTTACCTTTTATGTCCACTATATATTTTCATTTGCAAAGTTTGATTGTGCTCTTTTGTTTTATTATCAACAATGTGCTAAATTTCTATTTTGTACATACAGAAGAAAGAAGAAAGTGCGGTTTGACATCTTTAGCTCATTGGTTGAGATTTGCATGATTATTGGTGATCACCTGTTCTAGAGGCACTAGAAATTCCTGGCAGAGCAGCTGCTGGTCTTGAAGTTTGTTTTTTTGTGGTACACCAGAATCCCAGTTTGACTGAGTGTAGAGAACAATTCAAGAAGAATATCTTTGTGCCCAGCCTTTACTCTGTGCCATATTTTACTAAAATATTTTATCTGAGAAAAAACTATGTACACAGCTGCATGTGAACCCAGCCAGCCATCTACTCAACACTTGCTCGAACTTCCCAGCTTATTTTACTTTTATCTGGATGTCGTTATGTAACTTTTGCTCATTAGGACTGATCCTGATTTTTGCTTTTTAATATTAGCAGTCTGAAAATTTTTTTACTTATTTCAAGATGAAGATCAGGCTACTATTTATGTGCTTTCTTCTATCTGAACTGTGCTGAATATGATCAAAATCAAGTTTTGACGTGCATTCATTATATCAGGATTTGTTCATTTTGATCCAGTCAGGAACAATGATATAAACATGTTTAAGATATTTGGTCTTATATTGGTCTTTCATGGCCTTGTGCTGAGTTTTTCAGTTTATTTTAACAAGTAAGTTAGATGTTATATACCCAACTGAAATGCAGATTGTCTTAATTTACATGTATATACTCCAGGCAAGTGTAGTCATTTTCTCCTAGTCTGCAAAACCTGCCCTATCTAAATCTGAATCTTTGCATAATTCCTGAAATCCTGTCATTTCATTCGGCAAGAGTAGTCTCAAATTTGTGATTACCTTGCCAGCAATGTTTTAATAAACTAAAAAAATACTTTTAGTAAGTCTTTCTCATATTTTGTCTTCTACTAAATCTTATTATCAATTTTCCATTATTACCATGTTTTTCCAATAAGAAATGAGTCTTTAAAATTTTTCCAGAATCATAGCACAAATAAATCATCCTATTTAATGAAACATTAAACATTAAGTTTAGGTGCAGTTCAGTAAAATCATTAGTTGATCTACAGTAGAGATACATGATAATCAGTTTACTTACAATCTGTGGAGTCCTTTTAGGAACCACCTTGTCTTTTTCAGTACAACTNTTTTGTTCTCCCATCATCTTTTCAGTTATTTGGATGATTAGGGCATGCAATACCTACATTTCTTGAATAATGACAGGGATAACTGAGGAAGAAAATCTTATCTTTTGGAATAGTTCTGATAGTGCATAAGACTATGATTAAAACTAAAAAGGTTGCAGATAGACTAAAAGAAAATTGGCCTTTTTGGTATGTCTTTAATGTTTGATGTGGACAATTACACCGGTAACATGTACTTCATTCCCTATAAGGACAATTTTTTCTTTCAGCACACTCACAGGTGTTACGTTCAATACAGGTGAACATACCTGTGTGTATTCCAGTTAACTGATTAGTCTCAGCTTCCATACCTCAAGCTTATGGTCTTTTCTTAGTTCTTGCAAGTGATAAATTTGTCAGTTTTGTCAGAAAATACAGTTTAGGTACTGAAATTTTATTCTCGAGGTAAATGAGAGAGATTTTTACATTCTAAAAGTGTGTTAATGGGGAAGAAGGAGAACTGATAATTCAGAAAAACTTTTCCTTATTTAAAGAAGACCTCCATTATGTGAGAAGACTTAGAATTCAGGAGCCTTTCCAACATGAGCAAATTCTCCTTACAAATCTTTCTCCCCCTCATTTCTAAAACAATGACTATCCAACTATGAGGGAACTCACTCAGGTAGGTGAGCAAGCATTGGATGTTAGTATACGTTTTATTTTGGAACTCAGTATTATAATCACCGGAATTAACAAAATTGTCTTCTGCTTTGAAATGTCCAAACTGAAAGCTAAAATATAATTCAAGGGAAAACTACTCCTACAGTAATTAAATTGGAATTCTCAACTTTATCATCTTTTGCTCAAGATTTCAATTTGATTCTCCTGTTCATTTCAAAACCTCTAACCTTGTTGCTTAGAAAAAATAAGTTAAGGCTTCCCCTACTGCTTTTTTACTTTTTGTAAAGCAAGTAGGTTAAGCTACAGATGTTTCATACACAGTTTTCCTGCCATTTTATTTATGACTTCGAATGTAAAAAAAAAAAAAAAAATTCAAGAGTTCCAGAACTACCATACTACAATTCCAATTCTTGTACCAATCAACTGGACTGTTGATGCATTGCCATCCTTCCCTTCCACAGGTTCTGGTAGCTCAAAAGTGTCCAGTTCCAAGAGTCACTTTCTTTCTGGCATGACCAGAATGGAGCATGTCTGTACGATGCTCAAAAAAATGTGACTAATGAAGCTCATAAATGCACTCAAGATGAGCTTTATGCAGAGATTTACTTAATTCTAGTTGCAATTATAACATCACAAGATAATTTGAGATAAATAACTACTGTTTGTATCAGTAGATAGGGTCACGGAATGTGAATAAGTGGAGACTTTTCCAGTAGTCTGGAGCACAAGATGTTAACATCTTTTATTTAAAACATTCTCATTACTCCAACTTCTAAAGCACGTATCTTTTTCCTGATCATGGGAAAATTTGACAGCAGAGATTTACTAGTAACAGCAAAACTTCATTACTTTTGGGTTCATAAGGTGTTGTAGAATCACCACTTCCTGGCAGTGGGCAAAACCTGCAAACATGTCTTTAGATCTACAGAGTTATTCTTCTGTCAGATGATGGGCAGCAACCTATTTGGATGGAGAAATTTCATCCATGGCTGCCAGAAGTATTTATGGAGAAAGACGAGTGGAGTAAGTGAGGCGCTTCAGGTGAATGTGTAGGACCAGAACTTTCAATAGTTAACATTTTCTCTTGGAGTTTCAGAGAGCACTAGAAATTGCTTCTCTCCCTTCATTCAAGTGGGAGTAAGAAAACCGTTGCAAGGGAAAGCCATACATGATAACTAGAGTACCCAAAGGGTTTGTATTTTAATAATCTTCCTTTATAAAACCAAAACATCCTTTTAAATATTTAAGAAGTCACTTAAGAATCCAGTGTACTGAATTCTCAACAGCTTTCTGCTGCCTTTCACTTTTAACTTCAACTCCTGATTGTTGGTGATTGAAATTCGGACTGAATCTGGTTCTGGATCTGGTTCCTGGATCTGAATCTGGCTCCTGGATCTGAATCATTTATTCAAAGGAATAAGCTGGTTTTGCCTTCTTTAAGGCACAGTATTTCCTTACATGGTAATTTTCACTAAGCGACCTATGGCACATTGCGACTTCAGCAAAGCATCTTTTTAATGTCCTTCTGTGGGGTGATCATACACTGTTCACCCGTCTGTGAGCTTTCAGCAGGCTCTTCTCTGTAGGGCTCTGCTGCGTGATACCTCCTCCTTCCAGGGTCTGTGCCACCATGTGCTCCTTTGTGCTGCCATGTGCTTATCTTTCCCCATAATTCTTTTTTGTTTTATATAAACAAGAATTACAAAATAAGACACTTTTTAACATTAGGACATAACAAACGTATTTCAACCCACTAAACCTAAGAAAATGCATAACATAATGTAGTTCTAAAACAGTAAGTGTGCAGTGAGTAATATCATCAACTGCTTAAATACTTTATCATCACTCAGTCTGTAATTGCTGGGGAGTTCTATTTCCCAGTGAAGACTTGGGAGAACCTTTTCTGGACAAGGTTTCCAAGTTTTTCTTGAAAGAGGGTGCAACTTTTATAAGATTAAATCAGCAAGTCAAAGTGACTTGACCACACCTTTAAGGCAGAAGCACCTGGGTCTGATGGTATAATTCCCAGCCAGACAGGGCTAGGGCTTGGCCAAGAACCTCAAGCCTTGACTCATAGGGTTTCTCTAAAACACCTACAAGCAAGCCTTTATTAATATAATCAATGGAATGCATATAACTAACATTAAGTAATTATCTTACAACTAAACCTCTTTATAAAAACTTTATGTATTAACGCTATTTGGATCTAGAAGTGTACTACAACCACACAGCTAACTTTAAATTTCTCTAATAAACAGTCATTTTAATAAGCTACAGCTCAGTGAAAATATAAAGAAGAAAAAATGATGTAACAGTACTTAAATTTGCTAATTTTCCTTCACAGAATGTATATAAATTCAGGCCTTGGACATTACAGTTGTATTAACATTAACTCTGTAAGTGGTTTCAAAAGGTAACATGCCCTGAATCAGAAGTTGCTGCAGGATGAGAGAGTTACAGTCTTTCATTCCAATGGTAACCTTTTCCACATCAGGGAAGCAAGCAGCAAGCTAGGAGCTGTTCTTCCAGTTTCTTCAAGTAGGAAAAGAATATTTTGAAAAAACGTTATCAGTTCAATAACAAAAAGCAATTAGAACAATGCAGGGTGTCACAAAGNCAACCACACAGCTAACTTTAAATTTCTCTAATAAACAGTCATTTTAATAAGCTACAGCTCAGTGAAAATATAAAGAAGAAAAAATGATGTAACAGTACTTAAATTTGCTAATTTTCCTTCACAGAATGTATATAAATTCAGGCCTTGGACATTACAGTTGTATTAACATTAACTCTGTAAGTGGTTTCAAAAGGTAACATGCCCTGAATCAGAAGTTGCTGCAGGATGAGAGAGTTACAGTCTTTCATTCCAATGGTAACCTTTTCCACATCAGGGAAGCAAGCAGCAAGCTAGGAGCTGTTCTTCCAGTTTCTTCAAGTAGGAAAAGAATATTTTGAAAAAACGTTATCAGTTCAATAACAAAAAGCAATTAGAACAATGCAGGGTGTCACAAAGTGGTGTGGCAAAAAAGCAATCTTTGACATACGGTTCAGGATTGTGGCAACATTCTGAGTAACGAAAACAAGAGAGTTCCACCGACCAGCTGCAGGAATAACATGCCCAACCCGCAGCTGCTCCCGCACAAGCCGGTACAAATGCTGCAGCGCCTCCCCCGGAGGAAAGGGGCCACCCGTCCCCCTCCCAGGTCTTTTTTTAACACAGCATTGGCTCACGAAGGTACGGGAGCCCTGGCTGCAGCGGGAGCGGCGCGGGTCGGGGCCACACTGGGGTGGCTCGCAGGCTGCCCCGCTGGCCCTGCCGGCTTCGTTCGCCAGCGCCGGCTGCGCCTCTCCAGGCAAATGCCGCACGTGGGGAGCAGGGACGTGGTGTTGCCTTTGCTCCTGCTGCCGCTGCTGGTGCCCCCGGAGTCCCTGGGTCTCCTCCTCACCACCCACACGCAGAAAGCCACGCTTCCCCCACTGGACCTGCTCTGTAGCCGGCACGGCATTCGCTGCTGTCCTTTGGCTGTGCCACGTGCTCGCCGCCATGAGCCGGCCGGCGCCGCGCACTTGCTGCCATGTGCTCGCCGCCATGTGCCCGCTGGCGCGGTGCGCTTGCCGCCGCCGCTACGGCACTGCGCCCTCGTGGGTCCCCGCCGCCGCATCTGCCGCCGCTGCTCCACTCTTGCAGAGGGCAAATGGAGAGTAAACACGCTGCTAGGAAGGGCACCCCCGGCTCCAGCCACCCGCCACGACACGGCTCTAGCTGACGCCACATGGCGCGGGGCGGCGCGAGGTCTTCTACGATACCATCCGACTCCCCTCCAGGATTAAACGGGTCAGGGGACGAGGGGCCATCTTCTGGTTCTCTTTCCACTGCCCCGACAGACTTGCAGTCGTTCGCTGGAGGCGCGGAAGGGTTCGGCACGGCTGCCACGGTGGCACAAGCGGTTTTCTTTGTCTGGTCTCTGGGTGTCACATGCGCCATGAGCGCCTCTNTGCTGCCGCTGCTGGTGCCCCCGGAGTCCCTGGGTCTCCTCCTCACCACCCACACGCAGAAAGCCACGCTTCCCCCACTGGACCTGCTCTGTAGCCGGCACGGCATTCGCTGCTGTCCTTTGGCTGTGCCACGTGCTCGCCGCCATGAGCCGGCCGGCGCCGCGCACTTGCTGCCATGTGCTCGCCGCCATGTGCCCGCTGGCGCGGTGCGCTTGCCGCCGCCGCTACGGCACTGCGCCCTCGTGGGTCCCCGCCGCCGCATCTGCCGCCGCTGCTCCACTCTTGCAGAGGGCAAATGGAGAGTAAACACGCTGCTAGGAAGGGCACCCCCGGCTCCAGCCACCCGCCACGACACGGCTCTAGCTGACGCCACATGGCGCGGGGCGGCGCGAGGTCTTCTACGATACCATCCGACTCCCCTCCAGGATTAAACGGGTCAGGGGACGAGGGGCCATCTTCTGGTTCTCTTTCCACTGCCCCGACAGACTTGCAGTCGTTCGCTGGAGGCGCGGAAGGGTTCGGCACGGCTGCCACGGTGGCACAAGCGGTTTTCTTTGTCTGGTCTCTGGGTGTCACATGCGCCATGAGCGCCTCTCACACAATCTTCCACGGATACAAAAGCTTCTTTAAAATTTGTTGCAGCGTATCTGCGACGTTCTGTTCCTGCGATACACCATCCCCCATCGTTCTCGGCTGCTGCCCTCCGTCCTGCGGAAAGGTCGATTGGCGCTACGAGCTTCTTTTCAGCTCTCAGGCTTCTTCTCAGCTCTGTAAAGTTCAGTCGAGTGTCGCTACCGGAGCAACCTCCCGTTGCCTCTCAAGTCCCGATTCGGGACGCCATTAGTAGCGATTGAGACACAGACTCAGCTCAGCAGGGAACCTAATTCCCCTACGTTCCCCGTGGCTCGCAAGCTCCTCAAACGGGGAGCACCATTTGTCGGTGATTGAAACTCAGACTTAACCTGAGTCTGGTTCCTGGATCTGAATCGTTTATTCAAAGGAACAAGCTGATTTTATACACTTATTTAAGGCACGCTATTTCCTTACATGGTAATTTTCACTAAGCGACACATTGCCACGTCAGCAAAGCATCTTCTTAATGTCCTTATATGGGGTGATCATGCACTGTTCACTCATCTGTCAGCTTCAGGCAGGCTCCTCTCTGTAGGGCTCTGCTGTGTGACACCTCCTCCCCCCAGGGTCTGTGCCAGCATGTTCTCCTTTTTGCTGCCACGTGCTGCTTATCTTTCCTCATACCTGATAGCAAATAGGATCTCTTTTATCATGACTTGGACAGGTGACTTTAAAAATTAGTAGGCTTGTTAATCACAACTCCTGTCTTTCACCTATCTTTTGAGTCCTTCTGGGTAACCACACTTGATTATTTTCTTTACACCATTTGAGTGTGAAGTGTTGACTCTGAGTGACCATGTACAGGTGGATGCTGTTTAGCTGGTTTTGTCCCAGTTCTGAGGACTTCCATGGCTGGAGACAGAAAGTCCCATATAATTGGTCTCAGCTCAGTCATGGAGCACAAGGTGGAAGGTACAGCTGGAAAACAGTTTCTTCTGTTGTATTAAATCTGTCTGATAGGAGCACATGCCCTGACATTTTTCCTATTTTAAGTATCATTTTATGATCTGAAGGAGACTTTGCAGTGGGAAGTAAAGAGGGGAGGGATGGGCATCTGGCCCTTGTAGCAGGGAGGAAGGCAGGGGTGCAGAAGCCGTTCTCCTCACATCTGTCCCATCAGCTTCCAGGGCAGACCCTGATGACAAAGATGCCTTGGTACATATTTTTCTCTCGAAAAACCCAGGTCCAATGATAACAAAATAACTTTCTTGTTGGTTTGTAAGTTGAATCTGAATTAAGAAATCCAGAAGTAAATTGCTCTCTCAGATGTGTGTTTGTGATACTGTCACCTTCCTTTCTTCTTATTTTTTTCTCTCCCCTGGGGATCTCATTTGGTATAACATGACCCCCAAAAAAGTAATGATGAAATAAATGTAATCAAATCATTGGAAAGACATTTTATTTTGAAAGCAGTGAAACTAAATGAAGACTTCATTTTGTACAATGAAGGCTATGTAGAAAAATTTGACAGCATTCTGGTTTTGAATTTGAGAGACTTCAATGGAATATGACTTCTGGGTTGCAAGACACTCTGTACTTTTTAGTTACTTCAAATAATATTTCCAAATAACCCATTGTTTCTTAACATCTTAAAGTTGGTGTGATTGCTAAGCAAAAAGAAAATATCTTTAGCAACTGAGCACGTTGTCCAGCAATGCTGAAGACGAAGAGAAGCATTTACTAAAGAAAGATCTATTTAGGTGCTTTGACGATACAGTCAGATGTTTAACAGAATTATTTAAAGGCAATTTAGACTTTATCTACTTCCCACTGAATTTCACTTAGTCACTTTATAAATCCCATCTTTAGACACTTTAAATATCTGTCCCAAAGGCAGTTGAAAATCTGTTAAAGCTATAGACAGACTTCTGTTTTGTGCTACTGGAAGAAAATCACATTTTTAAGGCTATTCCTTAAATTAACAAGAATTTCAACCTTGGAGACGGTTGTTCAATGAGGATATTAAAATTATTTGTGACATTTAGTCAGTATGGCTTGTTAGAAACATCTATGAATATTACTTTTAATTAAAATGATTAATTTTTTAAGAAATGTAATCACAACTGCAGTGCTTTCATCAGCTTTCCTTTTTCTTGTTTCTTTTTTTCTTTCAGAAATTGAACTATTAAATGTTCCTGGCTAAATACCAATTCTAATATTTTCTAAAATTAAATAATCATAAATCTAAATAAGTATAGCTGTTTCCTTGTAGGAACAGAATTTGTTAAGTAACAAACTCTTACGTAATGGGAGACATAAATTTTTGTTTGGTGTTTGCTTTTTCTTTTAAATATATATTAATCTTTTCTACTTTTAAGATTACACAGTAGTAGGGACCAGGGATGAGTAAAGCCCCCACTGCAATGTTTTCATTCTAAAACAAGTATCCAAATAATTTTATGGATTTATTTAACAGATGACTCATATAGCCAACACAATGGGAAGTACATCTTCATATACAGTCATCTGTTACGATGACATGCCACAACACCGAAGGAGAGAGTGTTTTTCTTTCTAGTCTCAATTGATGTTACCATTTGTTTTTCTTAGTATTATTCAACTGAATGCACAGAACAGGGTTCCAGATGCATCATATAATGCTAAATCTGTGTGCAGTATATGCCTGGCTTCATAATAAGTACAAATCTTCACTCTTAAAAATGTAGCTATGACTGACAGATAAGGTTAGTGGGAGTGCTGGTATGGTCTCAGGCCAATACTACTTATTCATTTTTTAAACATCTATTCTTATAATGAATCAATTCATATAAAACCCAGAAACTTAGAGCCTTAACATTAATATTTTAATGCTGAGCTTTCAGGCTAGGGAGTTTTCCTTAATATTACTCATTAAGGGAATTTAAAAATAAAATTTCATATAAAACACAAAACATTATCCATGGCTGGTTGATATCTGCATTTCAGTAAGAAAATCCTGTTTGCAAGATTATTAATGAAAAGGTAGCACATAAATTTGACAGCAGGTGACTACACCTGGTAAATACTTGGATGCTTCCCAATAGGTTTTGGGATAATCTACTCAGGAAATGAAAGAAATAAGAGGTAACTCCAGTGATGTAGGTAAATTAACTGAAAGGGGTAGGAGGGTGAACACATAAAGCAACAGCACTTAGTAATTTATAAGCAGGCCAGTAGCATTTCTTCTGCATACACATATATAAAATAGAAGGCTAAATAGTCATGGCTTGCAAAATATTTTATTTGAAGAAATAATAATAATGTATTGATCATTTGCACATAAATATAGAGTTGTAAATGTTTTAGCAATTACAAACAATGTGTAGAGGAGCGTCTACTGAGAGAAATAGCTTACGGATGATATATAATGATAGTAAGTGACCTTATTAACTCTTATCATCTGCTTTTGAATGCTTAGGCCCAAAAGAGGTTCCCATTTTATTTGTGTTGTTTCTTTCTCTGCTGTATTTTTTTTAACATGAATTGATTGACCATTTGCAAATGATTCTGTGGCACTGTGAAACATTCTGGAGATCATTATTAATAAATTGACACCCAACTCTACAATAAATTTTATCTAACCCAGACCTTACAGCTCTTGTGTTAGCTAATTATTAGAAAACTCTGCATAAAAGTGAACTAGCTGTAACTTATTGAGACTAAAGTAGGCATTGCTCTCCCCTCTGTGCCCTTACAGAGATGCATTTAAATAAAAACCTCAATGAAAAATGGTTATGAAAAAAACGATGGAATACAGCAAGTTGGACAATCTTTGACAGAGCAGATTGCAACACACTGGAGGTTTAATGTCTTCATACACTTAAATGCTCTGGTGTCTGGTATGCAGGGGTTCCTGGGTTCCTTCTGACATGCAGGATGAAATGGAAGCACTGCAATGGTTTTTAGGGCAAGAGACTTGTCCTGTCTTTGCAATCTCCAGTGCAACTATACATTATCCTAAATCTACAGGAATGAGCTGCTGTGCCTTCATGCTCAGGGATGATTTGACCAGACACAAGGAGATCTAGACTGGTCTACCAGAGATCACCACTGATCATGGCAAATGTCTATCTGTTAATTTTAATTATTAATGACTTTAAACGACTGTCTGATTTATTTTGGTAGTCTACCAAGAGTGATGAATAAAACTCAGCATGGAAAGAAACTGATTGCAAGAACAGTATTTCTAGGAGAGTTATATTCTGTGCTCATAGTGCAAAGCAAAGTATTTCTAATGTATTTATTTTTCAGAGTTGAAAAAGAATTTGACTTATCCTGCATCAGAATGTATATATAAGAGTTGACATTTTCATAAGGCTGTTGCTGATTGCATGGAAGAAACACACTCCATTCTAGCTAATATAATCTATTTTGGTAACAGACATTTGGGTCAATCTGTTCTCGTACAAATTCTTAATAAACACATTCTTTCTCCCACCCGATGCAGTCAGAATAGATGGGGAAATGTAAAGCAAATGGGCAAGCTAGAAGCATTGCATCTTTATATTTCCAATAAATGTTGCTATTGTTTACTACTATATAGTGTGAGGACTATAAAAATAAATCTTACTTTTTATTGTATTCAATGAAGTTTCAGGGTACAATTTAAAAACACTATTTTCAGAGTCGAAGAATAAAAGCTGGTATTTCTGCAGACAGATGGCTAAGGATGTTATCCTGTCTGCATGTGCAAAGGTTATTGCAGTCTCATTGCCTACACCTTGCTTTCAAACTTTGGCCTTCCTTTTATTTACAAAGTTGTTTATAAAACAACGTAGGAAGTGGATTTCACTGTGCCTCTTTTTTTCACAAGGGTTGTAGAATATAAATGAATTAGGGTTATGTTCTGAAACCATTTTAGCTTACAGCAAGATTTAATAGGAAGTACATGTAATTAAAATTAAGACTTGATTGCCAGCTTCGGATCTACTCTAATGCTTGTATATTGGTTATCTTAGAGAGTGCTAGTGTTAAATTTTTCAGTAATTGAAAAGTAGTACTGCATTTAAAATTATTTAGCAATTACTGCACAGTTTTTAAATTTAATAACCTAAGCAGTTTCACTAAAATTACACAAATCATTTGAGTCTCTAATGCATTTCAAACTACTCAGACCAGTCCGTGAGCTTGAAGTCAGTTCCACAAACATCATCAAACAGCTTGTGTCATTCTGCACTTTATAAAATAAACGAAAATTAAATACTTTCACTTGTCTTCATGATAATCAGAGAGCAGAGAGAAATAGTTCCAGTGACTGAAGTCTGTTGTGTGTGTTTGTGTGTGGATTGGCTTGGGTTTTCTGGTTTGTTTTTTTGTTCATTTTGGATGTGAGGTTGGTTGGTTTGTTTTTTGGGGTTTTCTTGGATAAGGCAAAGCACCTTTTTCCTGATGCAGAAGAATCTTTTCTACAGATCAAAGGTTTGGGTTTTGATGAATTCACAAGAAAAATCAAGCCTCAGGATTGTATTATATTCTGGGGAAGGTGATGTCTATCCACTAATGTGGCTTTGCACTGAGAAATGTGACTGACAATCTCTGATCAGGAAAGCTTCAGAATTAGAGCAGCTGTGCAAGGTGCTTCTCAGGAAAACATTCATGTACCAGAGCCCATTATCAGGTATAAGTTATTTATTCTTAATAATAGCTATTGAAAAAGTCTCAATGCTCTATTCTATTTTCACAGAACCCATGTGTTGCTAAATCGCAATTTTAAGCCTTTAAGTAACAGAAGCTCAATTTGGCTTCAAGATTCATTTTGCCCAGATCATGATTTTTTGAGATATTTTAATTAAAAGAAACTAGGGTCTGAAATTCTGGTGTAAGCATGAAGGAGGGGAAAAACCAAACAAAAATCCCAACATTTTCTCCCCTGAACATGCTGCTTTGATTGACAGGATGGGATGAGAAAAGAGAGGCAGGGGAAAAGCTTTTCTAATGAGCAATTTGATGACTCCTTTACATGGAAGTACTATTGATCTTTTTTTGTCTGGAGGGGTTTTCTTGGGGGCTGAGAACTAAAAGTTTTAGCATAAAAAAGCAGTGTGTCATACTGTCTCATGATGAAGGCAGTTCACAAACAAATATAAATTAAGCCAAGTATTTACAGGAACAAAACTGAGAAGGTGTCCTAATTGTGTTAATGAGCTGCAGCTCTCGTTTTCTGTGGCTGACCAGGGAAGGGAGTGGTCCATACTGTAGCTGATGAAAAGCAGAGTTTCAAGAAGTCTCTGTAGTCCTCCTGAATCACTGCAGACAGAAGTTCTTCATCACTGTCTTTTAATTCTGCTTTGGCCTTTTTGCTACTGGTTTTGTCAATACTAATTTAGGGGGTTTTTAGCATTTTATAATATACTATCTGAAGTACTGAAAAAACTGGCAACGTAGCAGTGTATTTGTGCATTTTCGCACTGCATGCAGCCCATGTCGGTATCTTTGTTGGTTACCTTGGAAACTGTCTTGGGCGGAAATGTGATTGACTGCATCCTCCAATTGATTATTAAAGTCGTGGGCAGTTTCAAGTGCCAGACATCTCATAGGTTGCACAAGTAAGTAGCACTAAATGATTCACAATTTAAGATTCTTTTATTTTGAAGTAAGCCACTTGAAGCAATACATCTGCAATGCCTTGAAAGTTTTACTGGAATGAGTAATGGATTGCAAATTTCTTCTTTGTAGAAACTATAATGTTTTGGGGATGTGCCTTGGTTTTTCTTTTTTTTCCTGGCTGTTTCTACTGTGGGACATGCTTCTGAGAGGAAGGAGCAAAGAAACCCCAGCCCCTCCCAGCCCCCCAACAAACCCAGAACCCCATACTGAAACAATAAATAGTTTCTTAGACAGATCTATTACTAAATATAGTATTTTATTTTATATTGTTGGAGGAATAGAAGTTCACATCCCTTGAGCTGCTTATATGCTTCTGCTTTTTAATGTGTTAAGAGTTGATATCAGAATTATTTAATAGCCTGTCCTGCTCCCATTGGTGAGTTGATGAATAGAGATAGGCTGCAGAGTGATGCATTCTATACCTTGACTGTGCTTTGCATACATCTTTTTCAACAATGTAGGAACATATCTTTTGTTTTCAACCAAAAATCTGTTGGTGGCTAAGGCCTCCTTATGTCAAATTGTCTCAGTTGCTTTTGAAAAAAGCAACTTGTATAGCATAAAGCAAAAATCATTGTCTCAAGAATATCTTTAGAAAGTCACGATTGATAATGTAGTTCACCTATGCTTTGGTGTTGCCTTCAGTATGTGGTGTTATTTGACCATCATTGCCTACAGAAATACCTGGTTTTAATGAAGAGTTGATATCACATTGCAAAGAGTTAATGGCCCAAATTACTCTTGGATGCTTCTATGGCTGTATTAGAAGTAAAGAATGGGTTTAACGTAAAACTACTATAGCATTTAGAGATAGTTTAGTATCTTTACTTTTTAGCTGCTGCTTTCTTAGTAGCATTTCATTTGCATTCTTGAATGACTCCAATATTCTCAAAAGTGTAGACATTTTTTCAATTCAGGAAACAGAGTATAGCTAAAATATATTTTCACCTCTATGCTCAGCCCTGATAGCAGTGAATAGGAACAGAACAGGCTGCCAAGGAGCTTTTTCAGTCTCCACCTTTGTAAGTTTTCAAGACCAGACTGGATAA
The DNA here is from genome assembly GCA_013397725.1 of Rhagologus leucostigma. Classification (NCBI taxonomy): domain Eukaryota; kingdom Metazoa; phylum Chordata; class Aves; order Passeriformes; genus Rhagologus; species Rhagologus leucostigma. Next base: position 220,798 of record VZTD01000153.1, on the reverse strand, counting down.
ACCCTGAGTGATCAGATCTGATCCAGTTTTTAGCAGGAGATTGTGCTAAATGAGCACTGAGGTCTCTTCCAGCCTGATTTATCCTATGCTGTGAACCATCTCCCTGAAAACTGTGTCTTATTTCCAGCTAATCTTCATCTGGCTGTAGCTTTTAGCTGTTGGTTTCCATTACTCATTGTCCTATTAAGGAACTTGTTGGTACTTGATGCCTCTCTCATGGTAAGTGAATATTGAGATACAACAAGCAAACCAACTCTCAGTTTGTTTCAAGACCAGCAGCTGGAAAGACACTTGGTTTGTCTACCCTCTAAGTCATTTGCTCTATTTTGCCCTGGACAGGACAGGACAAAATAAGTAAACTTTTATTAAAATGCATATATTGAAGCTGGGTTTAGATTGCGATTTTGGAGTTTTCAGAGGTGGCCACAGAAGTCTTCTCTTATTTCTTGTTTCAAGGTGGTCAGAAATACTCAGAGCAGATCTCTGAATCAGAAATACTCCGATCAAATAATTTTCTGTGCAACTTTTTAAGCTATTTTTTTGTGTGTGAAAAAATGAATCTGAAGTAAATTTCTGTCATATTTCTCACAACTTTCGTCACCAGTTGGGCAGTCAGACTTTAAGCATAGGCAGCCAGACACAGAGATCTGCAGGGCTGCTCCAATCTCAGCTCAACTGCAGCTACTATCAATCAGTCTTTTAAAGCAGAAAGTCCCAGGAGTTTAAGCACTAGCCCTCCAGAGCAATCAGATACATTTTTCTGCATGGATAGAGTACAATATCGAATTCTGCTCGTTTTTGATGTCTCACAAAAATTAAGTTTATTACATGTACATTAATACATTCATCAACAAAGTTTGTAATCTTTTGAAAGAATAAAATCAAGCTTTTAGTCCAGACCAATTGTCTCTAAAATCATTTAGATGGGAATTAAATATTTTTCTATAATTTGTCAAACAGTTGCAGCAGCTTTCTTTTGTGTTACCAAGAACTGAAATTGGGTATCTGGCCTGTGGTTATCTGATTCGTCCCTTTTGGCATTTTTAGTATGGACACAGCATTGCCTCTTTTCTAATCTTCTGGAGTTACTCCAGTTTTCCATGATTTATTAGAAAGTTAACACTAGCAGACAGGAGATTCCCTCTAATTCCTCTCCTTTAGTACTCTTTGGGGTTTTTTTGTTTGTGCTTTTCTTGTTGTTGTTTGTATTATTTTTTCATATAAAGCATTACTGTTTGTACTTTTTAAATTGTATCTCTAATTATTATACTATGAATTGTATCATTTAGTATTGTATTTATACTGTGGCTATTTTTTCTCTTTTATAAAGGCTTTCTAATTTTAATTTTAAAAAAACTCTCCAAAATTTATTATGAATTAAAAATGACAGAATTGACTTAATCTTATCAGTCTAACTTTCTGGGAGAGGATCCTAAAATCAAACTGAGACAGAGTGGATTGAGATGATTATATTTCTTATTGAAACATGAAGAATAGAGCTTATTAAAAGTTCTTTGTACCACTAATCTTAAAATCAAACTTGAAAATTAAGAATATGCTTAAATATCTTAAGATTTGCTGGGTTAAGGACAATATCTCTACTTTATCCAATCAATTTTCCATGCTGCGTAACTTTTAATTTATATTACTTACTGTCTCCTTCACTTTTTTTATTAATCTAATTTCCACCATCACGTGATCACTGAAATGAAGCTGTCTCTTTCTAGCACTATCATAAACTTGGAACTTTTAATACTCTGGTCTTTAGCAACCTTTGAATTTCCAGTCTTAGTTTTCATAAGTTTTTTTTGCCAACCAATGGACTTCTTATTTTGAGGGAAAGAGACCCTTCATAAGCACTGACGGTGGAGAGTGATACCTGTTTGCTCATGCTGAAAGAAATTGGTCGGGACAGCTAGTAACTAAAAGACCAGCAAAGTCCAGAATGGGTTCAGTTGCAGTGTTTTGAAAACGTAATAACATTTTACGCCTCTGGCTGCATAAGGTTTTGGCCAGTCTTCCATAAGGAAATTCTCCTGATGTGTTGCTGAGCTCATGCATTCCAGATTGGTGTTCGAAAACTGTTCTGTAGGCCTGTTCAGAGATGATCCTTCCTGGCCTTCTTAGATTGTGAAGTATGCATTTTAAACTAAAATTTTGAGGTTCTTGACCCTCTGAAACAAGTGATGAATTTCCATCTGCATCCTCATTTAAATGGATTATAATCAGGGATTTCAATTCAGGTAAGCACCAGCAGCAATAATACCAATTATGTATGTATTTGTTTCTTGTCCAGGGGAATTTCTAATTTATCTTTCATGTGACCCAGTCTTTATCAAGGACGTGTCAACAAATGAAACATTATTTCATTAGTTCTTTATTTATTTTGATATCTTAGTGTACTAGTTTGAAAGCTAACCCGATGAGGATTCCAAGTCAGAACTGACACCCTGTTGGTCAGAGTGGTGGTAGCAGTCCAATTAAATGGTGGCTGCAGTCTTGTTGGAGTGATGGATGTGGTTCTGTCAAAGCGGTGATCCTGTAGTAAAGTCTGGTCCTTCTCTGGAGGTCCAGTGGTGGTTATCGAGCTCTTGTCGTCTGGCAATCCAGTGGTAGTGCTCTCATGGTGTTCAAAGCCTCAGATTATACACAGGTAGGAACGTTCAGTTCCTCCCCCTGAGTGGAGCATCTTAAAATGGGATGATGTAGTTCTATGAGTCATGCTGGGAGACCTTGATGACCGTTAGTGGAGATAGCCCTCTGGAGGGTGTTATCAGGGATGAGTCATGGAGAAGATAAAGAACACTGTCCCACTTATTTTAACAGCTTATGTAGATGGTAATAGAATACATACTTTTGGTTACATCTTCCATGGTAACAAATATAAATTAAGCCAAGTATTTACAGGAACAAAACTGAGAAGGTGTCCTAATTGTGTTAATGAGCTGCAGCTCTCGTTTTCTGTGGCTGACCAGGGAAGGGAGTGGTCCATACTGTAGCTGATGAAAAGCAGAGTTTCAAGAAGTCTCTGTAGTCCTCCTGAATCACTGCAGACAGAAGTTCTTCATCACTGTCTTTAAATTCTGCTAAGACACTTAGCCTCTCAGTTACTGTTATTACATAATGCTTTATTGATGATTTTTTAGTTCTCTATTTAGAAAGTTTGCCTCTTATGTATAAAGATTCAGGTTGCTTCATTCAGTCTTTCTTTCTCGTGGAAACTTTATTCAATATTGTATAAATTCACATAATTAGCTTCATACCAACCATCCAACCGTTTCCTTCATTGTAAGAGCTATAAAATATAATTTGTATTTTCCCTTCCCCTTAAGATCTACTTTTCCTTAAATTGAACAAATATTTACCTTTACTTGGTGTGCAGTATTGCCTTTATAACCTCTCTCCTATATCTAATTCTATAAAGTCCTAATGCTTGTGGAGAATTCCTTAATGGAATCTCAAGGACCTGGAATGTTGCTTAGTGCTTCCTCCAATGGATACTTAAATATTTAAAGTCAGACTCTGACACAGAGAAGTACCATCAGGTGTCACCTGCCAGGAAAACTCAGCACTGCATTAAGGCAGCAACTGCTGCTGCCTGGTTCTCTGCCTAGTGTATCTCTGCCTGTTCTGTTGCATTCTCTGTTCTGGCTGCTGCACAGTCCCTATATTTGCCCTCTGCTGCTCCTTGCTGTCTTGCTTCAGCTTTTCTCCTTGCAACTTTGTTGCTGTTGTTCTCTGTTTCTAAGGTTTTGTGGTGCCCCCAGCTGTGTCCTGTTGTGCACAGGACTGGGTACACCCAAACTGAGCTGCCCAATCTGCATTCTGTGACAACTCACTTTGTAAAGATTTGAAGCTCTCAACTAATTTTGAAATTAATGGGATTTGGATATCAGGAAGGGTTTTTTAACTTGCATGCCTAAATATAGTTTAAGCATTTTCCCTTTGTCTGTACGTTATCCATACCTCAAAGATTTACTTGGGCATGTCAAGTGTTAAAAATTTGGGAGGTATTGAAATCCATGCCCCAGATAAAGAACTGCAGTGGCAGGCAGCTCTGAAACAGCATCCTTGTGTACCAAGTGATTCCATAGGGTATTAGGTGCTGCTTGTAGCAACAAGTCCCTATGGCTGTGTGTGAAACAGTGAGGATACGACAGCACTTAATAGATGGTGTTCTGAATATGCAGTTACACTGGAAATTGTCTCCTGTAACACCTCACCAGTTAGAAAAAATGAGCTGACTTAGGGATAATGGTACCTGGCAGGTTGTGCCTGACTTCAATCATCATCTTTCCAATTAAGAGAGCTTTAAAATTCTCCGCCTGATCATACTTGCATCAGTTTGTATCTGCATCGTAGGAAACATCACTGTGATGAACTGGAAGATACAGAGCAGCTGTAACAGCTGCTGGTGGATATAAAACCTAATAACAAAAAACCCCAAACCGAAACAAAAAACCGTCCTCAAGTCAGTGAATGTCTATCAATGTTTGATTGTGTTTAGGCTGTTTACAGGCCTGTAGTTTCTGTGAAACTAAATCTCTGCCTGACTGGATTTATGTAAGAAAGGGCAGGGCTGCTCCTTGTAACCCATATTTGATGATAGACATCGTTAGAATGCAAATATATGGTGACTGGCTTCATGAAGCAATACTTTTTTTCAAGAGAAAAGAGGTAAATCCAAATGGAAGTGCTTTTCCTTGTCTATGAAAATTCTGCGATGAAACATGGTTTTATCTCCCTTTTACCTGAAATTAGGCAAGTTATTTACTGTCATACTAACTAGATTATATTTCAGGTACTGAAATAGTTCAGAAGCTGCTTGCTACTCATTTTGTACCTTTCTGTAAGCTGCTCTGAAGCCTGTGTTCAGTTTATTGTGTCTGTGTTATACATACTGTTCTGGACAGAGTATTCCATTTGCAATCTATGAAAAATCTAGCTCTCTAAAAGTAGCATTGTCTTTCATATTGTTTAGTCTAGTTACTATTTTTCATGGTCCCAAGCAAGCAGCGTTGGTCAGGCTATTGTGTGGGGGGTTTATTTTTAGCTTGTTGTTGTTTTGTGGTTGTTTTATTGCCATGAAAACACACGTGCTTGACTGCTAGACTGATGTTCAAAAAATATTTTGTTCAAATTGTGTAAGTACTTTTTGAATATATTATTAAAATCTATTAAAATAAATGCAGAAACTTGCTTACAGAGTGGAGAAAGGATACCCGCCTCCCCACCTTTGATTTGCAAAGGTATGCTCAGACTAGCAGTAATCTACAGTGGCTTAAAAGTCATAAAACTACTTGCACTAAAGTAACGTCATTAGATATTTTAATTTGAAATTCCTAGCTTACAGTAATGAGCAAGCATTTTCTTGTAGGATATAGGAAAGCTACACAATTCAAACTTCTCTAAGTTCTTATAGCTCTTCTGACTGCAGTTGGTCTGATGGTGGGTGCTGAGGTGTGGTTTGAAGATGTCTTTGCCTGACTTAGGCATGATCAAGCAGTAAACAGGGAATTCAGGAATTCCTTCAGTCCACTGATGCATATCCGTGGAGCTCACTGAAAGATGCCATCTTCAGATGATATATTAGCGCTTGGTCCCTCTGTGCCCTTTTAATAATGAGACGGTGTATAAGAGAGAGAAAGCAATGCTGACTTTTTGCTGAGATCAACCTAAACACAAGAAATTCAAACCCAGTACTTCAGAATGTGATGAAGTTTGGGGGTTTTGGTATGCATGTTATTTTGGAAATGGTTGTCATTTTGCAGTGTTGAAGAATAATTAATGTCTTCTCTAAGTTGAATCCAACACTAGACTCATTTGAAATTTTAGATTGTCACTACTCTTCAATCTGTTAATTCTCCTAAGCATTGGATAGTCTTTGTTACTGANAAAGGAAAAAGAAAGAAAAAAAGTGTGAAGGTCTAATTAGAAGATGGATTTGTTTACTTTTTTTTTTTGTCTGGTGCTTAATAAGAAACTGTTACCAGACTTAACCTTGGAGGTTGGAGATTAGGCCTGATGTACTGCATTGAATATTCACAAGCAATTGTCAAATGCATTTTATTTGTGATGGGCTCAAAGCGAAAAGTTAAATTATGAACTTGGAGGAGGTCCTTGACATACAATACATAGTAGTTAAGGTACTTTCTGTTAATACGTGACATCTTTGTACACATCTTTATTTATGTGAAATGTTGAAATATTATCAAAAAATTTGACCAACCCCCCCCCAAATTTAAAATCAAAGTTTTCAGTTGAGACAAATGTACTGCTCATTCTATGGTAGCACAAAGATGATAATGTGCAGATGAGCCACTGCTTCTCTGGGCAGTTCAGTCAGCAATCACAGGATGCTTCCCACTTTTGATTGCTTTTCCAATGCCTTAACAAGGCAGATTACCTAATGTAATAGTTGTACTTTAAGGGTAGGAGAAGAAACAGAGAGATAAAAATAGGTATGCAGATGGAAACTGTTTCACTTTTCCATATGCTAATAGCAAACTACTAGGCGTCTTAATCATCCCTCTCATGAGGGGCTGCATTTTCAAAATGGTCTCAAAAAGATCTTTAAATGTGAATAGCCAGAAAGATATCTGCATAGATAAAACTGAAGAAAATTTTGAGGAAGAGAAAATTAGATACCAAGTGTTAGTGTTGTCATGGAATAACGAATGCAATTTTGAGTGTGCAAACAGCTTGCCATTTTTTTATCTAAAAAACTACTTTAAATACCAGTCTCTTTGAGCAGTGTAATGAGAAATATTTTACATTATTTCCTGTTGTTGAAGGTGGCAACTTTCTCAAAATGCTTGAATAAGAATTTTTGTTACATTGGAAATTTTGAGTATGGGGAACAGACCAGTCTTAAGGCCAGGGACCCACTGGTGCCAGAGACAGGGAGATAAAACAAAATGATTATGGATGGAGACTTAGTGAAAGCAGTGTAGTATGCAGCAGATTTATTTATAGATGCACAATAAAAGCCTCAGATTTGTTTACACAAATGTCCAATTGTGTGTTTTTCTGAGGAACAGAAAACTACTCTTCAAACATGGGAAAAAAGAAGTAACTCTCCAGCAATGCCCTATACTGCTGACTCTATCAGTGGTCACTGAATATTTTTTTATTATGTGTTATTTTAGAACTAAGGCCTTGTTTGTTTAGATTTAAGTCGAGCTAAATAAAATGTGTTGCACATTATGTGATTTGTTATGAATATACAGTAAGACAGTTCCATTTCTCTGGGATTTTTATAACATGGTTGAATTTCTCAAAATGGACATGATTAATTTCTAAGAGTCATGATATTATGGCAGGAGTCACTGTCAAGTTTTAACCAAAATCCTCCTTAGACTCTCTTTACCATAACATGCAATGTTTAGCTTTTGCTTTACTTTGCAAAAAGATTTATACTGAGCCTTCTAAACACTAAAATCTTCTTAACATAGATCCCACCTTTTCTATATTGTAAGTAATAGATTTTCATGGATTCTCTGGAGCACAGTGGAAATAAATCATATCTACCCACTAAATTTTCACTATGTCCATGATTTATCTTACTTGCAGATGGATTTTTCTGCTCATATTTTGAAACAGCCATTTGTAAAAAGGTTCTGTATTACAAATGAATTGTTTGGTATTGTAAAAAAAATCTATTATATCACACAATGTGCGGTTTTATGAGTGTATCTATTTCCAAGCCTGTTTCTTGAATAATATTGAAAATTTATGCACACTTTAATTATTATTTCTACCCATTGGACTCAATGGAATTTGCCAGTTCATAGAACTGGTTTTAAAAGTACTTTCCAGCACAGTTCATAATTAGGATGTCAGTGACTGCAAAAGTTCAGATAAAGCAGGACAAAGTATTCTGGGATTCATGGCTGGGCAAAGGGATGCTAAGCACTAGAACATTTTATTATCTCCAAATCCAAGCAGTTTTCAGGAAATCCACAGGCTGTGTAATTAGAAATTCAGGTTCCTGAGTTGTTGGGAAAAGCATTCAGACTCATTTTAAGTTTAGAAAGCAAACAGACAACACACAAGCTGAAATTTGTGTTTTTCAAGCCCATAGTAAAGATATGTAGAACTTGCAGATGTGCAGCTATTTTAAATAATTTTAAGAAAGCCGTTCAAAATACTGAAACAAATCACTGGTTTCCAATGAACTGCTACCTCTTCAATTCTCAAAGGGTTTCTAAAATTGATGCTAATGTTTCAACTCTTGAATTTCTAATCTCAGTTACCACCTGTAGATGCTATTTTATTACTGCTTTTACCTTCATCCAACCTTACTTCCTCCTTGTTCATATTTATTCTTTCTTATAACACACACACAGACACACCTTACAATGTGTTAATATATCTTGAATTTCATATAAATCACTTAATTCTTCCATTTTCCATTGTATCCCCATCTCCTCTTAATTAGTGGTTCCTTATTCTATGACTATTTGGAGGATCTTTAAAAGTCTTTTTTTAGGAACAAAGTTTCCTACTCAATTTGTTGTACAACTTTATGGAACAGTGCTGAAAATTAACACTATAAATGTAAATTATAGTTTATTATTTAAAATCTGTGATTTACCGGCAGCTTATTATTTGAACTCCTTAACCTTCCTTAGCATCTTCTTCTTGAAAATTCACTAATTTTTTTAATCCACGTTTAGGCTAATCTCAAAGAAGTTTATGGTTTCCCTGTATCTGTCATGCTTTCTTTATATTTATGATAACTCTTGTCTGTACTATCTCAACCAAATTAAAACATCTGATATGTTTCATGCCCCGTGGAGTATCTCTAAAGTTTCTCAAGCTCTGTTTTTCAGCACCTTGTTCAGACCATAATTTGGAAAGAGTAGATTCTTCCAGATTTTGGAAGTATTTACTTGTTGCCAGAATTCACTAATCACTTTCGTAAGGGTGTTTCTCTTTGTTTGTGTGGTTTGGTGATTTGGAGGGTTTTTTCGCTTGTTGGGTTTTTTTAATAAGGGAAAAACTTATTTTTTAGGAATTGTATGTTTTTAATGTATCAGAATCAATTTGCCAAGAATCAGCAAGTTGCCTTGTGAGTGTAGTGACACGGAGGAACATATTTAGAAGGCATATGGTGAAGAAAGCAGGGTGTGCTGCACCCCAGGAGATCTCTTCCTATTTTCCTGCAGTACTTCACTGACTAGAGCACATGGATATGGGACTCTCTTGAATGTGTATTAATTGAATAAGAGACCATGTCCTAATGATGAATACTATGCTCATTTAGTTTCTTTCTTGTTTACAAAAATAACACCCTTGAACAGTCAGTATACAGAAATTACTGGTCTCCTGTAAGAGAATTAAATAGCATGCCTTTGTTATTCATTATGCAGTTGTTTTGTGCATAACATACAACTTTCAGGTGAAGCAAAGCAAAGAAAAAGCCAGATGTGATATATGTTTTCTCTATATACATAAATAGAGAAGATATAATTAAGATATGACATAACTTGGAATAAGTGTGTATGTTCATCCCCAGCTGCCTAGTGTCTTTTTTTCAAGCACATTGACACCTGCACACAAGGGCAAAATGCATCTTTTTGCAGAGTCTTCTCTAGTGCAGTTACAACAAGACCAAGTGAACTGTTTAGGCTGGTGTGTGTTTCAAGTGCCAGCAGTATCTGCAGCATTGCAGAGCTTAGCGTGGCCTGCAAGTGCTTTCTGAGAAGCCTGACTAATTAGTGCATGCTGAGCACTATTTACTGCTAGAGCTGAGCTCCTGATACCCAGGCTAAATATAATTCCACAGGAAGCCCCTCCAAGGATACGGTAGTGGAGATGTGTTTTTTGAAAGGTACACAATTCAGAAGCAATGCACTACTTCAGTCTTCTTATTATAGCCACTACTTGCAGACTTACTGATATCTGTATCTTTGGGAATGCCTCAAAAGCTGCTTTCTACTTCAGTGCTGTATATGGGTTTTTCATATTCACTTATGTCTGAAGAGCAAAGTAAAATGATTGTCTCACTGAAAGATCTCTGGGGGTACTGACATCCCACCTGCATTCTGCTAAGATGCCAAAGTTTGTTTTTTACTGTATTTAGTTCTTATTTTTGGCAATCATATTGCAATTATAGCCTCCTAGGAAGCCATTGTTTAGAATCTTACTTGCTGCCGTAATCTGAATTCCATTGATAAAAAGTGGCTTGAAGGCCAACTTTATATTTAAACCACTTTATATTTAAACCTACTCTGTTCACTGCATTTTTGTTGATTTGGTATACCAGAGTTTTCAGAGCTTTCCCCTGACTGTCTAACAGCATGGTGTCCAGGCTGCTTCCTATGGATTTTAGTTTTCTATTCTTTTTACTTCATTGTCTTTCAAACTGCTGTAGCCTACTCATTTAAAAAGAATCTGGCTCCTGAATTTCAGTGTTGGAAAGTACCGCTTAGTTTGGTCTCGCAAAACATGTCAAATTTAATTATATTAAGGTTTTTTTTCTCTAGGAGGTCAATCATACTTACTTACAGGAATTATGTCAGAAAGTTACTTTAGGCAAAGTCAGGAATAGCCTTTTCTCTTCTATGCTTCAGACTGAGCTATTGCAAGATGCAATTGTTTATTACTTTCAAAATTGTCTTTCCAATTTATGCTGTGATGTGACATCCAGCTCATTTATATTTGGTATGATAGTTGTCCTAACAAACTCTGTTACAGATTGTTCTAATCTTTATGAAGACCAGCAAACACTCTCAACTTACTCTCCAACCTGGATCATGCTGTAGTGTAGTATGGACCTATCTAGATTCTGACATAAGACTGACATACACAATATTGTTTACTTAGAAATCACTTTAAATTGGCCCAGGGAAGACCATCTTATTCTAAGAGTTATCTCTCAGGTGCACAGAACCAGAAACTTCATGGACCAGTCCAGCGCCCATCTAGTGAAGGAAAAAAAGGCAGCAGTGTTGGGGTGAGGAGGAGAAACAGCTGCACTCCTCGTGTCACACTGATACTGAATCACATTCAGACAATAGAACTTGGTGTGACCTCCAAAATACTGCACTGCTGGATTGTGTACATATAGGCATTAACAGAGTCATTGCCATCAGGGCAATGCAAAGAAGTGCTGCAGGTAACATTAATAAACAACCTTTGACTTGTAATTTGTATTTTTCTTTTCAGAATTCATGGTATACGCCTGTCCAGCTTTGTATATACAATATAAACACACTATGTATTCCCATATGTTTACATGGACCCTGATTTTCTTCAGAAACCTGTTTATGTGTTTGTGTTTTTTGTTATTGGCTGAAAATATTTATCTTGTCATGTTTTAGAAGTGCAAACTGTCCTTAAACCCTTTGAAGTGTACCAAAACCTTCTCATGTTTGCAGATGTTGTTACTTACCTATTTCTTGTACTAATGCATGTATTTCAAAAGGATTTATTATACTGTTCACCATTTATCTGTTCTGATATAGGCTTTAGGAATGAGAATTTGAAAATCCTTTTCTTGAAAGAAAGGCAGGGTTACTAGTGAGGATATTCTAACCCATGACACTGGAGTGCTTGCATTCCATGCAAGAGAAAAATTTGTTGTTGCAAATAAATTTACAATGAGAATGTTTGAAGGTGATGAAATAGCAGAAGGAAATGGAAGGTAGTTGTTTATTTTTTTCTTCAAAACCAAGTTTGAAGTGAAGGAATGATGAAATAATAATTTTGAATGTAGAGGTAGTATAAATTAGAATCATAATAAACTTTTATATTGTAATGACCTTAAAAAAAAAAGAGGCAATTCTTGCAGAATTATTTGTAGCAGTAATGGCCAAATCTCCTGTGCATACAGCGTGTTCCCCTGTGGGACTGTGGACTCACAGCATCATCAGAAAACTGATGGGTTCAGAAAAAACAAAAAAATTGCAGATAAATGACAGCAACATCCATCAGCCTTGCCCTGAAAAGAGAACTCTTATCCATAGCCCCAACAGAAAGTTGTGACCGTGTCAACTGGATCTCTGACTTAGTATAAAACCTTGTAATAGGGACTAATACTGGGAAGCTGGTCAAGCTCAAAACAGAAAAAAATTTAAACTGGACTTAAAATTTAAGAAACTTACATTTTTTAATTAAGAGAAGAAAGTGTTTAATTCATAAATTCTTGACATGTTCAAGTGATTCTTGATGCTTTATGATGATGCATGTTATCTGTTTTTATAAAGTACAACTGGAGAAATGAAAAGGTAGTTGAAACACAGGTCCAGCTCTTTATGAGCTTGAACTCTGAGGCCAGATGAACATGCAAGTAATTCATGTATAGAGTCATAGATCATCATAGATCATCAAGATTTGTTGTGGAAGCTGCATAAAGCATACTTAATTGTTGATAGTGAGCTAAACAGATGGGTGTCACCAAAATTAAGGTAAATATATAAATAAAGATGCATAATTATTTTACTCTAAAGAGAAGGTCTTTCCCTTAACTCTATTTTTAGATTGTTTTTTGGTGTGTGGGTGGGTGGGTTTGGGTGGGTGTTTTTTTTTTTGTAATGGTGTAAAATCTGTAGTTACTCCTTATTTACACTGGCCTGAGACGTCCAAAGCTGCCATGCTGAGAGATAAAATGCAAAGCAGTACTTTGAGTTTGCTATGTAACAACATCAAGTATGGGTATTACCCAGCTCCTTTCCACATGTGAGAATAAATTTACAAAGTTAATACCATGATTAGTATGACTACCCAGAGCTGCTGCCCTGCTTCCAGTGACAGACTCCTGTTCTGACCGGTTAATTCACAGCTCTTTAAAGTGGCTCTGATGACAATTTTCTTACCCTGTTTAAGATTTCACTGTCCACGTATGGCAAAGTGATCGATAGGAGTTATGGTTGGCCTGTGGGGAATCTATACAAAATGTCCCTAGGCATTAGGGGGGAGGTCACACAAAACAAATTCATCAAGGCTCCACACCCTCTCTGAGCTCCCCCTACCACTACTGGAGGACTGAGCATACCTGTGCCTTTGACCTCTCTAATAAGACATATCCTCTAGTTTGAAAGGTGTAGCCTCAAAAAATATAACAACCTGAGGATGCTTTCATTTCCATCTACTACTTCATTAGATAAAAATTAGAAAGCATTTTTAATTTCCCTGTAAATGTGGTAGAGACCAGGCTGGTAAAGAGATTGAATAACCATGTATGTTGGGAGTCTTACAGTTTTTTAACACTTAGGACTTTGAATGATGGGCCTTGATGTTGCTGTTCCTGAGCTGAATGTGAATTTTGCCATTAATTTCAGTAGGGATTGTCTTGGGTGCTGAGCCACTGTGTGCTTCCTCTACCTCACCTGTGAACCTGGCATAGTAATATTGTACAAACTTGCATGAATGAGATCTCTTCCAGATCATAGCTGGCTGTAAACTACTAAGTCTGAGGACAAAATGGGATGGGTGGAGAGAATGAAAGATAACTCTCCACAGCAACACTGAAATATTTTAGAGAGATCTTTGAATGCAAAGTGGAAAATACTGACGGTATTCCTAGAGGTTTTTGCTATATATAGCTTCTTGAGAGGGATTATTCCACAGTAAGTTTTGTGATTGTTTTGGTTTGGTTTTTTTTCCCTGTCCTGGCATTCTGAATTTTCCCAGGATTACCATAATTTCCTCTAGGCCTGAGTTGCAACACAGGTGCCTTGCCATCTTGACTGGCCCTCAGTCCATCTCCACGCTATACGCTTTAGGCAACAGTACTCTTTCTGTAGAGGATAATGCAACTCTTTAAAAACACTCTCAACTCAGCAAAACTGTTCCATTCAGGCTTGGTGATTGCTGCTGAACAGAAACACCTGTCAGTGAAATTTCTACCTTTTAGCATCTGTAAATAGAGGCAGATCCCATGTAAAGCAAGTACTGATTCCATGAAACATTTGGATTGCATGCACAAAGTTAGAAAGGATCAGTTAGGGGGCAAAATGTGCTACAGAACATTTACTTATGCTTTTTGCAGCACTGGGGAACATGTCCTCCTCACTAGGACTGGGGTTTTAGGATAGCAGGTAAAGAATAGGACACAAGCACATTTAGGATGGGCATGCAAGAAAGTGGAAGACAGTGAAGAGAACTGTGTTTTCTCTGTTCTCAAGGAAGGCTTGAATTAATAGCACTCTACATTTGATGAAAGCAGTTTCATCTCCCTTTCCAGAACACCACTAAAAGGATGACTGCAATGTGTTTTACAATCAGATGCAAACTTCTGTTCTCCAGTTCTTTCTTGAAAAATTAGGCCTGAAATGCAGTTTGAGTATTGTTTAAATCTTTAAATCTAAACAATTACTTTAAATTGAGTCTTTTTTGAGATAGTACTTCTCTTTAAATTCTTTCTATTGAGTTGTCCTCCTGTTGTCCCCTAACCTGGTCAAAGTGGTGGCAATAATGAGAACTTTTCTGAAAAAGTGATGTCCTTCCAGCTGAAGAAAAACTCCAACTAAAACTATGTAGATTTCCATTTTAATCTTAAAACTTGCACACAGTTATACCAGACCCCAGACTGATTTTTGAAGCTGAATGGCTTTAAAAAGAAAACTTTTCTGTTTTTTTCATCAAAAGCTTCCAACCTAACAGTTTTAGAACCCTCAGATATTTTTTATAGCAGTATTTCAGAATGTATTACCGAATATAAAAAATTTAGGAAACCAACTCTCTGTCCAAGAAGGCTTAGAAAGGAAGACCAAATCCTGCAATCAATTGATGCAGAAAAATGCCACTCCATTAACTTAATAACAGGTTTCTGCAATCTGCTTTCAGGGCTGACTCTTACACAAACATCATGGAGGAGATTTAGACACAGAATGGCATAATCTTGGTGCACATTTTTTGCTGTCTTTTAAGTGTTTTACTATCCTTGCCCTATGCAATCACTCATTCTGCCTTGCTCTGCCTTCCTATCAAAGGATGCGGATGCTTCAGATATTTCTTGGCTAAGTGGCAATGTAGATAAAATCAAGGAATTAAAAAATTGCTGTCTATATAGATGTTAAACTAATTTATTCCACCACTTCGAAGAAAATAGGGCAGCTTTTTGTGGTGATTTCATGATTTGATAAGAGGACTTTAGATCTCAATCCATCATAATTCTAGGTGCCTGACATTTTGCATTTTGTTCCAGTCCCGACTGAATTCCTTCCAATTGTCTGCAATCAAAGCACTTGGGGATGTTTTACACAACCTTTTGCTTGCCTTTTTTTTTTTTAATCTGTAATTCAATGTCACATTAAAAGTCTTTCTTCAATATACACTTAAGTTCTGCTGATCTTGAGCTACCCAAAAGATTTTTGTTTAAAGATATAGCAGGTCCTTGACTCATAAAATCCTGCCTGGGTCAAGAAGTGAGGTAAGGTCTTACCTACAGTGTCTTTAATTCTGTAGAGATGCATGTAGTGAGTTACAGAATGAAAGAATATGAGCTCCAACATCTAAAGTCCTACAGAATTATGCAAATCAAGAAGAGATTATTATTTGCCCCTCCCATTTGCTCTTCTCTTACAGTTAAGTGACAGTCATGCTTTTGTCAAGTGGTACTTGTTTCCTGAGCAACTTATTGGACTCATTTTCTGTGCAATACTGATAAATTAATATTTTTTAAGTGCCAAGAGCAGTATAACTGCAAGGTCTTACAAAATTGCTTTTGTCAATAAATTTACCAGTTTGAATTCTTTTAGATACACAGCAGTTGAAGCTGATGTGAATCCCAGAACACTGTGGCTATGAAAAAGTGAATTCCATTGCCCATAAAAAGCAGAATCAAGACACCTACATGAATAATTTTTCTATGTATGTGATGTAACAGGTATTTTTATGCTGACATGCTGATTGCTAATGGGATGGTGTATGGTGCATGGTTGGTATCACACTAGATCTGAAGACCTAAAGTGAAAGTAAAGAGACCAAGATAAAGTATATTGAAACCTTGTTCAGGAAATTTCTGCAAGGGTTGACTATATTTTGTTGTCTTTTACATGGATTTATAGATTTACAGGATTTGGAAATTGAAATCATGTATCAAAATAGTTTATTATTAACATTCTTACATTAATTAGAAAATTAAATGTTATCTGATACATGGAAACAACTTTCACCTGAATGTTTCTGATACTGCTTCATTTTATCCAAATGCTCAAAAATTCAGGAAACATCACTTTGACAGAACACAACAGCCTGTTGAGGTGCAGTGAAAAGAATTTTTTTTTTAAGTGGGATTTTGCACTTGTTAGTCACACTATTACAGGGCTACTGTTCTTGGGCTACTATCAATCAGCATCTCTTCTATCTCTACTGACTTGAGTTTCTGGATCACTTGAGAACCTATCTTGAAACTCTTACTCCATCTGAAAGTTTATTTTGCATAACATATACATTTACAGCAGCCCATTTTAAAAGCCTTTAGAGTTCTTAGTACGTGGCCACGATATTACTTGTGGTGACAGGAAAATAGTGCTGTAGTCAAGGGTTGACAAGATGAACAAGTATGATGTTATTTTATTGCCCATTTGTTTCATAATATCACACGCTGCTCAGCAAGGACTGTGGGCCATTCTTTTAGAGTATTTCAGTTTTGAGGGGGTATTTTTTTTCCATCTCGAAAGCTAAGAATCAAAATAATTTGCAACTGCCGTTTAAAATATGACCATCTTTGGTGGCTTCTCTGTGAGATTACAGTACTTGTAGTCTAATTGAGATATTTTTAGAGCCAGAAGTACCATATCCAGCTGGGAACCAGGTTGTTTGACCATTGTAAGACACCCAAAATCTTAGCAATCCTTAAACATGTCACATGAAGAGTTCTGCATTTTGCCAATACTGGTGTTCACACCAGTTATTTCCTCTGCTTTTCAATCAAACACACACACACAAGTGAGAAAAAGAGGGAAATTATTTCTTTGACAGGTTGCTTAAAATAAATGGGAGATTTTGAAGGTGATGAGAAATTTTAACTGGCAGAGATAGACCACAACCCTGTGGACAGAGAAAAAGTGGTAAAGCATGACTTTGTCAATATATAATGATGAAACCCCTACCCCATAGGCTTGTCCGGGCACACAAAGCTTGCAGCGTTGGTAAGACAATGTTACTGCTATAGACCCAGTTAGACAGCGGTGCATTTACAGCTAGCAAAAATAATGAGTTATGCAGATTAACCCAAATATGGCTCAATAGAACCTTTAAATTTCCAAAACCCAAGGATATACATTAATTTTCCACACATAATGCACCATGATATCCACACATATTGAATTTGTTTGACATATGTTCAATTCCTTTTTGCTGGAATAGCCAGACTGGGAGTAGGTTTCACATGGGGCAGGGGTACTCTGGGCCTGGAACAAGTGTTCTCTGACTATTAGTGCATACACCAGATCAGAGAAGGAATGTGAGATATTTTGGCATTGCTTGAATTCTTGTTAATATGTAAATTAAAAATTCCTGTCAGTCCAGCACCAAATATTACCAGCCTTCAGCATCAGGTTCATGTTGATATTTGGTCATATTCAGTTGTGGCAAATGACACATTTCTGTGATGTAATGGCAATTAATAGCAGAGACTCAGAAACAGCTCAGGAGTGCCAGATGTAGTACCAAGTTAGCACTTGCAGGTGGATTTCACAGTGCAAGATTAAAGTGTTTTATCTCGAGACCTCCTGGTCTTATATGATTGCAGAAAGGGAAAAAAAGTGCCTATTATACATCTAAAGTCAAATGATTCACTGCACAGCATATCCACCATCTTCCTTTCAGGGCTGTATTTCAAGAGGTTTGGCAGTGAAGCAGCCTGGCTGTGTGAGAACAGAAACCTCCGCTGATGAACAGGGAGAGTGGCTCTGTAACACCAGCCACGGAACAAAAAACTGAAAAATTGGGTGGGGGCCGTGGGTGTTATGATTTTTAAAAAATGCTTAAACATTCTTTAACTTAGTTGTTTGGGTTTTTTCTATTGAATACATAAATGAGAATTTTATCACCCACACAATCTTCTCTGTTTCAGCGGGAAAAGTGTGTTTTCTCACTTTGTGCAATTCCAATTGTTACAAATGGAAAAAGGTAGTGAAAATATGTCTTGACGAATTGCCCTCAGCCCCCCAAAGGATGGCTATTCTGTTTCTGGAAGAAAAAACCGAGCAGCTACTTACTTGAGCTCAAAGGCACAGTGTGGCGGTTTAAGGCACTGACAGTGCGGGGAGAGGGGCACGATTTGTTCCCCCCGCAGGAGCNGAGCGCTCCGGCCAAGGTAGCTATCGGTCCGTATTAAATGGCTGCCTGCTTTTCAGGGCTGCCGACTGCTTCACGATTTGGTTGTTTCTTTTTTTTAGCAGCTCTGCCGTCTCTCGGGGGCAGCTCCCCCTTCTCTCTACCCCGCCGTTTCCCCAGGTGAGGCTTCATCCCACCGCCCCCACTTCAGCCCTTCCTCCCCTAGCCCTTCCCGGAGAAGCATCCCCCGGGTCCCGCACCCCTGTCGGCTCTCCTGCTCCCGGGTCAGGGTGCGCCTGGGTGTGGGCTGGAGCCGGCCCGGCCGTGCGAGGCGAATCGCGGCTTTCCCGGGCAGCAGGAGGCGGTGGCCGGTCCGGAGGCGGCGGGGCAGGGCAGGGCAGCAGCTCCGGAGCGCCTCATTCCCGCGCCGGGGACCGCGCCGTGTCGGAGAGCGAGCGGTTCTCCAGCCCGCCTCGCTCTCTGTGCAACACCCTCACCCTTGTCCCTCCCCCACCANTTTTTTTTTTTTTTCTCCCCTGCTCCTCCACTCTCCTGCAGCGAGTTAAATATTTCTTTTGTTAACTGACGCCCAAAGTGTTCCCAATCCCTTCACCGCGCCGCCCGGGCCGGCCGAGGACGTGTGCACGCCCAGATCCGCTCGGTGAAGCAGCACAGATCCGCGGGACCGAGCGGGTATGTGCGTGAGGAGGAGGAGGAGGTGGTGTAAAAGGAGCGACGAGCACAAAGCAGATTTGAGAGGAATAATTTAACTCCGGTGTTTGTTGTTTTTCAGGGCTTTGGTTTTTCCCTTCTCTCTCTCTCCTTTCTATCTTTTTTTCTGCTCAGGATTTAAATGTCAGTCAAAGCATCCCCAGATCAGCTTTCCGCTCGTCTCCTGTTTCTTCCGAGACATTAATTGGATCACACGCTGCATTTGAAGAGCTTGGGTGTTTTACCCACTAAGGTAAGGGGGCTTATGCACCTACACTGGGTCTGGATCGTCACTAAAAGCCTTTCAAGGTGGTGTTTTCCTTCCCCTTGGCCCCCCTCCCCCAGCTCCGGGGCCAGGTTTCTACCTGAAGAACTCGCATCCCTGGGTTAAACATCGGTCGATATACGGAAAATGCGCCTGGGGGGAGGGGGACCGTGGGGGCTCCGCTCCCGCCCCTCAGGCACCAGCCAGTGACCCGTGGGAGCCGCCGGTGGCAGTCGGCGACCCCCTCAGTCCCCAGTGCCTCTGCTCCTGGAATAGCGCCTGGCATCACAGTAAGGAAAGAAACAGCCTAATCCCCTTTTACAAGAAACTATTCGTCATCATATTTTTTTCCTCCGTGAGAAATACTGTAGGCGCCCATCTTCCTCCTCCCCCACCGCCCGCCCCCGTTGCCAGTGCCGGCTCCTTTGCCCGCACCTCTCCTCGCTTCAGGCGGTTCTTTCCAGGGATTAAGAAGTTAAGCTGCCCCCTGTCTCCCCCCACCTGCCCCCATACGTAGGCAGTGCATTCCCCTTTTTAACCTATTCTCCCTGTGCCTAATCCGAGTCCGTCCAGCCCCCCCAACCCTTAAACTAGGTTGCAAAGCCGCTGTATCCTGCAACTCCTAAAACTTCTCTTCTTGCTGTGATTTATATTCTATAATAACAAAAAGGACAACAAAAATATATTGGATCCTCCTGTGGATGACTTTTTTTTAAAAAATAATGCAGTTCCTTCTTCCCCTTTAATTTTTTTTCTCAAGGAAATTTGCTCCATCTCCAGCAGCAACCACTGCTCCTTTTGATGTTGTGGTACGCCGTGCGCATGCGCTTCACATTAGAATTACTGCACTGGCCAGAATAAGTTGGATCTCTTCTTCTCTTCACTGAAATCCTAAATCATATCGAAAGCTAAAGGGATGCTGAGAGTCCGGAAAAAGGGTTACTTTGGGATTTGGTCATTCCCTTTAATAATAGCAGCGGTGTGTGCACAGAGGTAAGTGATGAAGGTATCTCTTTTCCTTTACTTTGAATTGCACTGCATGCTGCTGCTGAGACGGATGTACAGCTGGGGGCTGAGAAATCAGAAATAATACAGTATTATTCTTTCTTTTTTCTTTAGTGTCAATGACCCTAGTAATATGTCGCTGGTAAAAGAGACGGTGGATAGACTGCTGAAGGGCTATGATATTCGCTTGAGGCCAGATTTTGGAGGTAGTTTGACTGCTTTTGAATAAGAGAGGTTGCATATCCGGGCTGGGTGCGTTGTGGGGAGGGGTTCGAACGTGGTTTGGGTGCTGTTGCTTTGGGGGGTGTGTGTGTTGCCATTTCCTCTAGCTGATCCAAAGTTAAGCCCATTTTTTTTCAGTTTTCTTAGGGATGCTCTTAATGCGATCAATTAAGTTACTTGTATATTCCTAATCGGTCCCTCATTTCGTGTGTGTGTGTGATGATACTTTACTAACCTGTAATTAAACCCTTGTTTAACTGGTTTTATGGAGATGCAAATCTCTCTTAAGTTCACCTAACGTTTATTCCTTTCAGCGTAATATGCTGTGATCACACTCACTATTTTTGAGTACAAGATGTGCTGTTAACTGATACAAAAATGTCGTTTAACCCCCTGCGTGCTCCTACTTTGAACTAGTTTATTTCGGCCGTGTTCGCTGTAGGTGGCCTTTTCCCCCCAACCTTTTCCCCCCCCATCCCTACCCCGGGGCTCGGTGCTCGCCGTCCCCGGGGCGCGGGGCTGAGCGTGTAGAGACGGGTGGCTGTCGCGGAGGCCGGCGCGGAGGAGCGCGGAGCGAGGCGCGCCGATGCCGGCACGTGTGTGGTGTTATATAAAGCACCTCCACGGCCGTGCCTGGCGGGGGGGTGGCCTGGGCAGCGTACGGTCCTGCGGGCGCGGTGGGACCCCGCTAAGGGGGACTGAGGGGGAGGGAGGGGGGGAGCCCTTTATGCCTCCCTCCTGACTTTCCGATCATGTTTAAACGTCGTTTCATGTGTACGCTGTGTTCGCCCTGCTAACTCTGGTAAGAACGAGTTAAGTTCTTAGAGATCACATTGCGGACCATCTTGTTGGTTTGCAGGTCCCCCAGTGGCTGTTGGCATGAACATAGACATTGCCAGTATAGATATGGTCTCGGAAGTCAATATGGTGAGTATTTAGGGTTTGGGGCTGCTTGCTCTCGGAGAGGGTGGCTGTCGCTTCCCCCGCCCCTGCCAGGTCGGAGCGGTGGCCGCGGGCGTGCGGGGACCCGGCGCGGCCTCCTGCCCTGGGGAGCCGCCCGGGCGGGGCACACTGGCTACCCGGGGGTCGGCGGGGGCTCGGGGTCGGCGTTCCTCCTTTGCCGGCGGTGGATCCCGGGGCGGGGAACCAGCGGGACCTATCGGGGCTGCGCGGGGCCGCTCCTGCGGCAGCTCCAGGGGCGCTCCCGCCCGCGCCGCCTTCCACTCCGTTCAGTGCCTTTCTTGGTGTCATTCTTTTATGCCATGTTAAAAAAAAAAAATGCAAGATTGCCGTTATCTCTTAGCAGTGCGCTTTCGATTAAAAACAAAAAAGGAGGTTTGTATTTCGGTGTGTTTATATTTTTTTTTTCTAGCCTGACATTATTTTGGATGGTGATGAAAGAGTCGATGATTTTAGTTTAATTTTTCCAGGATGCTTGTTTCTCTTACCTAAATACTGAGAACTGACTGCTCAAATACTGAACTTTTTCAGAACGTAGTAACTTGACACTTTCTGTGTTTCACTTTCATCACCTGGGAAACTAATGAGGTTTGGAAAAAATTGGGCAAGTCTGATTGATACTTTAGAAGAAGCTGTTCTTGACTTAGATGAAACTTTACTAACATTCACTTTTATTGTTTGGAAGTGTTTGGGGTCAAGTTTTGAAGTTTTTATCTTAATTTGCATGTTAATCAGTTCAGGACAGACTTTGGCCTAACACTCATAGGGGCTTATACAAGAACGACAAAAGACATTGAAACATAGTAGCATACAATACAAAAGTGATTCAAAATAAATTTGCTTTTGTCAAGTATTTGAATGGAAGTTTGTTGTTTGAAGCAAACTTTCCATTATTCTTGAAGAGGTTTCAACTAAACATCTTTCTAAATACAACTGTGATTTTTGGGCTATTGCTGTAGCTGTAATAATGCATTTGAATATAACATCTGGAAAGTTATCAGTTGTTTTAATATCATTGTAATACTAAAATATTTAGTTCCTCAGTGTCATGCTTGGGTTCTCAGATACTTGCTCTGAATGAAATGGCAAACATTTGTTCTCAAACTGAATGACTTGTGTGATGTACAGGAGTTTTTTCATAATGTAAAATAAAGCCCTTGGCCAAATTTGAGGATAACATTACAGGTGGTTTTATTGTGAGACAGGGAGGTGTTGGTGACAGAGAGCTTGATGCTGTTCTTTTTCAAGATAGCAGGAAACCTGAATAATTTTACCTTCTGAAACATTACTTCAGGAAAATTTACAAGTGGCTCTGTTTTGTATGACTAAACTTGTTATCTAGTATTCTACCTCCAGGAGCTTTAAGTGCAGAGGAATGAAAGTGTATTTTAAAACACTTGCTTTTCATTAAGACAACTGTGGGTAGGAGAAACAGGGACATAGAATTATTTCTTAGACAGCCCTGAGCAGTGAGGGAATGGTGAGGGTTCCTTGCTGGGCCTGCGATCTACCAGGTCAGTCTTATATCCTCTCATCCCTTCAGAACTGGAAGGTTCTTCTGAAAAAATTGTAAAAATACTTGTGAATCTTTTCTTTGTTTCTTTAAATGGTTTCTAGACATTTGGTCTCCAGTTAAAGGTGGTAGCATATCAGAATACTGTGATCTGACACTTACAGCCTAACTGTATAAGGGAGTATTATTTTTAGTATTCTGTAGTGAGTTTATTGTGTTTCTATAATGAAATGTTTGACCTTTCTGAAAAAAGTCTTTTCAGACTATCTGCAGAACTCAGAGGCGAGAATGTGTAGACAGGTTTGTCCTACTAATTTGCCTAAAGCATTTAAGCTCTGGCCTTATTTTACTCTAAGAAGCTACCTATTTCTTAAACCCAGACAATCATGTTACATAATTTTTTTTCACTTACAGTTTCAAAAGAGATTCCAAACCAAGATTATAATCTGCTTAATTGCAAAATGTAACACTTGATTTTCAATAGTCTGTATAACATAGCAAGTCCTAATATACCCTGAATATAACCTGAAATGAATGAGGAGAGAGACATACAAAGAAACAACAAAATATTCAGTATGCAAGGCCTTGGCTTTTTTGCTTGCAAATTCACCAGAATTTGGAGTAGAAACCAGGAGGAATACTATGAAATGCTAGCTGATGCAAAGCCTTCTGAGATAACAAGAGACACAGAAAGAATCTTTTGGATTTATGGACCTATTTTTCTAAGCATGGCCTTGCTGTGGCTTTGTTTGTAGTCATGGCAAACACTACTGACTTTTGATAAAGGCAGATCATTGCCTGCAGTCATACACAAACATTAATGGGATCAAACCTTTGCCTTGGGAGAAAGGCTAAATAATCAGAGTTATTCAGCTTGAGATAATTTCTATTAATTTTAATGTTAACTGGTTTTAAAATTACGTTTCTTTTTCAGTCTTGATATATTGCATCTACCATATAAATTTGTGCCACCCTGCAGGCAGAATGTTTATCTCCAGTGTCACGAAGTAAATCATGAAGTTTTTGCTTTGTTGAACAGGATAATTTAGAGTTGCTCTTATAGAAAGTAAAAGTATGTTAAGGATGTTCAAGAATATTATTGTTGGCTTTGAATTCTTAAAGAGGTGATAAGTACTTGCATCATAAAAAAACTCAGTATATTAGGCTTTACAGATGACTAACAATTACTTCTTTTATGCAACAGAGCTGAAACTGTAAGCTGTTTACCTTGGGTAGTCAGAAACTTGAACTAGCATTTATCTGAGTTTACAGAAATGGTTTCAAAGTACTGGTACTTGTGAACATAATTTGTTCCGGCTCTGGGGAATGGGCATAATGCACATGAGAAAAGTGAGAACTTCAGGTATATATGGCTATCAACAAATGTCGTGACTATTTGGGCTAATTTTTTTGTATTCTGCAAAGAAAAAATACACAGCAGGTATTTTATGCAATACAGTAATGATTACGGCGAATTCCACTCACCTCTCTGGACCAGGTCCTGCAATATTGTTGAGTGTATCCTTTATTCTGGTTATGCTATAGATTTTCTTAAGGTTTCTCTTATTCAGGTAACAATGGAGAATAAAGATGAAGATCTGTGAAGGCTACTAAAGTGGTTTTCCTGGGCTGATGAATTTGATATTATGTAAGATTAGCTGTGTTGCTGTGAGTCTAATGCAATGTTCTCAAGACAGTTTCCAGGCGTTTCTTCCTGTACTTGAATTTTCTTCTGAGCTTCCTTTTCTTTAATACAAACCATTTATTGTAAAAATAATATCTTCAGAAACTAATCGCTTAATAGGATATTTTTTCTTTCTTTTCTTCTTTTTTTTTTTTTTAATAAGCAGTGCTAGCTGAGATGTCACATTCCCACATTTTCCTCTCAGTTAATTTTTGGAGTAGACCCCTTGACAATGTAGCAATGAAGACTATTCTCAATTCTAATTTTCTCCTTTTTTTCTCCAGTTTATGATGCTATTTCATCATAAACTCTTTGTAAAAATTGGTACAGGTTCATTAAGAAGTACAGAAATAAATTTTCTTCCCTAGACACCCCTGAAGATTCTGCATAACATACTGTGCATTTGATCTGTCTGGATAAGACATGAGGATTTCTGTGGATAATGTTGGTCATGTGTTAGTTTTCAATGTCTTGGCTTATTCCGTGTTAAATAGGTCAACATTTCCTTCCTTTTATTTTTTTCTTTTTTTTTCCCCCTTGGTCTGTGGCTATTCTGGGATTCTAGTACAGAATGTCTTGAAAAGAGAGAGAAATATTCTGTACCTACAGATTTTACTCAGGAAATATACGCTTTTTGAGGTAATGGGTTGTGTATGTAATTAAATATAACTATTCACACTGTGGGTCATTGGGGTCCGCAGAGAGGAATCTGAACTGTTTATTTAATTCCAAGTATTTGCTTGCTTAGTGTGCAGGTTTTGGCATATGGAGTCAGTAGTGTGTGTGGAGTTAGAGACGGTAAATTGGTTTGTCTTAGTGGGAACCATTACCGTTGATTGAGAGCATAATCCTTCCATCACGTGGGAGTTGGAGAAACAAAGGAGCTGTTACCATCTATCAGGGAAAGGTTTACTTCTTATTGTGTGCCAAGTTTTACATAGCAGAGCCTAATAGCTTCAAAGCTCTAAAAAGAAAAGCGCTTTTTTTTTAATATTAAATTTCACTTCCGTATTTGAGTTATACCAAAGTTGCACAAAACGATAAGTATAGTACTCATAGATCAGAATATTCTCAGTCTAAAAATGTGCAGGCATAGCTGTAATTTGCTGGTAGATCTCTGATTTTGAGTTGCTCTTGATAATGGAAACTCACTACTGGTTTTCTTAAAATCTCTAATTTTTCCTGAGGTATTTTCAGTAGGGGGCATTAACAAAGCTCAGGGTTTAGATTATGAAATAGGTTTCAATAAGGAAAACAACAGGAGCTGTGTTGCTGCCTCTCAAGCAGCAGCAATTATCTTTATGTGTATAAAGGGAAGAGATGGCTTGTGATATAAAAAGAAATGGGGATTAAGTGGTAAGGAAATAGGGTGGAGCTGTTCCAAACCCCAAAACTTCATGGAGAGGTCCTCATAGAGAAAAGTGAAAACAGGAAAAAGCGTCCTATGTACATTGGTGTAGAAAGAGGTGAGGAAAATGGTCATGAAAATGGTTTCTGTCAGCAGTATCTTCTTTTGTCAATCCTTTCTAGTTGTTTACATTGCTGCACATATTCTATAGAGAGAAAAAGGAGAGAACAGGGCTGAAAATACATTGAAAATCAAATACTGGAATACTGAGAAGGTGCTGCTTCACTAAATACTTCTGCTGCCAGAGACAATTGGTTTTATTATTTTCTCTGTGTCATAAATCCATGTTTCTTCACATAAAACTGCATTTCTCAGCAGACCGTTTGAATTTGACTCTTGCCAAATTATTGTGCTTATACACTACTGACTGATACTGAAGTGTCTAGAAGAGACTTCTGTGAATGCAGAACAGGTGATGTATATCTTAGAAGTGAGAACTTTTTACTGAAAACCTTGTTTCACCTTTTTCTTCAGTTACTGTCTGGAATAACATTACAAGACATTTTTGAACTGAACTAAATTACGTTAGTATGGATTTTCATTTTTTGTTACTACATGTCTCTAATTCAGGCATTTTCCTTTCTTAGTTTAAATGTATGTAAAAGTAAATAAGAGCTCTTATGTCCAAATAAAATATTTATTCTTGAGGACCAAAGTGAGTCTTCCTATGGTATTCCACATGTGGATTGAAGTTTTCATGCTGGTTTTGCTAGAATATATGTAGCCACAGCATGAAAAGATTCGTCTAGCACATATATGCAGGAATATAGCAAATTTGTAACTACTTTTATAAGATAGTTATGTATATTTATATATATTATGTGTATCTGAGTTATACATCTCTAGAAGCATGACATAATTCTCATTTTTCTTTAAGATCAGTATAAATGGTTTGTTAATTGGATTGCACTTTCAATGTGCTACAGTATTGCAAGACTTTAATCAGTAGAAAAATCTTCTTGTTTGGTTGGTGGTGGTGATTTTTCAAAGTGATCGCTCCCTTCTGCAGACCAGGGGACGGTCATTAGTAATTTAAAGACATTGCCTTGGAGGTGATTTGTACTACTGAATTAATAATTATTGTGTTCTTTTTTGTTGTTTTTTTTTACTTTAAGAAAGCTTTGATCTATAAATATTGAAGTGTTTTGGCTCTTGTCACAGAAGAAAAGATAGATTTATCTTTAATATATTTTATGGGCAGTGTCTTGGGAATGAACATGATGTGTACTTGTTAGCTCCTGCTGTAGGCTGCTTTATTTCGTAACTTATCTATTGAAAATCACATAAAATCCTTATAGATGAGCTGTGTAGTAGAATAAGGATTTTTATGTTGTGCTCTACAAACTTTTTACAGGTTTAAGATGTTCCAGTGGTTGTATTTGTGCTCTTTAGTGACTCTAAAGTCTGTCAGTGCATCATGACTAAATCCTTATTATTCTTCCCTTCCCTTTTTTATCCTTGTACATCATGCAACCCTCTGCAAGGTTTATAATAGAACCTTTAGTATTCAGTCATATTTGAGTACAGTCTTGTATAGTAATAATTCTTTTTTTCGAGAAGTAATCCAGATTCCTAGTAGACTTAGTGGTTAATGCTGTAGTTCTCTGCTAGTGCTTGTATGAATTAAGTAAGCAGGGTTCAGTCCCCTCATTTCAAAGGACTGTGCTCATCCACAAGGTAATTCTTGTAATGTCACTTTTAAGACACGGAAGATGGCATCTTGTTTGTCTTCAGAGATGATAACTTCAGAAACAGTCAAATGTCTGGAGTTATTAAAACTGAAAAATTTGCTATTATGAGTGGATGCAATCTGTCTGTACCTGTGTATAATTACGTATGAATTGTAGGCACTGACAGAAGTTGTCAATTGTGGGTTGTAAAAAGAAAACCAGGACAGAATCAGCCTTTGTAGTCTATTGTGATTATTCTAACTATGCTTCTACAAGGATTCCTGCCCTGCTTCCATTTCTTGACAGGGGTGCTGTGTACAGTGGATGGATAACAGTCAGGACAGCACAAACCCTGGAGAAATAGTGACATAGGGCCATATTTGGAGTTTCAGTCTTGCCTGTCTGAAGGCCAAGTTGTGAAGTAGCATTTCTCTCACTTCATAGCTTTTCACTACAAAAATCTTTGCATGCAAATTGTCTGGCTAAGTATTTTGAAATTAGCTGACCAATTCAAAGATCCTCCCAAGACTTGAAATCATGCCAGCTGCATATAACATTTTTGTATGAGTTTTGCAAATAAGGGTGTAATTAATTCCCAATAAAAACTAGAAGTTCTGTTCTAAATCAGAAGACATTTAATATTCAGGAAATTGACATACATGCAGCTGACTACAGAATATGTAGATCATATTCAATGTAGTTTATCACAGGCCAGATAAAGCACTGAGAGTGTGAGCTCCTCCCCTGTCCGCAGACTGAAAAGAACAAGGGGACTGTGCTATTTCTGTCCATCTTGAGCTTCTTTTTACATATCTCCATCAAAGCTAAAGCCTATTAATTTTTATTCTGTAAATACTGACAGAGGGATTCATTTGTTAGTTTTCAAGTAATAAGAATTTAACTGTGGGGGGAGAAAAGCAACCCTTCTGAGAGATGTATTTTGCAATTCAAGTGTGTGCTGTTATAGTAGATATGTCACTTCTGAGTATTTCCACTGATTTTTCCTATATACAAACCACTGTTTCTTTGTGATTGTGCTGAAAGACAAACTCATGAACATGTAGAAGAAATTTACAGAAAGCTTGGCCTTGGACAGGAGCAGTGTATTAAATTACCCTAATGAATGCATTATTCAAAAAATTCAGCTATTTGAAGTGGAAGGTCCTTGTTCCACTGTCTGCTCTCTGGACTGTTTCTTCTTTCTTTTCTTCTTTAATGAACAGGCATTTCTATTAACCAAACAACTCTGCAACAATGTATTAAACCCCAGAATTTTCCTTCACAACTGGGTGTCCTTAACTGCTCTTGAATGTCTCTTCCATGGCCATGGGTTTTGCATCCCTTGCTGCAGAGCAGCCTGGGTGTAGTGAACCTCTGCTCTAGATGGACTGTTATCCCATGGTGCTTGGGAGTGGAAGCATTTGGATGTCAGAGGACCAGGAAAACAGGCCTTGCATGTCATGAATTAACCTAGGAAAGGCTGACAATCCATCCTTTACCTTCTCTATCACTGGAAATGTTTTTGAATTGCGGTAGCCATGACTTGCTGTTATGTTAGACATGACCTAAGCACACTGGCTTTGTCTATATTTGCATGAGATTTAAATATTGTCCAGCTGTCTGAATGGGCTTGAGTAGGAACAACGTGCCTGCTCACCTGGAGTAGTTCCTTCCTGAATAGATGTGCAGTACAGATCTTAGTGAACTAGAAAAACAAAATCATTAAAATGGCAGAAACTTGTGAATGTAATCTTTTTAGAGATTAGTCATCACAATTTCCTTGAAAAGTTGTTTTGGATTGACATGGGAAAAAAGGCCCTAATGTGCAAAATGCCCTAAGCATTGTTTATTTTTAGATATAACCCTTGGAGAGAAGTTGTTATAAGGTGTAGAGTTAGGTAAAAGTCATGCTAAACCCAATTGAGATGAGAAGGTCTTCCAGAAATGCGTGTGGATATTCATATATTTGGGATGTCTCAAGATGATGACTCTTGTGATTTAGATTTCAGAAGTCTTTCTCATTCTACTTCTTGCATTACATATGGCTGTGAAATAGCCAGAAGTTCCTGTTGCTTTCAAGGAACTGAAGACATCTATTTCTCAGTGAGAACCAGCTAGTAAAATGTAGTAATTAAGTACTGGAAAAGATACTGAAGCCTTTTTAAAAACCATTCACTGCCATGGACGCAGAAGCCTTTGGAAAATCTGATCCTAATTTCTATTGTAAATTGATTTAATTTTTTTTTTCCATGGAAGTTTGAATTTTTTTTAATAATTGGAACAGAGATTCTTTCTGCTTGATCGAGTAAAATTAGTGCTCAGACTTTTTAAATTTTCTGTATAGAACTTTTAAAATGTATATTGTTTTTTAAAAACGCACATTATTGCAACCACAGTGAAAGTAGGGAAATATTGTTAATTCCTTTTGGTCAGTAAGGGTGAATGTGTTGTCATTTGCATAACAGTTATTACCCAGTACTCCAGAAATTGTTGTGGTCCACTGTCTAATCCTTATTTGTTTCTTTTATAAGTGTATTTTTGAGTTAATAGACCCTGTAGCTCCAAAGGACTTGTAGAGCATTGTGGAATTTTTTCCTCTGCCGAGGATCCAATAGACTGTGCTGACTCTCTCAGGTGTGTCAGAATAACAGTGTTAATCCATGTTTGACAAGATGTGCACCAAAGGAGGCATAAAATTTAAGTGGAAAAAAAAATAGTTCGAAGGTCCAGTAGATTGGATATATAAATTAGATAATTTAGGACTAACTGCTTCATTATTCCTTATTAAAAAATGATTTATTCTTATAGATAACCTACAGGGAAGAAGGAAATAGGGTTAAACAAATATGCACATCATTTACAAATGAAAAGGAGCATTTTGCTACTAATTCCATCATTGTTTCTCTAATCATGTAAGTCCAGAAATGACCAAAGAAGCCTTTTAATCAGTCTGAAATCTTCCTAAAATTTTCTTGACTGTTCAATCTGTTTTACTGTCCAATTGCTCTTTTTCACTGACATTTTGCGATGCATGACACTTGGAGGAAGTCTATCCATAATAGAATTAACAATGTAATGTTTGTAGCTTGTAGCAAATGCTACCTTAGGTTGCTCAAGATAAAATATGTAACAATCACAGTAAATAGGAAAATGAGGTAAAATAACTTTCTTTTCTTAATTTTGAAAGAAGCCTTTTCAGAGTTGTGGGAATGTTCACTGAATAATGCATAGCTGAGACCTTGCATATTGAGTTTCAGCTAAAAATATATTATTATAGCTGACATATAAGTCCTCAAAAATTAGATTCATAATGGAAATGCCAGGGGACCCTTAACTGTAATCATTCCTGTTAGTGTAAATGCCTGGAAATGAATACAGTTTTCATTAATCTACTATTATGTGACACAAGTGACCAGTTACAGAGAAACCTATAATAATTCTAGTTAACTGGCTGCATTCAAAAATGCTGTTAAAAGTACCCACCTCCATGCATAGGCTTTGCAGAATGCTTTTGTGAGTTTAGGTCCCACGTGAGCCTTGTTTTGAAGTCTTAAGATGTGTAAATGTAATGCTGGTTTTTCCGTGGAGGCTATTTCTGCGTGGGTTTCACACAAGATTTGTAGGCACTTGAGTGACTTGAAATGCAGTACAAGATGACTCTTATAATGTCTCAGCCACTAAGTGTAAATGGGACTGGGTAATAGTCTCCAAAATTGTTGCTGTGCAATAGGAGCTCTTTTGAAGTGAGTGGATGTTACTGGTGGTTTTAATTGGCTGTAAAGTCATAAAACCTTGCTGGCAGTTTTGATTTAAGGATATTTAAAATCCAGTTATTCCAATCATAGGAAGAGTACACTTTTTTTACTCTTGGTCTTGAGTTTGTGCTATAACCAAATGCGTTGCTGAGGCAGCATTAGGGGGTTCATTTCTACCAGGGCCAAACTTTGCCTGTTGTTAAATGGGAGATATCACTTGACATCAAAATCTTTCTGGCATCATTTTTTTACTTTCAGTTAAATGAATAAAAATGAACTTTTTAAAATCATAGAATCATCTTGGGTGATCTAGATGGTAGTGCAAAGTCTTAAGGGTAGAATTAAATTTTGATTAATATTTTAATTGCATTGATTTTTTGAGAACACAAAGGCGTATGAACTTTTGATATGGCACATAGGAGTTAAGGATAGATACCTATGCCCCAATAATATGCTGGCTGGATAACAGTTTTGTTTATTCTTGAAGGCAGCAATTATTTAGTAAAGCTTGAGAATAAGAGATTTCAATCAAAGTTGCTGCTTTTGGATATGTGAAGGGCTTGTTTTAATCAATGTCCCAGTTGTTTTTATTAAGGAAGTATTTTGTATTTTATGTTATTACCTCTTGAGTTAAACTTTTTGAAAACAAAGAATGTGTATACGTGTTTTCTTGTTGAGTAATTCATATAAGCTGAAATGCAGTAATGGATTTCTTTGTATTGCAAATCAGCAGGAGTGCAAAGCTTTCCTGGTTATAGCTGATCTGTTCCTTGACTGCTTGATCTTGTTCTTCCTGT
The DNA here is from genome assembly GCA_013397725.1 of Rhagologus leucostigma. NCBI lineage: Eukaryota > Metazoa > Chordata > Aves > Passeriformes > Rhagologus > Rhagologus leucostigma. Next base: position 188,577 of record VZTD01000153.1, on the reverse strand, counting down.
TTGTTGTTCATTAATTTCTGCCAGTTTGGCCTGACTCTGCAGTGCCTGTGTCTGCCTCTTCCCTTTGCATGTATGTGTAAGAGATCCCAGTCATTCACATACCTGGGTCTCTTATTTCATTCTGGCTGATGAAATAAAATGGTTGAGCATCAGTGGTTCAGCAAGTGGAAGCATGTTTACAAACAAAACCAGTGAAGTTGTAGTGTATAAATGACTGACCATTAGCCTTAATCTATCTGGCACTACCCTTAGATCGTGGCTCTGACTGCAGCAATAATGACAACCTGAGTGCCTTCCAAAGGAGAAACAGGAGTTCTGGATATTCTGTCCTCACATTCTCATTTGGTGAGGACACACACTCATAAGACATAAGCATATGTTTGAGGTTAGGCTTGTAAGTGTTTTGCTGAACTGTGTCCTTTCGATCATCCTGACCTCAATTTGGAGGTGGGTATGGGAGGAGTTTTCCGCTGTCACCAATGGCAATGTCATAAACAAGATTATGTCTGGAGTTGTAAGTAGCAGATTAGACAACCATGAAGACAGAAAATCTGTTTTCCAGCAAATATTTCAAGTGATAAAGAACCTTAGGAGAAAAAGATAAAATGTGATATATAGGCAGAACTTTTTCTATGCAGAGTATTTTTTCGAAATTTCCCTGGAGGGATCCGCTGTTCTCTGAACATCCAAGAAGTTCGTTGTGCTTCTGATCAGCTTCCCACGCGTTCTCACCCACACTACTTTGCTGTGTCATCTTAATGTCATTTTTAAATACTAACAAAAGCATTTTGTTTATAATGTAGAAATAAAAATCTTGAGAGGGGAAAGAATGCCTTTTGTATGTTATTTTCACAGATCAAAGCTGACTCACGAGTAGCAAAGATGAAGTAACTAATGTCTTTAAAATTCACAGTTCCTGAGTTGTGAATTTAAGAAGTGTTTTGATTATAGTCATCAAATTCCATAGACTTTTTAAAATATGATTAGTATTATTTTTAGAAAGTTTACCTTGCTGCAGAGTATTACATTTAGAGTATGGAGCAGTATAGCAATTTTTAAAGCCAGGTATAATTGGTGTTTTAAATATTTGACTGTGCTGAATTAAACAGTGTCCAGGTACACTGGAGGCCAAGTGGGAAGATGGAAAAACAATCTTCCTCTGGGGAAAAAAAAGCAGCTATCATTTAATCTGGTTGGCATGGAAAGTTTTAACCTTTGTTATTTCCTGCTTTTGTGATGGCCTGAACTTCCTAGAAATACAGAAACATGTCACTGCCACCATTGCAGGCAAGCACTCATGCAAGTTTTCATTTGCACCAAAACTAAAACTTTTCAAAATTAGTCAGTTTACACCATGTAGAACCTTGGAACTGCAAGGTGAAACACGAGTTCTTGGGAGGTCAGTAAAACTTGAACCAGTTTCTTCTGGGAAAAAGGGAGGAAGGTGTTGATTTGTGGGTGAGAGCTTTGTCTTGCTGGCCCAATGTCACAAATGTCTTAAAGAAAAGAAAAATAATACAGTTGCACATGGAATCACTGGTAATATATGAACAGCAATGGAAGAAAAATTATTTGTATTAACTGTATCACATTATCAGTAGAAGAATTGCTTAATTTGATTAAATTTTTGTAGAAGTTGACTTCAGCTTTTAGCTTTTGCTTGATAGTATTGTGGGTTTCCTCATGTATCAAGAAGAGCTTCCAAAGTATGGGTTATGAAGTGCTGTAGTTTCTTTTTATCTTGCAGTAGCAGCCACCAAGCCCAGGTAATGACCCCCTTGTAAAAATGACAAAGATTTTTTGCTTGAAGGAGATGAACTGCAATTTTTGTCTCAAGTGGGAACCGAAAATCCAGCTCCCATGCTATTTGAAAGATTCCCTAAAAGGTTAATTTTTAAGTGTCTAAAAGCTTCTACAAAAAGCAAGAGAAACATTGTGGGGCTGTCACTAAATGCAGTATTTTATGATAAACTTTTTTTCTGAAGCTCACTGCTGAGAAAGGTGTTTCTAGACAGTGGTAGTGTAGTGCAGATTTGCAAATTTTCCACTGTGGAAACATCTCCCTCCAGAGAGGCCAAGTTTTATATCACTAGGGTTTTGTTTCTGTATATAAAAGCAAACAAACCAAAACAATGAGTTTGGGAAAAAAGAACCCAAACAACACTTATTTTTCAGTAACCTTAGAACACAGGGAAGTCTACAACTTACAGTAGTAAAATGGCTGGAGTTGTATATTTTTATGGGCAGGATTTCACTGGGGTGTGTTAGTTTTTTTTTCTCTGTCTCTGCATGTGTAGCTGTACTCCTGATATTAAGAGAACTTGGTTTTAGATGAACTGTCATAAAAAGCAATGGTGTGATAGAGAAATAAGGTTTTAATTTTTCCTGTATGAAAACCTAAAAGTAATTTTTTTATCAATTTGAGCATGTGTTAAAACTTGGAGCTCTCTCTTGAGTTAGACCAATGTTATAGTAATTTGTTTTTTCCCCATTTCAAGTGCACCAGTTTCAAATCTCTTGTACTAAATTACTGGTTGACCTTCTAAAGCTGGCCAAGGTGTGTGACAGCAGTGAGCTTTTGTTTACTTTCAATTTACCCTTACATCTACTTACAAGAAAGAACTGGAGAGAGAACGAAGCTATTTGATTACTTTAATTGGGAATGGGCATTAGCTATAATGTCTCTTAGCTTTTATCAATATTATGACAATCATTGCTTATCATTATCTTAACATACGATGAAAACTAAAAATCTTGGAAAAAAATATGTGGGTTTCAGAAAGGCCTCTCCATCCTTCTGACCTCTTACCAATCCTATTTCACAGACTTAGCTTGTTTGCTAGACTTTTAGCAATATAACTGTTTACCCATCTGATAGTTGTGAGCTTATGTGAGAGCAGACTTTTCTCTGATACCGTAATTTCACTATCCCTTGCGCCTGGGCTTCCAAAATGCTACTTGTATATTTTTAAGTGCTATGGAAAAATGGCGCTGTTCCCTCTATTACCTCTGTGCGGCGCTGACACAGGATTTTGCACATTATCATCAAGACATTATCATCAAGACTTCAATTTCACAGTTGCAAACCTTAAAACATGGTTTGTTAGTAACCTTAGAAAATTTTCCCATCTTTCAGCCCGTTTTTCTTCTAAAATTACTGATTGCTAATTCACAGCTGGCATTTACATAGATCTTTATTCCTGAAGGTAAGAACAGTTGCCACATTGCTTCCATCTCAAATGAAGTCTTCACCAGCAGAAAAGAATTGCTATGTTGGGCTATTTGCCCTCATGTTTTCTAAATAAAACTCAATAGCAGTCTGGTTCCTGAAGCCATCTGCATTAATACATCTAGAGAAAATAAAATATCACATTAGTCACTTATTTTTTAAGTGAGCAAAACTTGGCAAAAATGAAAATAATTGCACAAGGAAATTAAGCAAAGACAGAATTATTAATGAGCTACAGCAAAGACTTTTGTAATACTAGTGATTGTGCTTGTCTCCTGTTTATAGCACCCAACTATAGAAGCACTTTCAAAATATTTTTTTAAGACCTAGTTTTGAGAGAGCAGTAATTATTCACCTTCCTCTGAGATTTTCACTTCCCCTTTTTTCAGCCTAAAGCATTGTCTAGTAGGAAAAGGGTAATGATTTCTCTGAAGGTGAACCAGAGTAGCAGATGGGAGGAGGTTTTAGGTGAACAGGTGGAACTCAGCTAAGGCAATTTTTCCAGCATATCAGCAGTATCAGTTTTCCAAAATCACTGGCTTTATAAAAACAGTCTTTTAACTGGACACAAGCAAAATAAAATAACCAGTATTTCTGCTTGCAATGATAAATCATAATCAATCTTTTCTCATTGTTCAGACCTGCAAAGGTATGCACATGAGGGCAGTCATTTAAAAGCAGCGTTCCTTTAGTTACTATCACTCAGGTTTTGTAGGTTACTATTCAATATTCCTACTGAGAAATGTTGTGCTGCCATTACATTGCAAACCAAAACTGTGGGCTGCAGTTCTCCCAGGAATTCATCTCCCTGACGGTGACACACAAAATTCTCAGGATGATCTCTTTGGCTGGTGCTCCACTGCTGTTGTTGCTGTGCAGTTCTTTATTTCTGTGTGATGTTTTTTTCTGATTTTTAGGTCCGTCTTACCTATACTCTTTCTTTTCTGAACTGAGGTGTGGCAATAGCAGAAGGTGATTCATCATTAAGGATTGGGAGGAAGTTTTAGTTTTCTTACTTTTGGTGGTTTTTTAATTTGTATGGTGTTTTTTGCTCTGTTTTGCATTTTGGTTCTGGGAGGGTTTTTTGTTACTTTGTTACTTTGTTGGTGGTTTTTGTTTTGTTTTGTTTTTTAACCCAGGTATCTTTCTGGAGGTAATTGTAGTGTTTATAATAATGTGAAACATTTCCTCATGATGCTACAGCAGAGGTGGTTTGACTTATGAAATGCCTTCTTCTTGAGACATCTGTTGTCAGCAACTTTCTCTGGGGGCTGTTCATTCTGGCTGCATATGGCCCTTTTTTGATTAAAACTTATTTTCATTCAGATACCAATTTGACAGCTGTAACAGTCTTCAGATAGGATATAAGACCTTTAGCTTTGTTTATTCATAAACTTAGACTTGATTATTTTAAAAGATTTGAAATAGTTTCTGTAGTGACTGCATTTAAAAAGTTGCTAGTGGCATCTATACAGTAATAATTGAGCTAGAATGTTTGTATATTTGGAAGTAACCACTCTAAAGTATCATTGAGTACCAGCTCCAGATAAATACTGCCTTTTCCATTTATGACCCTTCTAATGCACCCTTCTATCTTTTCCATATAGACAAAGTTTCTTTTCATTTTTATCAACTGCATGCTGTTCATGCTATCCCTTTTCCTCTTGCATCTTCATAAATGCTCCTTTACTATGATGTCAATGTATGCCCAGAGAAGGAAATATGGCTAAAATACAGCATGCAATTCTCCGGGCTGATAAAATAATCTGTGAAGGGCAATTTTAGTGCCTCATCTGTTGGAGCATCTGGACACTGTTCTGGGGTTCCTCTCAGTTCTGTAAAAAAAAACAAAAATCCTGAATCCCAGTTTCCTTCAGCCATATTTCTGCTTTCCATCCTGTGGAGCTTAAAAGGCAAATAAAATGAGTGGTCTAGTTAACATTAAATGGCTAATGATGAACTTCTCTCCTGGTGCTCGGCTGTCTGTAGCACAGAGTGAGTCACTAATGTAATGCATGTTTTGTTAACTAAAAAGTAGTGACAGTAGCTCTTTGGTTAGAGGCTGCTCTGAATGTTCCATAGTCCGTATTCACAAAAGGGATGATGATATACTAAATATTACCAACACGTAATTGTTAACAGTTTCCCCAGGTACTGTTAGCCCCTTTTTCTTAACAGCTGGTTTCAATTTTTTCCCAAACACTTTCCAAACCTCTATTGCTGAATGAAAACAGTGTGAGGGGAAAAAAAAAAAGAGGATAAGAGCATTAGGAAAGAAGTGCTTTGAGAATTTTAATGGAGTACCCATTCATACTGCCTGTAAGAAAGCAAATCCAGCAGCAGGGAATGAGAGAACATCTGGAGTACAAGCCAAGTATCTAGGTCAGCAAATGACAGTAAAGTTATTGCTTTTAAATGGTACAAGTTAAGGATAGACAGTGGTTGAGCCTTCGTTCTGCAGGATTATCTTAAAGTCATACTTTTTTATTGTTGTTCAGTGATTTAATTTATCTTTCAAGTTGCTGGGAGAACATAATTTTCAGCTTCAGCAGCTTTCCACATGCCATTACTCTATGGCCAAGGTAATTTCATTGATCTTGTTATTAATGTGGATCAGAAAATGCAATTGCAACAGACTTTGTCACAGGGGAGCAACACGTCTTGAGAGGCACTTGCAATAAAGAATAATGTGCCTTTGATGTCTGCGTGTTGTTTGTCTAAATAGGAGAGCTTTTTTCTATATTTTCATAAAACTCTGAATATGAGATGTTTAAATCCTGTGACATAGACTTTTTCTTTAGTGCACCCTGGGGTTATTCTCATGCTGGAAGAGGGCAAGTCAGAGTGGTCTCGAAGATGTGTTATGTGTCTGGGCGTACTTTATTGTATGTGTAACTATATTAGGTTGTATGAAAAATGGTGACGTGAATGGGAAATTCAGTTTAGTAATAATGGACATGTAAAAGTAGTTTGACCAATACGTCAGTCTTTTGCTATCAGTATTCTACAGTTGTACAATACCATGTTATTTTTAGCAGATTGTCTGGAGTTAATGTACTTTTAAAAATTGAATTAATACATTTAAAATGAATGTAGTTGCCTGCAGTAGAATCTTACTTGCTCTTCTATAAGTATATTGAAAAGTGCGTTGCTCTTATCTTAGTCTTATCCTCCAAATAGAAGATACAGATGCGCTTTTAAAATAATTCCAGTTTGAGTTTGAGGGCACTTGAATCATACACACATACACTATACGCAGCCTCTAGAGTCATTACGTTCTGATGGGGAAAGAATATGCGCAGGAACGTAGATAAGAAAATTGGAAATACAAAATTTAACTTAGAATTGTGCACTGTAGCTGTCTTTACATTGGGGAGTACCTTATTTTGTGTAGAATTTTATTTGTGACTAGGCATTTTCAGAAGTAAGCATCAAATTCTCTTTTCAAGGTACAACATGTATGCCTTATTCCTGTCTAACGCATTTATGATCTATAGCATTTTCACTGAGCTGAGAAATGTGTTTCTTTGAATATTTTCTGCCCCAACTGATTATCTCTGTTAACTGCAATGTAAAAACCTGGCATAGCTTTGTATGTCTGTGTAAGCATGTATTGTACTGTGTAGAAAGCAATGCAGGAAGTATGTCAGCAGTGGGGCTGTGCTGCTTACCTAAAACACAGCTTGTTCTTTGTGCATTCCTAAATTATTAGAAAGAAGCCTCCTGAAAAAAGTTTTATTACTTTTTGTAACAGAAAATAAAAAAGGGAAAAAAAGAGGAGAGAATGCATAGAACAAGCAAAAATTAGTAACCAGCTAATGGCCTGCTTGTTGTTCAGGGCAACGTGCAGCTGACAAGTGATGTGCTGGCAGACTGCAGCCAGTTTCCATTAAAAGTCCACACAAGGTTGAAGCAATCTGCAACTTCCTCATGAGGGAAAGCACAGGTGACCAGTGACAGGACCTGAGGGAATGGCATGAACCTGTGTCAGGGGAGGTATAGCCTGGATACAGGAAAAGGTTCTTCCTCCAGGGGGTGGTTGGGCACTGAACAGGCTCCCCAGGGAGGTGGTCACAGCACCAAACCTGACAGAGCTCAAGGAGTGTTTGAACAACACTCTCGGGCACATGGTGTGACTCTTGGGATGTCCTGTGCAGGGTCACGAGTTGGACTTTGGTGATACTTGTGGGTCCCTTCCAATTCAGAATATTCTGTGATTCTGTAACGGAAATACTTGGCTTATGTATTGTGAAAACCTCACTATAACATATATAACAATCTCCAGAAAAATTCTTGCACTCCGAATCTCTTCTGGCACTTTAGAGTTGTCACATGATTCCAGATCTATACTCCTGATGACACTGTCATTTTTACTGAGAACAGACTTGTTTTGCTCAATCTGTGCTTTCAACTCTGTGGGTTTTTTTCAAGGACCAAGAGCTGTGTAGCATCCTTATGGCATGGGCTGGAGCTGATGGGAATTGGGCTTCCTGGGCCTCGCAGGAATTTCTTCTTATCTCTCAGATTTGAATTGGAGATTGAGAGTAATGAGGAAAAGACGGAAGCGTGTACTATGTTAGAAATCTTCACCTCTGTTTTTGGGCACACAATCCAAACTAGGATTTGCAATGCAATTAAAACTTGCCCTGTCATTTCAGAGGACATTAATTATGTGAAAAAGTGTGGTTCAAAAAACCTTCAATATCTCAGTAACTGACTTTGGATTTGAAGTTTTAAAAAAATAAATATATGTATAATTGAAGTGACTCACATAAAACCAGCAGGCTCTTAGTAATGGATGGTTCCTCTAGACTACAGCTGCATGCCTTAATCCCTCCTCAGCATTAGTGTGGACTGGTTCCATTCCATAAATAGTCCTCATGGTAGAAAATTTTGTCTTTATTTCCACACTTCATTTGCATAATATCTCAGTAGAAATGTTTTCAGTTGAGATAAGAATGAAAACATTGGAGTCCAAAAACTATGAAATACTCATTTTAGAGCAGAAGCATTATCTTTCATGTCATCAGTTTTTCTTAGCTGATGTTTAGGAGTCAGAAAAGTGCTTTTTTTCTTAATTCTGCTTTTCATTTTTATGACAGGAACTTAAGTGAACCAAGTGAAAACCAAACTAAAGAAGTGAATGAAGTTTAACAAAATAAACTCAAATTAGTGACATAATTTTGTTGCTGTGAGGAATGTATAACTGATTCATGATGTGATGAGAGTAAGGAGAGAGATCTCAGTTTTCAGTCTGCAATCTGTGTATTAATAATTGATCTTACTGACCATATCAACTATGTTACCTTTCTGTCCTTGTATTTTATTTTATCTGCACATTTTGGAGATGAGGATTTTTTCCAGGGTTGAATGTGGAGCTGTTCCCTTTTTGGGAAATTCCACCTTTTCCTCTCTGGTCATGTGGTTGGTTTATAAACTGGGAGGTATATAGAGGAATTAAGTACTCTAAAACAAGGTTCAGGTTCTTCATTTGTTCTTGCTAACCCTTAGCTAACCTTTGTAAAAAATGGAGAGTTAGATTTTGCTTTGAGCTTCTGACATACTCTTCTTCTGAAGGTCACCTCCCTTTGCTCCCCGACCCTTCTGTCTGGACTTGTGACCTGACAGCTGCTGCCTCCTGTTTGCAGGGAATTCGCTTTCCGGAATATTCCCCATTTCGTACTCATGGTTTTTCATACCTTTAGGTAGAGAGATTGTTAAGGATTTTCTGATGGAAAATGAGAGCTGTGATTTCATGAGCACATATCTTTTCAAGTTTGCAACATTCTTAGAAGCAGGTGAGCAGTGACACAGGTATCTGTGTCAGAACCACACAGAGTTTGAGGGTTTCTTCTTTTGAAGTGTGTTATTCTCATCTCTACCTGCCATGTTCTGAACCTTGTTGCATAAAATGCATGTTGAGACAAAAGACAAAATGTTGATTTAAAAATGTAAAATACCTCTACTGTCTACTGAGGGAAACAGTCATTGCTGGAGCGTTCTGTTGTGCATATAATTGCATATGTTCCTGTTGGTGAATTTGTATTTTAATTCAGGAGCGCTACAATAAGAAAGGAGTTATCTGGTCAGTGCTGAAAAGTCCAAAACGACACCAAGGAGGTCAGTTTAGAGAGTGATTTGAATTAGGGAGTCACACCTATTTTAGAAGGTACATATAGGTACTTAACTGAGGACTACAACATGAGGAGGCCAAGCAGGTGGCATGTGGGGAGTCAGCCAGAACTGATGACTCTGGTGGAAAAAGTTGTGCATAATTGAAAAGCACAGTGTTTCTGGTTTTTGAGGTCAAAGTCTGTGAAGATGCAGCTTTGGAATTTTGGAACAGGTGGATGGTGTAATATGCAACTGAGATTTTGAGGCATAGACCATTCTTCTATTATGTGTTTGGCCCAGTCCAAGCTTATTGGGGCTTTAATTTGCTGTAAGAGTTTTAGAGTGCTATCCACAGGCAATAACATTTGTGTAATAACATTTGTGCAGTTACTGCTGTCACACTAAGAATCTGAGGCAAGTGGACTTTGGGAAAAGGCATGACTCTATAATTGTATAGATAAAGCAGTTAATTACAAGCAGATTTATTTTCAGAGCTATTATTATATATCACAATTTAACCTGTAATACTGAGGTGTTTAAATAGACACTGAAACATTTTTATACAGTCATTAGTAAAAGTAGCAGGGATGCAAAGAAGCATTACATTACTAGACGGTAGGAGGTAAGGAAAGCAAGACACCTTGCTGTGATTCTCAGTGGCTGTATGGAAATGAGTGGACCTGTATGGGGAGGCATTTCAGGGATGTGAAAAAAAAAAAGACAGCTTGAACATGAAAAAAGATATTTAATGGAGTCTTTTGGTTAAGGGATGGAGAATTATTATGGAGGAAGAAAATAGTAATTTTTCAGAGTTCCTGAAGTAGAGAAAGAACACAATGATGTGAAATTTGTGTTAAAAGAAATTGGCACTTTAATGATGTTACCCAAGTGAAATCAATGGCAGGAGATTTATTCAAGCTTATCTACCATTTGTATTCACTTTCTTAAAGTCTGTAATAGTTTGTATTTCACAGTTGTTTTTATTTTCTGGATGTGTGGAAGTAATTTTTTTTGCCTAGCCCAAAGCTGGGTAATTTGGCAGTTTTAGCTCTGGTCTATCCATATTTCCTGAGAAAGGGATACATTTTGTACAACTATTGACATTCTTCTCACTGTAATATTCTTTGTTGTCTCATGCTGAATCTTCAGGCAGACAAAGATGCTGCTTTTCTGGAGGAACATTGAGATTACAGATTTTAGGAGAATCAATATGCTTCTTCCATGTTTTCAGAAGTATTAAAAAGCACTGAATAGCAGTAGTTACAAATCCAAAGCCTCAGATAAAAATAAATGAATTTTTCACCTCAGTAGCATTAAAGATGCTGGCCTTTTTTTGCTTTTGTTTTCTTCCTTTCTGCATCATCCTCCCTTCCTCACTCATTCAACAAGGTGAGGAACTCATAATCTTACCTGCATCCCTGAGAATGTTCTATGGCAGAAATAATTACAATTGGGAAAATCTATTCCATTCAGAGTTTTATTAAAACTTTTTTTTTAAAGCAGAGTAATTTATGTATTAAATGCCATGAAGTCTTTTGGGAAGTCTTGCTTATAGGGCAGGAGATTCAGGAAGACAAATATCCTGTCAAGCCTAAGCAGCACTCATTAGCCACACAAGAATGGTCAAGATAGAGAAGTCTGGACCTCAAAAGCTACTTGAGCACCATTTTTATGGGGCTTGGGGTTTGGTTTTTTGGGGTTTTTTTTTGTTTGTTTTTCAATTGACTTATTTCTGAGAGCATTTGCAGTTATGTTAACTAGGGTAAAAATTTGGTGATTTTGGTAAAAATTTGATTCATGTGAGCATCTGGTTTTGGGAAGAACAAAAACATGTTATTCAGAGATTTGCATTGCCCTGCAAGGCTTCTGTTAGGAGACATTAACTGAACGACTATTAGTTTGCCAGGTAAAAGAATTTTTAATCGCTATTTTTCTGTAAATACTGGTTTCAGAATTTGTTTTTTTGTTGCTCAAGAGATAATTTTCTTTCAAAGACAGCTTTTAAGCATGTTACAAAAATAAATGACGTTTTATGTATTACTGGGAATACTACAGAGCACTTCCCTATTCACCTCCGTAGATTCTCAGTGGCCAAATTATCACATATATGGTGTACGATATTTTCACACGCAGTTTGAAGCAGGAAGAATCTGAACAGTTTTATGCACTCTGAAAAACACATCTTTATCATGGGGGAATGATCCAAATCGTCAGAAGAAAAGAGGGAAATGTCTGTGGTTTAAGAGCAATTTTAGCAGAGGGAAGACATCTGAGTTGGTAGTTGTGCAACACCTGTGTTAAGGGTCTTTTCTGGTTCATTATCCTGCTCTGTTTTACACTGATATGTTCATTGGCATCGAGTTTAAGATTAAAGGAGCTTATTTATGACTACATAAATGTGGTCACCAATTTCTTTTCATATGTCCTTTCTGACTTTTTTTTCGCTTTGACATGTGGTAATTCCCAAGTTTATACACTTGGAGTCTTTCATACTACCTCATTAATATATATCACCTTGTTTTTAAATTAAAACTTGCAATCGTCTCTGCACCCTTTGTGACTATCACATATTGCTAATATTATGGGATTTCTTTCTGTAGTAGACCAGTAATATCACTTAAACATTTCTGCAGCAATGGCAGATTTTAAGTTGTTCTTTCATAAGTGCTTTAGACTTGTTGAACTACATGAGACAGAAAAATGTTACATTGCATTTTTAGAAAAATGAGCAAGTTCTATTCTCATCAAAGCTCTCTTATCCATAGAAATATGAATAAGAAAATAATTTTGGTAAGCTTTGCCTTAATTGTAGTCATGCAGTAGTAATATTATTATAGGTCTCTGAACAAAAGAATTTTCTTTGGTTCTCAGTATTCATGTATTTAATATCAGCAAAGGTTTCTATCTGTTTTGGTGTTATATGCACAATGAATTTTTTTTAAAAAGAGACAGACCTGAAAGGAAAAAAGTGTGTTTTACGGATAGATGATACTCTTAACCATCTGAAATGGTTTGGTAAGAACCATATGAGCTGCTTTATGCACATATTAGAATCTGCTTAGCTCTGACATTAGTAATGCAGTATTTATCTGAAGGCAGTTAAGTCAGCTTTTTTACGAGGCAAAAGTTACCAAGAAAAACGGCATGTAATGTTCTAGAAACAAAAAAGATAGACAATGGTTTTGCAATTTAAAAGAGATACCACCAGCTGTTTTCTAGATTGGTCACTGGGGCTTTAATGTAAGATAATTAACTTTACCTTTCATAAGATAAATTATGCTTTTACTCTTTGGGTGCTACTAATGAAAAACCCTTTAGGAACACATAGAATGAACTGTAGGATCAAATTTTAAGTCTGTCTGGTGTTGTTTACTTTAGCTGCCACATTACCTTATGCCCCGGGCAGTATAAAGAAGGAAATAACCATCCTTTATTGAGAGAAGCAAAACCAAAAACATGCAGCCCATGCAGTTTTAGTTTACCTCCAGAGCGTTAGTGGTATCTTGGTGTCTGCTGAGTTAAATTTAAGTATTGATAGATTTCTGGTCAAATTCTAGCAAATTATGGCATGTCCAGATCGTATACTGTACTTAAGACACTTCCCCAAGCAGGGAAATGTAGTGAATTTACAGATTCTTAACAGGTTTCTTCCTGATCACAAAAGAAGTTTGTAGAAGGCAGAGGAACTTAACTGAGTTTTAATGCCCAAATTGCTGGATTAGACCATAAAGTGTGGTCTGCATAAAAAGAGAAGATGGTAAAAATGCCCTGGGCCTAGCCTGCTCTCCCAGATTAAAAATGAAAAAAAAACCCCTAAAAATTATCAAGGCTGTATGCTTTAGAGTACCTTGAGAGGACCATTTTAAGATTTTGTGTCACATTGCCTTCACAGTACAATTTCCTGGTCTGAACTGGATGGGTGCTGATGACATAAGTTGCCTCTGAATTACTGATTAATATGGATGATTTTACTTGTGACAAATTCAGTGCTTTCACTTATTGTGTAAGCTCCCTGAGAAATTACTCGAAATTCAAATATAAACTGAAAGAAAAAAATAATGCAATAAATAGAGTTCTGTGCAATGTAATGGAGCTTGAAGTTCCTAATAGGAAGAATTTAAGCTATACAGTAACATGTAATTCTAAAAATGAAATCTATGGCAGTTGATTAGAGGTAGCTGGATGACAATTGCACCAAACAAAATGAAATATTGGAAGCAAGCTTATAAAAATCAACACTTTCATGAAGTTTATAATGTAGAAGTCTTCTATCATTTGCTGAAATGAACATGATTATCATTAGAACAGTATTATTTTTCCTTCCCATGACTGTCTGTATATGTGTTTTGCTGTGAATATGCATGTGATTTAAGCTCCCAAATTTCAAGATATTTTTAGTTGTTAAAATGTGAAACAGAGCTTTTGTGCCTTTGTTCTCAAGTGCTTGGTGTCTGAATTATAGTCAGGTTTAATTTTTTCTCTATTCAACTGGACCACAGGGGAATCCTTGCTTTAATTAGTAAATTGCTTTTCAGTTATGTTTTTACACAACCAATCATGGTTGAGTTTGCATTGCACTGCGGTGCTTATCCACACTGTCAAGTTTGTGTTAGGAAACCAGCTCACCAGCTGTGAGGAAAGAAAAGCAGCCAGCTGGCAGTTCTTTATGAAATTTGGAGGTGCTTATTCAGAACTGAAATACCGGGCTATGAACTGGTGCACAGAAAGGCCCAGGTTCTTCAGCTCACAGCTCACAGCTCCTGATTGTGTGACACTGCTAAGCCTCTTGGCCCCAGCTGCCCTGCCAGCTCACAGGCCATCGTGTGTGTCAGAAGAGATGCTGTTGCCCCCTCATTTGTGTGCCAGGAGCCAGCAGCAGCAGCACTGGGCAGACCTTCTTCACTAACAGTCATTTGTGCAAGGAGAGTCAAGGTGCCACTGCTATCACTGAGATCTTGTCCCATGTGGCTCTGCAATCCATGATGGGTTTCCATTTTCATATGAAGAGTCTCTTGAGCTGTCTTTAAATATGGAATAAGTGCTTCTTTCTTCAACAGCATGATCCAGCTGTTCCTCTCCCTCTGTGCCCATGCTCTCTGTGTTTCAGGATGGCTCTTGAGCTGACACCGTCTGCAGTTGTTCTTTCTACCTGCTGCTGTGGTATAGTCTTAGTAAGATCAATGGGCAGGCACCAAGGCAATCACCAACAAACCCTGCCATCACAGTTCTCTCTTCTTTTGCACTAGACTTCCCCACAGGCCATCCCAAAATCTCCATCCACCTAAAGAAAACGGAAAACATTTCTGAAGGCACAGCCAGTTCATGGACATGCGAAGCCTTGCTCCAGTCATCTGCTTTGCCCTTAGGTGAAGAAGGGTTGTAGGACCTTTTCAAGGAGTTGCTTCTTCATCTCAGTGTAGAAATTCAGAAAACAAACACTTTTAAAGCAGTGATAGAGTCATGCTTCTGAGACTGAACAAATCTGAGTTATGACTGCTTTGAGGCCCCGCCTGTGCAGGAGTGAGGCATGAACGAAGACATGAAGGCAAGAGCAATCTCCTTTCTTTAGATATGTGAAATCTTGGAAATATGATGCCTACATGCCCTCCATGCCCTCTTTTTGGCATCCAGAATACCTTATTTGGAAGGCTGAAAGGATGCAAACCCTTCGTGCTGCTGGTATAAAACACATCTAAGTTTTTATGTGCTAGCAAACGGTTGCAAACCCCAGTAGGAGAGTGTACCTCTCCTGTAAGGTTAAATATTTCTCCATTTTGCTTCTGGTCATTCTGCTAAGCTGTACTATAAGGTAGGGCAAGTCTTAGTTTCTCTGTGTGCCAAATAGCCATAAAAATATAAATCTAATGTTATTTAAGACTTGGCTGAGGTTTATGTGCTTGGATTAATGGTTGCAAATGCTGCAGGTTCTGTAGGGGGTCAGTTCAAATACTGCAAGTTCGGAGCAGCACTTTTGAGCGACTGTTGCTCTATCACAATAGCAGATATCAGATCAAATAGCTGAATCAACGTATCCTATTAAGTATAGTAGAAATGCCATTTGTATTAGAATATTATCATTGAATTAATGTCCCTTGCTTTGCAAATGACTTAGCTGTGCCTTGGCATTTAATAGCAGCAGGAGACCATTATCCTCTAACAATGCACTATTTCATTGACATTATCTCTTAAATAACACATACTGCAGAAAGAAATGTTCCAGGTATGTTTCCTTCTATACAGAACACAAAGTGTTTATGGTAGTTTGTGCAGTTAATTTCTGTTAATCTGCTTTTTGCCTTCAGAGAGATAGGTTTGTGAACGAGGATAGTTCTTGGTGTTTCACTGAGGAATTATTTAAGACTTTCTTAAGGTATGAACAAATGAAGAAGGAAAAAATTTTTTTATGATGCTTTTAGAGGAGTGTGTGTGGAATTTTAAATCTTTAATTAGAAATCCACACAACTAACCTTCTACTTTTTTGAAAGATAGATTGTCTGGTTCTGTTGGTCCTTTTTTGGTTTGGTTTTTTTTTTGGGCTTCAGCCTTGGTAACAGCCAGGCTTTTGGCAGAGATGTCATTTCTCACTGCATCAGGTCCTGAATTATGCCATGTGTTATGATACCAGCCTTCCACTTTCTGCAGGAAGTTTCTTGCCTATTTATTTCTCTCTTTCACCAAACTTGAAGTGATTGGTGCAAAATCATCTACTAGATTTGGAAATTAAAAAAAAAGAAAGAGAGACTAAACTGCTCAGCCTGTTCTATAGCTCAAATTATATTTGTATCTGGAGATCTCTGTAACATGATCTATATTCTTAAACCCCACAATTTGTGCTCATCTATTCCTATAGTTGCCTCGTTGCAATTTTTCTTCCTTGCATGTGCAAATGCATGGTTTATTTTTGTGGAACTAATATCATTAATGTCCTGTCACTATGGGGTTTTTCCCAGATGTGGGGTACCCTTAGCTAGTTGCCGATAACTTTGCTTGGCATAATAAGATTGCATCTTTAAAGAATAGCCGTGCAGAACATGAGATGGTAAGTCTGCAATACATGCAGTCAAATCCATAAGCGAAAGATTGGATGCAGTTTGTCAATTGGAGGTACCAAAGTGATTTCTGAAAGCTTTATTATGTCCATGTTTAAGCTTGTTATTCATATGTAACAATGGCACCTCTTGCTTTTGGGTGTGATGTTTGGTTCTTCTTCATCAGACACATAACAGGGTGGGGGTTTTAGGTGTTTTAACTGAAATTCTGAAACTTGCTGTTTAAGATGCTTTGGATTGTTGCTAGACTCCAGACTTTGTATTCTGTGCTGTAGTCTGGACATTTCCTCAATTTTCTCATACTGATTTTGCGTATGTAATGTGGGATATTGTGATCTAGATTTCAATAACCTGTTCAGTTAGAGTTAGATATAGTCACTGAAATACAATTTTATGGGAAGAGAGAAAAAGGAACAAGAGATTATGTAGGCAAATAGATCATTGCAAGAACAAACAAAAATCAAAATGTGAACAACAGATTAAAATGAATGCATAGAAACATCCAAACATCAGTATGTGTGGAGGAATTGCTTAATATCCTTGAACCCCTCTAGGCAAAAAAATAAACTGACTCATGGTCAATTTCCCTAGGTATTAAAAAGTATCCATTTCAGTTGCTTTGGCACAAGAAAAGTTCAGCTTTTATTTGAGATATGTGCTTCACTTAGATATTTTCAATGCATAATAATGTTACTCTTGATCTGTAACTGTAGATAGAAAATGCTGTCTTGCAGAACCAGAAATTCCTAAAATTTGGATGCTTTTACAAACAGGTCATTTGCTGTTAGACATGTGTGCCTGTAGGTTTCTTTTACACACTTGAAAAGACTTTCTGGCTCTGTAAGTAGATCACAAGTTGTGCACTTAATATTGCATTTTTTTTAAAGTTCCTAGGAGCTTGAGTCTGCCTGTTGTGTAACTGTGGTGCATTGTGGTGTGTAGGTTCTGCTGTCGCTGTTCTCTTTGATACCACAGACCCATTGACTTCATTAAACAAAATATACTGAAGAGTTATTGTACGCTAACCCAGACCACCACAGAAAAGAGGGCAAGACTTTTTTTTCCTCTCTTAGTGTCATTACTATTAGAGTAACTTAACCTCTCAGAGCTTCTATATTGATGAGGTGACTATATGCAACATATTGGCAGAGTAAAAAATGGGAAAAAATTGGAAGCAGCTGACAGGTGACCCTAACTGCTGTAATTGGTGTATTGGACTAAGTGTGCAGTAATGGGGAACAAGACCAGAATCAAAGCTCCTCTGCTCAAATAGACCTTCTGCCTGTATGGCTGCAGAATCTTGCAAACTTGTACTGGGGTGGTACACTTCTATAGGAGATCTGAAAATATCTATGGTCAAACTAGCAATGTAGAGTTTCTGATGACCATACCAAAAAAATTAATAATTATTCATGAGACACTCCCTTCTAGTTTTAAACCAAAGCAAAACTTGAGTGGCTGATTGAAGTAAAACAGTGACAGAAATTTTCATTTTGTCATTTATAGTCTGTCTTCAGACAACACTGAAGAGCAAGCTGGTCCTATTGTATTATCAGTAATCGATTTAAATGGCCAGTGTGGAAGAGGAAGCCCAATATGTAGATATTTTTAAATACTTTATTAACAGTTAATAGAAGTTAGGGAATAATTTATTGAAATTTTCAATGAACCCTTCCACATGTGACATGATTAACTTATTTTATAAATACCTATGCATAGCAAGATATCTGTGAGTGATTGAGAAAGTGACCTGGAAGAGGACATGCCATGAAGACAGCAGCACTCAGCTGTATATTTTAAAGCAAAAGATTCATAGATTAATTAAGATGTGCTTTACTGCATTAATGGCTCCAGATATAATTTGGATTTTACCTGCAGATTTGGATCTGGGTTACAGCATGATTACTGCTGACACTAAAATGGACAGGCACCTACTGTCTGCTGCTAAAGACCACAACCCACTTGTGTCTTGTTCTGCACTACCCATTCCTACAGCAAGGCTGGTGCTGCACTGCCTGGAAATAATGTTAATGTCAAAGAGACCTCCTGACTGCGTAATCAAAGTCAGGCCAATTTAGTCTAAACAAAACCATCATCTGTAAGGTAGCTGCATTTTTCATTATACAATATTAGGAAAACAATGAAAAGAAATTAATCTGTGTATTTTTAACTATTCCTGATACTTTAAGTATTTAGCTGTATATGAAAATGTTCACTTTAATATATTTCAAGTCATATGCAACAATGTAAGTGTGGATAAGATCATTTGCTTTCCTGTCAATTTTTGTTTAGAAGTAGTAGATGGAGACTTAAAAATAGTGTTTACTTCAGGTTGTTACACCAAAGTGTGGTAACTTCACCACAAGTCTCATGTACTTACATGCCACCTATCTTTTTCCACATTCTGTTAAGCTGACCTTAGGAAGTTAATTACTATTTAGAGACAATATAAAGTGATCTTAAAACTGCAAATTATTAGAAGTACTGTGATCTACAATGCTTCTGATAGTGCCCTCAATTCTTGAGGTAGAACTTTTAAGACACAAGTCACTGAAGTTTAGGAGAAATGAACAAGTTTTGACTTTTTTCTTCTTTCTTAGTTTATTTCCTTTTCTCTTTTTGATTAGAGATCGCAACTGGAATTATTCACTGCTGATTGTGAGATGGCACATTGTCCTAAGGAGAACATTTTTCCAAAAACATTTGTTCCATGAGTAGTTTTAACTAATGTCAAATACTTATGAATCATCCTCTTACCACTTATAAAATAGAACTTCTAGTCTTCCATCTGTTTCTACTTAATTTTCAGCTTTATTACACATGCAATTACAATTTTCGTCTTCTAAAGAATTCACTACATAGAATGTAAATGAATAAAAATTTGTTTTCTTTAGCATCAGCCTGTCTGTCTTCTATGCTTGGCTGGCAGCCAAGAATATTAGATTTCAACATTCAGTTTTTCAAAGTGTGACTTTTAGTGTTAAAAATAGATAGTATGTGTGGATATTGTGTAAATTATCCAGTGGCTGGAAACTGAATCCTCTTTTACCCCTTCATTTTTGTTGTCTGTTCAGTTCTAAGCAGAATGGTTAATTATACTGAACTAAGATGAATGTTTAAAATTGCTATTGTGCTACAAATAAGCATGAAGTCATGAATAGACAGAGGTTGCCCTATTAACTAGGAATTTCCTGTGAGATTGCGCTGTTCTTGGACATACAAATTAAAAAATAACATATAAATACCAGCTATTCCCTGCTCACTCGCTGCAGTTGTTGCATTGTCATGTTCTAAAGTCATGAAAACCCATATGTTGTGGTACTGAATTGTCATGATATCCTTAGGAACGATACTTAGTAATTTAGTATTTCTATCTGTTCTGCTGGAATTTCATTTGGGTAGAAGAGGTGGTTAAATTTTAATTAACTCAATGTGATGTGATCACAGAGGTTGAGGTCTGTGATATGGAGTGGTACATTTTTGATTAAATGATCCAAAGAGTTATTTACAATTACACATCTTGATATAGCAGAGTGCAGTGATAATTTTTTTTTCTTGCTAAGAAAAAATGTACAGAGAAGTTCAGGGCCGTGTAGTTTTTTTCTTTCTAATTCCACTGTGTATCTTTGACTCATATTAAAGGAATCACACTCACATAAGGATTTAGAATAGGGAGTAAAAACTTAGACTAGGGAGTAAAAAAGATATTTACTGTTTATTTAACTGATAAATGGATAAACTTTTTACGAAGTATGATAGCAATGTAAATAAAAAGCAAGTGAAATAAAGTTACTAGAAATGGAATAAAGTACAAAAACTTTTCTTGCATCCAGATCTAGAGAAATAAGGATCCAGATAAAACCAAAGAATCAAATAGAATCTAGTGAAGAATCCATTTTAAAGTGGCTCACATGTATCTCCAGTTCTTAGAAGCTTAGAACTGTCACTGTCTGAATCAAAAATCCATAGGCGTTTTGTTTGGTTTTTTTCAAAGCCCTATACTGAAGTGTATCCATGATTTCACTAGGTGCAGGTTTAGTAGACACGTGTGAAACTTTGTGCCTAAAATCTCTGATCCTGCCTGAAAGTGAAAGAGAGATCTGGTTTTGCCTGTGAATTTACCTGGTTTGTCTTGTTTGGTTTGGGGGGTTTTGGGGTTTTTTGTTTGTTTTTTAAGACACTTCACAGTATTGATTTAGTAAAGTGCTCTTTTGTAAAACCCCAAATTACATGCTTAGTTTTAAGCACTTAATATTTTACTCAGGAAAGGTGCTTTCATGAAGCATTGATGGTATTTGCTTCCTGTTTGTGCAAACTTTGCTATAATTAATTTTAGATATTTTTTCCTATTTAATCTAAAGAATCTTTAATTCTCCCAGGCTCAGAGAGCATCTCCAGTTGTACATACTCCTTGCTGAATAGCTCAAACAAGCAGATACTAAATTCATGTTTCAGTGAGTTTGTAAATAAGTGTGTGTGAGAGCACATGCAGTGTAATTCATTAATTGTGAGGGCTGTAGATAATCATGTTATGCCGTAGGCCAGTTGAGGTCTAGCTTGACTTCTTGAACACTGCAGATGAGGAGATAATTTAAGAGGAGTACTTAATTGTAATATTTGGTGACATTATTAACAAGCTGTCTAATACAAGAAATGAAGCAATTAATTTAGGGTGTGCTTGTCTCAAAACGTTCATGGAACAACACAGGTTGGGAAGGACCTTGAAAGATCATACGTACTTGCTTATATTCCCTGTTCTTCCCTCTTCACACCCACTGAGAAAAAAACAACAAACAACAACAGCAATAACCACCAAAACAAAAAAAAAACCACCACCACACAAACAAAAAACCTGCCAAATTGTGCAGCAGTTTTCTAAATAAGACTGTGAGTTAGAATTCAAGTATCTGCGTCTGGGTAGTGTTTCCATTAGAACAATCAGTGCTAATACAACATACTCCAAACATCTGTAACATTGTGTGTTCAGGAGACCTCTGGTACAGGTAATGAAGAAATGTTGCATCAAGTAACACAGCAAAAGCAAACTATAAACAATTTGCATTGATATAAATCAGAACTTCAAACCAAGTTATATGTAAATGGTGACAATAAAATAAGCTACTTTGAGTAGAATCAATAAAGATGTTTTCAGGAGAAGTGTGTAAGTGCTGGTTCTGAAATGCTGTTTGGAATGAATAGTTACTGTTTGTTCAAAGATTTTTGCTTAGCGTTAGGATTGGCTTAGATACCGGTATAATAGTGCCATGAGAAAATATAAATACCTGTTTATAACAGGAAGATCTATTAAATAGGATTTTCAAAATCCTCTACATGGTTGTGAATCTAAGTTGGTGTTTGAAAACATGGTATATTCTCATTATGTTTTTTATATTTTAAGTCAAAACAAAAAAAAGTTTCATCCATGCTAACAATTTTTAGTCATTGTATTGATTTAAGGCACATCTATATATCCTCTCTCTGTACTTAAATTGATTTTTAGACATTTGGGAAGAATATTGTTATGAGAATATAACACCAGTACTTTTCACTAGAATGATTCCTTTTTTTAAGATCTACAACCTTTACCTAATCTACTATATATGTTACTTATTATAATGAACTGAGATATAACGATCACCTCAGGAAAGTGCTACAAACAAGAGAGAGAAGTGTGGGTAGAATCCCCATATACCAGTCTCATTTGCCAAACAAAGTTTCTGATAAATTTATACCTTTAATTTCAGTACCCTTAGGTACGGCACTCTTGTCTCAAAATAATTGTACAGCTACTATCTCCTTAAGAACAGGGAAGAGCATATGAGGTACTACTTATCAATTTACTTTTTTTGTATTCTGAGCTGTGTTTGCTTTCTTTTCTAATTATTTCACAGCAAAGAAGGTTTCAAGCTTCTTTGTGGTTCATTATGGATTAGCTGGAAACACTAACATTAAAAAGCCCCAAGCCCCGTCTGTAAAAACAGAGAAGGGCTTCTTATCCGTGGTGCTGGTATCAAATTGCAGTTCTGTTGTGTTTGCTTATAAATACAGATCTGAATGCTTCCTCATTTTCCCTGCGACTTTCTGGGAAAGATGATGATCAGAATTCAAGAATAGAGTGTTGATAAGCAAAGCCCAGTAGGTAAAAAAATGCAGTGTGTAATGCTGAGATGTTTGTGCTTACTTTCTTTCTTGCTTACTTAATGGGAGGGAGGAAAACGAGTAAAAGAAAGAGATCACTGACACTGGTGAAACATCCTTTCTGACAAGTGCATTACTTAGGAATTCACTTTTTCAAATTAAACAAAATCATTCTTGAAGGGAAAATTTTATAGACCTTCTACTTCATTTGGACATGATGGAGAATGCATCTGAAAGAAGAGTTTCTTTAAAAAAGTCCTACATTTCAAGTAAGGTGTAGCAACATAAGAATATGTTGTAAAGCACTTTCTTGGCTCTTGAAACAGGAAGTATGCTGTTATTTTAAAAGAATAGATGTGTCATCAATCAAACCAGTGAACTGCTATATAAGTGCACTTCATGCATGAATTAACCAGCTACTAGCTAGCAGATATCAAATCGATGTGTGCTGCTTCCCACCTAATGTGGAATGTGCTCAAGCAGAAATACTGTATCCAGTGCCTGAGGTCATGGCTAGAAGTATGTGAGCAACTGGAGGTTTTGCTTGTCTAACACCTGCTAAAGCCCTGCACTTATTGCTGTGGCTTTGCACTTATTTGCTGTGGTCTAATAATTTGGGAGAAAAAGCAAAGCACTTCAGCTAATGTCTTTTTGAACCTATTATGACTAAAATGTTTAACAAAATTTTTATTGCGAAGGTAGAAAATGAACTCAGAAATCCAGTGTTACAAATTCATCAAGACTGATGAAGATGCGAGGAGATGGGTCGTTGTTTTCAGGACAATCTCAGTGGAGTCATCACAGAGCTTTTTGGTTATTTTTGTGTCTTTATATATGTGTTTGATTTGGGGTTTTTTTGTTTCTCTCCAAAATTCCAATTGTAGGACTGCAAAAATATGTTTGATATCTACTGATCATCAGAGGGAAAGGGAAATAATGGCTCTGTCATAAACTTAGGGATTGAAACTCTTTTGCCAGGTCGTCTTATGAATGAAAACATGTTTTGTGTTAAGTTTTAAGGAATGTTTGATGATAGTTTCTCCTGCAAATTTATTGTTTGTTTCTGGTCCATGGATTAGTTGGTTTCCATATCTTTATCAAATTTCTGAGAGTTTTTAATGTCAGAATTGACAGGTTTTAAGAGGGAATATGTCCTTAGACTTCTTTCTAACAGAGCACATTGACTTGGTTAATTTTGATTTGTTTCCAAATATATAAAAATGTGAGAAAAATAATCCAGTGCCACATGTCAAAAAAGAAACCAAATGCATTGCATTCATTTTATCTGTCCAAAAATGACTACTGCTTTTGGAAACACTGGTTTAGTGTTCCTTCAGCTGTGAAGTTACCCTTTCTCAGTTACTTCTGAAGTATTCATAGAGTTTTGATTCTTAGGCATTTCATTTTCCAGAAACTTCAGTGAATGTCAAGTGTGTGAAATAGAGAGAAGGCAAGAAATATTGTATCCAGACTGCTGGTTTGGATGCGCAGATGGAAGGAATGATGTCAAACAGAGTCCCAGCAGGTTGTGTAAATGTCTTCCAGTAAGAGTAGCTGGAGGGAACTGCCGTGTTCATTGAGAGTTTGCTCTGTGCAAGATCTTAAAATTGCTTAAAACCCATCCATGTTTTCAGAAGACTGTCTGCGAAGTCAAATATATTTAAAGTACAATTATAATGAAGCAGCTTAGTTAAAAATGTGATCCATGTTTCCAGAATAATTTCCTGATGCACTTATATCTGTATTTGCTAGAAGGGCTAAAAAGCATGAAACCGGTAACACTTTGTCTTGGTTTGAAAGACAGGTGTCTGCTAAGGAAGGCAGGAGCCTCCCTTGGGATGCAAAATGTAACCCCCTTCCCTCCGAATTATTATAATTTTGAAATTAAGGGGCTTTCAGGCAAAGCTATGAGAAATAGGAATAACAATTCTTTACAAATACATAACAAGGCAGACAAACAACAGTAACTATAGCAGTAACAACAAACAGAACCAGGAACCCAGTGCAGCCTTCTCGGCTGTCAGGCCCTTTCCCCATTGGTGCAGTTCCGGTCACGGCCGGCAGGGGCGCTGGCGGCTCCCGGTGAGCAGGGCGGGGGCGATGGTGGCTGCGGGGGGCGCTCCGGAGCGAGCTGGAGGAGCACGCGGTCATGGCGGCTTGGGATCCCGGGAGGGATGAAAGAAAAGCTTGCTTCACAAACCCCCTGGGCAGCTGATCCCGGTGCCCAGCCGGATCCTCAGGAGCAGCAGGCTGGAACAGCAGGGATTAGCACAAAATCCCGGGTGGTAGACGAGATGTATCAAACTCCAGAGCTGCAGCCGAAGCCCCAGGACCTCTCGCAGGCAGGGGGTGCGGGGCTACAGCGTAGCGAAAACTCAGAACAATGATGGTGGGGGTGGGGCAGCCACGGCCCGGCTCCCAGCAGGGCAGGTAAAGGTGGGCTTGGGACCCCAGGGTCCTCTTAGGCATCCAAGCAGATGGCGAAGAAGTTCCCCCTCCCTCAGTGAGGTAGGGTGTTAAATACGGTCGCAGTGCAACAGCTGCTCCAGCAAGCAGAGCCCCATTCATGGTAGAAGGAAGGCAGCGGAAGGCAGAAACCCGCAGCAGCAATGAGTTCTCCCCACAGCGACAGCAGCTTCTCTCCCCTCCAAATGCCGGGAGAACGAGAGGGCTAGGGGCTTCACACTACCCCCTTTTCCCAGTCCAGATCTCGCAGCATCTCCACCCTACACGAGAAAACCCCAGGTAAAGTAGGGTAGCCAGCTGGACCCCTCCACCTGTGGCCACGTGTTTTGCCTCTCTTAAGTACCCAGTCTTTAGTGTCTCTTGGCAACACGTATGGGGAAAATTCTTTAAGAGAAAAAGAAAAACAAAAGAAGAACTCCTAAAACCCCAACATACTTTTATTGCCATTTGCCCAACAAGCTGTCTGATCAGGAAAAAAAAAAAGTATGATATCCTTATTTATCCTTACTTTGTTAAAATAGGCTGGATTTCCATTAATGCCAAGTAAGAAATACTTTCCATGCCATTTCCATTAACCATTTGCTTTTCATTCCTTGAAAAAAGGTTCTCTTGGGTCTTGTTCTCGGTGTTTCCAGCTGTCAAAACAGTTACTTCCACTTGGTCACTGAAGTACAAGTCTGACTTGAACTCTGGAAGAAATAGTGAACCACTGAAGGAGGGGACAAATTTTGAAGGTTGAGATGAGGTATTTAATCCAGTCAATGACAAATAAATAAACCCATTTGGTAGTAAAGGATGCTAAATTAATTTTTTCTTTTTGATTCTTGGAGTATATTTCTGAATTGATAGTACAAGTGTAGAGACATTATTAGCTCTTGATGAGAGGATAGCTTCAGTATGATAAAGTACCAACAGGATTGTTTACAAAGTATCTAGTAACAGTGTGGAAAGTGCAAATAAGTGACTTAATTGCATAGAAAGTTCTCTGGCACAGATGGAAACCGTGAAGATTAAGAGATAGAACAAAAAAAATCATCTACGGTATAGAAATGGAATATTTTCATGAGAAGTCGTTGCTGCCGATTGAAGCATATTGGAAATAGTGAAGAACAGATGCATTCAAAACCTCAGTGGTAACTGAATCCTGTTGATTTCTAAGTATCTCAAATAGTTGTGAGATTAAAGAATGGAGGTAATTGCTGAGAAAATGACACGAAAAGACTGGAATAATAATACACTAAACGGAACAGATAAAAGAGGTAGTGTGCAATGGCTCTAAAAATCAGACAATGGTGATTTTGAGTCAAACTGAAATTAAATTGCAGTCACATGCTAAATTAGGGTGACCATCCTGATTTTTCCTTTTTGAAGCATAGGGAGTTTCTTTCTAAATGCAAGTATCAATTTCATTGTTATTAAAGACTTGTCTAACCTGCTTTTCAAGGTCTTCAAGACCAGATTGGATAAAGCCCTGAGCAACTTGGTCTGACCTCACAGTTGATCTTATTTTGAGTGTGAGGTTGTCTAGAGGAAAATACACCTTTGTAACAGAGGCACTTGTAATGAAATTTTCGCCATGAGATATTCCAACAGGTTTTGGCTTTGCTGAACCATGAACAATTTAAAGTATAATTAATGACTATTAGAGATGCAATATTTTTCCACCTGGGGTTTTTTTTTTTTTTTTTCAGATTTTTTTCCCTAGAACATAATAATATTAGTTTTTCTTTCATCTAAATACATCATTTATTGTCTTGCAGTGTCTCAACTAAGTGTATTCTCTTTACTGAAGTGTTGGGCTGTCATGCAAATTGCACCTTCTACCATCTTCCACAGGCTTGTCATCACTGAAAGAAATGATATGTATTTATTTTAAATTGTCCTTTTTACTTCAGTGCTGGCAGTTCTCTGCAGTGCCTGACTTTTTTGAGAGGAAACAGCCTGTCACATCTTGGGCTTCAGGGAGGAGAGCATTTAAAATAAAGGAAAAGACCTAGGTGACATGACACTGTTGCTTTTTTTTCATCCTCATGCTCTTCACTGTTCAAATTTCATTAAATCTGTACATAAGGTTGTAGTATTCAAGAGATTATTCACTGAGGAAAGGCTAAATCGGGGTGGTTTGTCTATTCCCACAAGATTTATATGTAAACAGGGAGGGAACACATCACTTTGCAGTGCAGCCTCTGGCATATTGCGCCAAGATACAGAAGCACTTCTAGGGATGTTTCTGGGGGAGATTTGTGCTCTCCAGGGCACATTGCTTCTTTCAAGGTGTTGGTTTGTTACTGCCAGATTAATGAACCAATTTAATGATTAATGAATCAGATTAATGAAATTAATGAATAACAATTAATGAACCAGAGCTGGGAATCAGCAGAGCAGAGAGATGGAAGTGTTGTGGAATGTGACAGTATTTAATAGGAGAGAACTGCTGCTGGTGCTCCTCATGGGACTGGGGAATAGCATGAGAAATCTGCCAGATCACCCTTGCCTAGAACTATCTCTGTTTCTGTTTCCAAAGTGCATGCATTTGACAAAGATGTAGAAGAAAAAGAAAAAAAATAAAACAACACAAAAAATGCCAAGGAAATGAGCATAAAAATCTACCGTGGTTAGTAGTAGTAGTAGTATGTGAGAAAATGTATGCATACAGACAAAGGGAGAAGGACTCTGAGCTCATTTAGAAGAAAAATAAGGTAAAAATAAACTCAGGGTATGTAATGCACAGACCTGGCTGGTTTTCTCCTGTAAATTTGTGTGAAGTATCAGCAGCTTTTAGAGACCATAATAAGCTAAAGAAATCAATTAATCTAATTATGTTTCAGTTATACAGTACATTATTAAAGGATCTATGATGTATCCCATTGTTTTTGTAATTCTGCAATGAACTAAATACTAAAGGAAATGTTTGGGATTATTTTATAAATCTTTCCCTTCAACTCATACTCTATCTCTCACTGCCTCTCTCTTACATCAGTATTCTCTGTGTGATTGTTGTTTAATCTGTGTAAATGTTGCTTTGTGCTTAAAATTGGCTTTAAAATATTAATTTTTTATGAAATATATCCTTTATCTAGTTTTAGAAGTGTTACAAATATAAGATAATCATAACTACTTTGACAAAACTGTGTAATAGCTGAGTCTGTATCTTGCTAAAGGATACTCCAAATCAGAACAGAAAATGTGACTGGGTTCAGTGTCAAGAAGCACCGAGGAAAGCAATCAGTTCATTAATTAATAATTTATCTGGATTATATATCCAACACTTTGTTTAGGGCAACATTGAGAAAAGCATCCTGGTTTTGCCCACTTTTCCAGTGCTAATATAACAGAGGTTTCTTAACTGTTGGTTACCGACAATTTCAGTTAAATTTTGAAAAAGTTATAGGACTGTCCAGCTCAATTAGGAATTTCACTCTGATGCCTCCTAAAATCTGACTCGATACTTTCATCTGAGCTTCTCTGCTCTCTCTTTAATTTTTATCATTAAAATGAAGGTGATGTTTACTAACTGCATAGTGCCAAGACTGCTAGTATTGGCTCAGCATTGGTTAGTATTCATATGTACTCCTTCTTTTCTACAGAACTGTTATTCTTACAGTAAGGCTATCTGGGATGTTATATTTGGCCCTCTTAATCAAAAGGGAATTTTCACATAGAATAATAGGATTTTATATTTCTAAATCTCACCAATATTACATCACAAGCAAAGCAAAAATTAATAGTGTTCTCACCTGTGAAAGAGGAAAGTATCAATGGACGGAAAACTTAGCTGAAAGCCACTGAAAGTGTTCAGGTACTCTGTGATACAGAGGGAGTATGATGTAGATTGGACAAACCAAGGATAACACTACTACCAGAATAGAAAAATTACTTGAACGTATCTAGGAAAATGAAGAATATACATATATGCTTTCTTGAGTGTGTCTGTTTCTTGTAGAAACTTCTCCATTACTAACTGAGGAAACAGCTGGCTTTTTACCTGAAAGGAAATAGTAGCACATTAATCTCTTTATAAAACTAACTAAACATAGCAAAGTAAGTTCTTTTGCCTATAAAAATGATCCAATAAAATATTCATATCATTTTCCTTTTCAAGAAGTGCATTCTCAGGCAGCCCAATTAAATGGAAGCACAGAAAAGAATTATTTTTGTTAGAATACTGCGTTTCTCAACACCACTAAGCATAAAAATTCAGTCTGAAGCTCAGATATTCAAATTTTTGTCAGCTATTTCTCATAACTTTTTAATATTGAAACTAAATTTACACTTTTTAATTGAGATAACTTTGTGGCTTGTTTCAGTATTAAGCCTGTGGTTCAAAATTTAGAGATTGTTACACATCCTTTTGGATGTGGAAAGGCACACGGAGCTATATACTGTAATAACAGGAATATTAATGGCACTTTTGTCTGGAGTCTCCATGCCTTTATGCAGTGGCAGCTCCTTGATTGACGGAAGCAAGGCTATGCTTATAAATAAATAAATTTTGGGAATATTTATTCATTTCTATAAGTCTCCTTGAAAAATATTGCAAAATTTATCTTAAAAATAAGTATTATGTGCTTTAGACTAACACCTATTTGTTTTAGTAATAATTTTGTGTGTTTTTCAGAAGTTAATTGCAATGATCCGGAGCAGCATTAACTTGCCAATCCTTTCAGTCTCTGAATGAATTCTTAAGATTTTGTTTGTTTTGTGAAGGAACTTAGGAATCTGTAAAGCATCAGGAAAAAGAACACTTATTCAAATGTTACGTCAGTTTAGTTCTGCATCTAGGCACAACTTGAATTCTCAGTTTTAAGCCAGATTTAATCTACCAATAAGTATATTTTTACCCTGGAATTCCTCCCTCTGCCTCCCTCCCAACCCCCCCAAAAGTACCAGACACTCGGGGTTCTGGTTGCTGGTTGCTGTTTCTGGTTTTTTACTCTTGAGTCTCTTCTGCAAAACAATATCTTAGGCCACCATCTGCTCTCATCAAACCTTTCAGCTGGATCTCCAATTCTGCTTAATCACAGGTTTATTTCCACTCTACATAAGAATTATTATAATTTTTTTTGTTCTTTAGTATTTTCAATAAATTCTCTACTCTTTTGCAAGGGAATTCTATAATAGGCTATAATAAAAAGCAATATAAATATGATTTCTGTTGAAGATATTTATCTTTCTGAAGATCTGTGGAACTGTACAATTACATAGGGAATGATCTGTGAACTCTGGGAAATAACTTGATATACATGAGTAAAGAAAACTTTGAAATTCAAATATAAATAAACTTTTGAGTATTTCTTGTGGCCTAAAATATTTTATTTTACTTCAATGACATGACTAAATACTAACTTTGTCTGAGGCAGAAAACTACTGTTTTCATAACTTCTTTTAAGTGAGTATAGTTGCATTTATTCATCATACTCTGCATTTGCTTTGTTCATCTGAGAATCCTGGAGTGCTATATGAGGATGACGAGATCCCTTCAAAAGAGAACAATCTGACAATCTCAAGAGACGTGACTCTCTTAACCAAGTAGCAGTTAGATTACAGTTTTCAGTCCAGATTCACTTTAATCAATCTTCCACTTATTATCAAGAGACAGCAAATCAGACAGAGCTTAAAGACCTATGGCAGATGCTCGTTGATTGGTGTGACATGCAGATTGCTGGCTTGGGAAAAGTGCAGTATCATGGTTCAGTCTAGATGACTTGTCAGAAATGAAAATCAAGTGTCACAGCATCTTGCCAAACTAATTAAGGTTACAGGAAACTTGTCAGCCAGAACTGCTTCATTTCACTTCAGTGCATGAAATCCATTGTACTGTGAGGCCGTGTTATCATCTAAACCACCATGGAGAAACAATATAAATATTGGCTACCCTTAGTAGTGCTAAGGAGACACAAATTCATGATCTTGTTGCTGAAATCTTACAGTCTCTTATTACAGATTTCATCTAATCAGGACCAAAAGTTTCATGCTAAGGAGTCAAGCTCTGCTGACAGTAGGCTTTCATACCCAAGTCTCTTGCTTGATTCAATAACATTATGTTTTTCTGAGAACTGTGGTGGGAGATAAAAAGCCCATCTTTACTGCTTCGTTCAGCTGACAAATGAGAATTGCTGATGAGTAATTCTGGGACAGTTGCAGCAAAATAAATGGTAAGCTTGGTGGGATCTTCTTCTTTTTGGAAAGATCATAAATTTGAGAAGATTAATTGCCATCAAGGAAAACTTCCGTAGTAAGTTTTAGGAGATGCAGTTAATTACAAGTGTTTCAAAGATTTAAAGCCAGCTTGGGAAGTGCAATTTGATAGATTGAGAGTGTTCAACTTGAATTCTGTGTAAGGTTCCTGATGTCATTGTTTGGAGTGTTTTTATTTGTTTAGAGGGGTTTTTTGTTTATTTTGAAGTAAAGATTTACAGAATGTGAAAAGTACTTTTTTTGAAAGGGCATATGACAATTTTGGCATTTCTTTGGCATCACCCATTCTTTCAACTGTTCTTTCGACTTTTAAGTCACTTTGTGGTGTCTCCAGTGTTAAAGCAGACCTTTTAAATTTTTTTTTTCTCAATGAGAGACTGAGATAGGTAATTTTGAATCGAATGTGTTGTAGTGGTTGGTTTTAAACAAAAAGAGGATTGAAAGGATTGTCAATCAGCACTTTTAAATGTTATCAACAAACAGGTTTTTAAATGTATGTGTTAAATAAATATAGTGTTCAGGCAAAATCTTCATCTTCAAGCATTTTCAGAAGGAAATTATTTCATTTTAAAATAGCCATACATGGAAATGTAGTAAAGCATTTTTACAAGTTAGTAATAACCAGGAATGTGATGAGGAGTGGGCTTAAGCCAAACCACAAATGAGTTCTCCATTCATTACTGCAGAGCAATGATAAATAGCTTCTTCAACTTCACACTGTCTTATACTATATTTACAGTATACAGAATGTATGTCATATACATTAGATAGGATATATTCCTTCTGCTTATTTTCTTCTCCTCTGAAGTTTCCTCCCTTTATTACTTGCAGTGTTTCAGTAGCTGTTTTCTATTGCTGTTAATACAAGTGTTGGTTACAGTTTTAAGCTGCAGTGTGAATCAGTCCTGATTTGTGTAATGCAGAAGAAAGAGCTATATTTTAAATGTGTTCTCTCACAATGGACCTTATTATCATGCTTTGAAAAAATTTACATCTGATAGAGTCTTTTGCATTAGACACCCGCTGTCATTGTGAATATTCATGACCTCTATTTCCTTTTTTGCCTTGATCCTTTTTCCAATATAAAAAGAGGACCAGCAATATGTCAGTTATTGGTCCATGGGTAGGTTTATCTAAGGCCTGTGTTCTAATCTTTTTAAACTAATAATAGGCCCAAACTGATTTTTCTTTTTTTGGCTTAAACATTTATTTGAGAACATGAATGAAATGTGAGAATATAAATAAGAACGCCAGTATTCAGATTTGATGCTTTCCTGTCCAGTATCTTCTGTTATGTCACTGAAATTGACGGTTATTCACTGACACTGTGTCTGTCTGTAATATTCTATTTTAAAATTTCTATTTATTAAATAGAATTCTATTTAATTCTAATTAAATACAAGTTTAAATCTCTCGGTGTATTTACACTTCCAGCAGCTAAAATGTTTGCAGGCAACGTCTGCACTGAGTTAAAGTTACTCATGAATATGCTAATACTAATGAAACTGTTTGATACTTTTTTATTCATATGGAAAATTATGCATGAAGATTAAATTTGTCTTATATTTTCTGCTCTTGTGTTCATTGTATGAAATAAAGAAGAGGAACAGTGGAAAGGTGAGGTGAGAAAAAGAGGAGGCATCTTTCCTTTGATCATAATAGAATAGGGCTAATGATCCATTTTCTCATGCCTGAATTTTTGCTCTGGACAGAACAAAACACTTTATTAAATTTAAATCCAGGCAAACAATGAAATAATAATGAAGGCTACAAAATTGATATTATTTACAGAAAATATGTTTGATTATTTATATTCTAGGTTTTTCTTGCAATTTTGCCAATACTAATACAATTTTATACAGCATTTCAAGCTTCACATGCCCAGGGCAACTGAGGAACCCTTTATTTCTATGATTAAAATGTGTCTGTGTGCCTCTGTTGCAAACAGTCTGTACCTTTGTAGTTTCTGTCTCTGTAATGGTTTACACCACCATCATCAGGAGCTTTGGGCTTGGATTTCTCTCAGCTCATTATAATTAGTCCCTTGTGCAAGGCTTTTAAAATGAATTTGCTCCTGTTTCCTCTTCAAACTTACACTCTTTATAACAGTCCCATCCTGTGAATTTAAAAGGATGCTAAACCTTAAGAAATAAAAATAATCCTTTACTTCTATTCCTTTATTTCTTTTGTGTGCCTCTCTTCCTAGAAACAAGATATTTATATGTTTGTTTTGATATTTATCCTTAGAATAGAGGGAAATGCCCATATTTAATGTGAGTTTAACAGACTTTTTTTCTTGTAGTATTCCTATTAGATGAGAATGTTCTTAATCTCAAAGTATAGAGGGTCTTTGGATACTTATGGACATTTTGTACCTGCACTTTGTTTTTAATTACTCTTTCATTTGACTTTTTGAAAACAGATGCCTCTCTCTTTTCTAAGTAATAAATTGCAGTTTTTGTGTCAGGTCTTGCTTTTTTCCTGTCTTATCAATTTCACTTTGAAATATGTAGCTTGGAACATCTTTGGGATTTTTTAAAATTATCATTAAATGTAAAAACAGAAATTCAAAAGGTTGTGAGAGTTTTATAACAATTTCTAAGGAGTTCTTTTTTGACCATCAGAAACTCCAGTCACATCTGAAAACTATGGTCAACAGATGACAAATAATTTTTAGTTGCAACACCAGCTCTTTCTGGAACACAGTGTGTTTGATTTTAAACTGCAGCCTGGTGGCTTGGCTTTTCTTTCAGCATTGCCAGTGCTCCTAATTTATAGTTTTATGTAATTCACTTCTATGCAATGAACCGTGTATGTTTAGGGTTTTTCCTCCTCTTCTTTTCCTCTTTTACTGAGGTGTCAAAAGGAAAGCATGTTCTATGTATTTATGCTGTATATTAATACAGCTAGGTTATTCCTTGGAATAGGAATAAAATGCAGCATTCCAAAGATAATAGAGAAACAATTGCTGCAGATCATTACTTGATGATGTGATATATTAGTATAATGAATACTAATACATTTTCCTACTGAAGATTTTCTGAAAGCTAGTTATGAATCACATCCTGCAGAACAGTGATGAAGCATAACAGTAAAATTCTTCAGATGTAGGTGGAACATTCTTGCAAGCAGAATCTCATCATGACTGTGGGGAGGTGGGATGGGGAAGAGGTTTAAGATCATTAAAACTGATCAGACTGTAGAACAGCTACCAGGTGAATATATTTGGTAGTAAAATAATTGGGAAAGCTCATTTGGTGTTTACCTACTTGAGTCCCTGCAGAGTCACTGTTGTGACACCTGGCCAAATGTGCTGGGGTTCCAGGCACAGCTGGGGGCACAGCAAGGGAAGGAGATTGACCTTTAACCAGTGCAGACAGGAACATGGAAGGGACAGCAATACCATTTGTGGTTTGTGTTGATAAGGAAGAAATGTAGTAACTATTCACAATGGAACATGTTTTTTCCGCTGCTTCACTGAAAATTGAAGAGGCATTTTGAATCCCATGTACATGGGCTCTTCTGGGGAAGGATGAGGCAAAAAATAAGTGTTACCACCACTGAAATGCACATTTCTATAAAAAAACAGTTTATAATGATTCCTCTGAATGCACACTGTTCTGCAGAAGAGGCAGCGTCAATTAGTTTCGAGGTGCTGTGTCATTGCTTACAGAACTCTGCTGAAATAGCCATAGTTCTCACAGGCCCTCCCTAGTTCAAGGGTGGACTGTGTACACTGTAAAAAGAATAATTACAGCAACCCAATTTCAGTGATTTCTTACTGGGGTGTTCAGTCTGTGAAACTGCGGATTAAGAAAAATTTACTTTCGTATTTTCTGAGAAGTTCTATGTAGTCTTCATATGTCAAATATCCTTTTAAATGAAAATGCTTGTAAAATACACTTGTGGCATATGTTTTTAAAATAGTTCAGCAAGAAGATTAATTTTTCTTTTCCAACTGTAATAGAAAATACTTTAAATAGTGGGCTCTCCTTTAAAATATAAAACAGCAAATGAGAATTAATATTGCCATTTATGCAAGTCTTTCTCCACAGGGATGCTCTCAATATACACTGTGTATTATTTCTAGAGATTTTTTTTAGCGTTGGCTAAATATTATCATTATTCTGCTTCTGTATAACAGTTTTTACAAAGATATAACCTTTATAAATATATTATTCTTTAAAACACCAAAAGGTCAAAACATCTCCGAAGCACTGTACAGTGGCACCCTGCATCAAGACAATGCAAGTCTCATAATAATACTGTGAATATTTACTGAGGTGCTAATTGTGCTCTCTGAACTGTCCCCTGAAGAATAATTTTACTTCATCTGTAAAATTAAGACTCAGAATGTATATCATAGGAACCTCAGAGACTTGCCATTGATTTCAGTGCCCAGGGGAAAGTTAACAGACCTTGAAGAGATTTTAATTTAGGGAAGTGTTTGGGTGGTGACTGCAACTTCGGAGACAGAAGGCTTGACCCAGAGCTCTACTGAATACAGTGGAGACCCTGAAATGAAATTCGGATCTGTGAATGTTCCTGTTCCCTAGAACTCCTAGGCTTGTAAAGTGCTACAGAAATTGCAGGCTGTTAAATGTCTACAATTTTTTAAATTTTATTTTTAAATATTGAAATGAGAGCTTCCAAATCATTCATAAAATGTAAATGCCCCATCTTCTTTGTGTTCTCACTGCTGTTATTCAGTGTATACAAGATGTTCAGTACTGTAAAAATAAATAAATCTACTTATGGAAATTCTGAACAGAAATATTTGCCTTTAGGAACAGTTGCAATGAATTCGTGTGTATTTGCATTTTCATTTTTTGCTTATGTATGCCATCTGTTTCAATGCAAACTTTGGTTGTTTGTTTGTTTTTTCTAATCGTAGGACTATACCTTGACAATGTACTTCCAGCAAGCGTGGAGGGATAAGAGGCTATCCTATAACGTAATACCTCTAAACCTTACTCTGGACAATAGAGTAGCTGATCAGCTCTGGGTGCCCGATACTTATTTCCTGAATGACAAGAAGTCATTTGTTCATGGTGTCACTGTGAAGAACAGAATGATTCGTTTGCATCCGGATGGAACAGTCCTTTATGGACTCAGGTCAGTATGAACCATTTCTAACTCTTCTGTCTCTTAATTTAAAACCATGATTAAAAAGCTAAAAATAAAAACCATTCCTTGCCTTTTTTTTTTCCTAAATGCTTTTTATTGCTGTATTCTATATAACTGATGATATTCCAGAAAAAAAAAAAAAAGTAAAGATTTTTTTTAATACAGATTTTGGAGATAGAGTGCCATTTTTAGTACAGTTCACAGACTTGTATTAAGAACAGATAAGACTGTAAATATTATTTGAAATACTCATTCTGGATTAAAAGCCTGGTTTAGAAGTGCTTCTTCAAAGGCATTGAAATATGAAATACAAAATGAGGATTAGAGGAAAAAACAGAAAATGTATATGACAACTGAATTGATAGTTTAACTGATATGTCTTAAAAATATTTTTGATTGAACATTAGATTGGTTTGTATGCTACCCAGATGAATCAGCTTTCTGATTTTTACTAAGATGAGGTATGATTTGAAATGCTTTTCAGCCTGTTGTTGGGTATGACTGTATGTAGAGGGGTGACTGGAAAAATCAACAAAAGGTCTTCATTCTTGAGAAGTTCTGAAAACTGGGGAAATTGTCTGTTTAGTGATGATAACAGGATAAATAAGTGCTGAGAAATTGATTTTAAAATGTAGCTGCAACAGGTGACTGGGTAGGTAACAAAATAGCAGGAAAGCGTTGTCTGGGTTAACAACAGAAAATGCTGCAGAGCTGGATACTGTATTTACCAATGTTTGTTGTGTCCAATTATGTTTTCTGTGGGAGCAGTTCAGGCTCTGGCACTATGGCTGGGAGCAAGTCTGGAGTTTTTGTGATTGTTCAATGAAGCAACAGATACTTGGTTCCTTGAAACGCAGTTGTGGTTTAAAGTGAAATATAAACCAACTACACAACATACATATTAGTGGAGTGAGAGAAAGCATAACAATGGTTTTGGTGTAGTTTTCAATGTAAGATTCTGAAATCATAGTCTTTATTATTATCTTCTAGAATAAATTAGAAATAAATATCAGGTTTAGTATCTTCAATAATGCTAACTTTTTTTTGCTATTTGTGGCATGTCGCTGTTGTACCCGGGCCGGAGAGAAACGAGGCATCCAGAATTCAGGAGAACGGAATTATTTATTAATATACAGATGGGTTTTTATATTTTCGTTCGCTTAAGGTTTGCTTGAATGGCAGAAAGTTATTGGACTTCTGACCAACCACCCATCAGGGTGATTGGTCAGTCCACACAGCACCCATTTCAAAATATTTTTCTCAGAATATCATAATAATCCTTTGGTAAAAACAGCAGGTGTAAAGATAGAGAAATAGTTTACAAAAACCCTTAACAGTGTTTTTCATAGTTTCTGTGAGAAACATGAAGTTCTCACAGAATGCAGCAGAAAGCTGAAACATTCCTCTGCTAAAGCTTTTCAGTGTCCACAGTGGCATTTTTTTTATTCTGACTTCTTAACCATCTCTAAAAATTTCTATTTTTTAAAGGGTTATTAAACAGTAAGTAGAGCTCACAAAAATTGTCCATAGAAGAATCAAGTAAAAGAAAGTTTTGTTTTCTGGGAGTTTCTTCTTGTTGTACATTTGTTTTTCAAAAACTTAAAACCTTCCGTGAAATATGCTTTGTTTAAGGTTTTGAGGGTTTTGTTTGTTTCTTTTTTTTGAAATGAACTGGTCTTGGTACTGCTTCATTGTTTTGGGTGAAACCTTTCCTCCTTTTCATTTGGCATAAATAGCAAATCAGTTTTAATGTCTTTTATAAGATGCAATAACATGAAATGGTGTCTATTTTTTACTTAAAGCTGTTTAATGTAATTAGAGGAATCATTATTAATGCTTTGAGCCTTTGTTTCCCAGGGTCATTTTCTTCAATACTTACAATCACAATATGTTATCCAAAATGGTTTTAGAATAATTCTAAAATGGGATATTTTTCTATCGTAGGACTTGTGCACGGCCCAGAGTTAAAAACATTTAGGCAGCTTTTTTTCCTAGGTAAAAAATTTCACTTTAGGAAATAATTTTCTAGTATTTTGGTATACCTAGCAATCTCACATTTGAGATTATAAATTCTTACATTTCTTCTGAGACTCTGCTTGGTGCATTTCAAGTGTTGTCTTTGCCCTGTGAGCTGGCACAAGATGAACGATGGATGTGAATTCTGCCATTGTTCTGTTCCTGTGCTGGAATGAATTGTATCTGAGGGCAGGGGCAGGATGATTGTCACCCTGTACTGCCCTAGCCAGCACTAAGACTGGGGACTGCAATTGCCTTCACTCCTGTGGTAACTGTGTACTTGAACAGCACAGAGGGGAAGGACACCTTTGGTGCTTGTGTGTTTTGTGGTAGAGACTGTGGAACATAACAGATACCTAATAGAGGACATGGCAAGAAAACCCCTTCTTTTATGTCCTAATTCTTAATGAACCATGGACAAGTCTTGTGAAATGTAGAATCAATTCCTCCTCCTCGGACTCAGCTTAGCAGGTCTCAGAAAGGCTTTCTGGCTAAAACGTCTTTCAAACCCTGGGCTGGATTGGGAAGGTGCACTGATGGTAACACCACAGGATTATGTGAGTGGCCATATTCTGCTTTTGCCTTCACTGGACCAAGCAGCAGTCAATGATCTCATTCTAATATTAAGATTTTAGTTCTATAGCTTTAAGTAGCTTTATCTATCTATTTAATCTAAATTCAACTCAGAGTTAATGTTATTTCAAGTGTCCACAGTAGGGATATATTTAATGCCTGTTTATCAGTAATTCCACATATCTTAAAAATGCCTGCTTAGTTGTATTTCTCACATATCTAAAACCCCCTGTACACTATTATTCTGAAAATTACTACTGTTCTTGCTGCATTAATTTACTTCAGCTTATACTTGCAGTCACATATTTGTACTTTGGGATGCATTTTTCTAAAGTGAGATTCCTTTAAGTGTCAGTCTGAATTTTTTTCACCTCCCCATACATCTATTTATAAACATTATCACATGCACACACATATAAATGTTGCTGTGAATTTGGTTACATTTGCCTTGATTGCTGTAATCAAATTCATTGAACTGCAAGTGATCTTATCAGTATAAATGTAACCATCCCTTTCTTTTGTGTCCCTATAGTTGAATTTCTATTGCATGCAGCAAGCAGTGGTCTCTTAACATTGTTCTTTTCATTTTTGTGAGCAGAATCCATACATGGTGTGCATGTCATATCTGATTAGATCTGACAGTGGGAAGTTAAATTTCAGGAAGGACTAGGAGGCAGTTTTGTGAGCACCTGGACTGTGCTGTCACTGAAAGAGGGGAGACAGGGAAGTGAAAAAAAGAAAAACGGCTCATAATGAAAGGAGATATCTAAATGGTTGGTATGTTGTCCTCATAGCCTGCCTTCTTCACTGCTACAGGGCATTAGTTAAGAGCATAACTAAATTCTTGACCTTTTTTATGCAGAGAACATGACATGGTGGTTGCTTTTAAGTTAAGAAGGACTTTTATTTCTGAGGGATAGCTGCCAGTTATTTATGTTTTGGGAAAATGTTTTATTTCGTATATTTTTCATATTCCATCTGGCAAGAAAATTATTCATTGCTGCCAAGACCAGGACGTTCAATAGACCATATACTTAAATCACTTAAATGGTAGAAAATTGTAAACATACAGTCTTTAATGAAGTCATTACAGGGAAAATTACTATGTTGGAAGTTAAGATGACTTGCAAGAGGATATTAGTGATTTGACAACATATTTAGAACAGTAAATTTAGACATTCAAATCTAGGATAGCAGATAGTTTACAGCAGTTTGAGCAAAGCATGAATAAGATATACAGTAAGAACTGAGGAAAAGATAAGGCTTTAACTAAATTTCTCTGTGTTAAAATATCTGTTTTATAAAATACACTTAGCAGAAATGGGTGCTACAGCAGATAAGATCTGTTATTTCTTAGATTTATTTTTATACATATAAATATATATGTAAAAAATTTCCCCTGACTTTTGACATCAAATCTGTTCTAAAATGCGGACGGAAAGTTCAGCCATCTTCTGCTTTCTTCTATGTAAGCCTGGGGAAGAATCATTTCTCTGATTTTTGCAGCCTCTGAAAGCACCAAGTTTTTTTAATTTTTTTCCAGGGATGGGAATGCAAGATTTGAGAATGGTGACAAGTAAGATCCTTCTATTTGCCAATTTTGAATTGCTGCTTTTTGTGTAACTACTTTATGGTGTCTTTCTGGAACTCACCTCTTTGGGAGGGAGTCTTGGGATGCCATGTGTCAGAGTAAGGGGAAAATTTAGTTTAGAATACAAGGATTAAATATAGTTGAAGAAGCGGCTGAAGACCAAGATATTTTGTGTGGTTTTGCACCATTACCATGCTGTTTACAGAGATATTAACTCTTGCATACACTTCTCCTAACATTCCTCACAAGAGAGCTCTGTAACGGTAGGTAGAGAACTGCTGATTACATGCCCAAGAGCGTTGTATACTTTTGTATCTCTTCAGTAGGATGGTTTTATGATTTTCGTAAATGAAGTTGGTGGGTGTTTTTTACAGAAAAACAGAATATGTACAGAACTCCTGATAGGAACTATGTTCTGTGAGATAATGACAATGCCATCCTTTTTGGCCAAAAGGAAAACAAAAGGAAGTAGAACGGAGGAGCTTTTTTCAGAAATTAAAGACTTTTCCCATTTGAAAGCCCAACAGTTTTACTTACAAGATTCATGTAATGCATTACCAACTATGAGTCTCCAACTCAGCCAACAATAATTCCTGTTTGACTGATGGAACACAGTAACCTCCCACAAATGAGAGAATTATGTGTATGATGGCCTTGCTTTGTTCTCTACTCAATGCTACCAGCATTGAGTCACATGAATCTTAAACAGTCCTGGATGCCTGTATTTTGTGTTGTCTCAGCTGTGCCTTCTGCTGTCTGCTCACTCAGCTTCAGCTGCTTGGAGATTTTCACTTCTGCAAGTAAAATAGATTCTCCCACATTTTGCTCTGGTAAAACAGCACTGGGCATTTTTGTGGTATTATAAGACTTGTTCAGCAGTTTAACTCCTCATAGGCAGCTTATTGTCTATGAAATCCAATGGACAATTTTAAAAGCAATTGCTTTGCAAGTATCTTTATTTCTCAGGCCGTATTCCTTGAGAAGTGAGTTGTTCACACCAGCTGCGCTTCAGTAAAGCATTTGATCTTTATTTTGCTACTTTTTGCTTTTTTCTGGGGTTTTTTGTTGGGGTTTTTTGTTTGTTTGGGGGAGCTTTTTTGTTTGTTTTGGTTTGGGGGTTGGAGGTGGCGTTGTTTTTGTTTGAGTTTGGTTTTGGTTTTTTGTTTTTTGGGGTTTTTTTCTGATAGGTCCTAAGTATAATTTGGAGGTGAAGCTTCATTTTTCAGTTTTAAAATCAATCATTTGTACTAGCTGGAACTCTGGAAGTATTCAAGGCCAGGTTGGATGGGGGCTTGAGCAACCTGGTGGGAAGTGTCTCTGCCCATGGCAGGGGGTTTGGGACTGGGTGGACTTTAAGATCCATTCCAACCCCTTAAAATGTTGTGATTCTGTGAATTAAAATTATGTCTTTGGACTGTCTACAATATTTCAAATATCCTTGTTACTCCAAAATGTCTTCTGCAAGAAAGCAAGAGATCTGTCCTGTCGTACTCAGACATGAAAGGAACCACACAGACCCCGCTTGGTTCAAGGCAGAGAGAGAGACCACAAAAGGCCTCATTGTTTATTTTACAACATATATATGTGCTTCTAGGAATGACCATGGATTGGAGGATGAGGTTACCACCTCTCCAACCACACTGGTCAGATGTAAAGACCATCAAACTTCTCCGCCTCAGGAGAAAGGATGAAAACAAAAAAGAACGGTTAGCTAAACACATCTTTGTTTACAGAAAGTACGTGAGAACATAACTATATTTACAGAAAGTGTGTGAGAACTCCATCACAGAAATGAAAACATCAGAAGACTGCAAAACTCAGGGCGACACTGTCCTACCTTTTTGCTACAAAATTATATTTCCAGAAGCTGGACAGAAGGTGTTTAAGGACTTTTAATGCCCATTCATGGTAAGCAACATTTTTTCTCAAAATCTTTCTCACTTTGGGGATTTCAGAAGAGATAAAAAGAACCTGGACTTCTTTTCTGGGGAGAAGATATTATTTTGGATGCTGTTCTTGATCATGATACCTGTCAAGAGGGCAGGTGTTTCTGGTTCCATGACATTCATGCCTCTTTTGGCTGTGCAGCCCTTCATTCCAACTGGGGCCTTGTCCAGCCTCAGGGAAGAAGAGGAAATAAGCATTATAATGAGGTACCCTGTAGCATGAAAAGCACCAATAGCATCTCAAAGTAGTGTTGCCATTTGTTAAAATAAGTAAGAAAATGTTACGCGTATCTTTATTAGGATGTCTGAACTGTCTGCAGCTTTCTGTTGCTCCAATTAAAAATACAAGTTTTCTTAATTTTGGTTATCACTTCTTGTGATATAACACTAAATTTCTTTATATGACAATAGGGCATATATAGGCATTGCAAAGAGGAAGTAAAAAGTAGTTTTTATATAAGACTTGTTTGAACATGAGAATATCAGTCTGGGAAGAAGCGTTTCCGCTGTGTTAAATGGGTAGGTTTTTTGTGCTGGTGCTCACACCTATAGATGCAATTACTGACTTTTCCTTTGCCAGCACTTTCCAAAGCTAATTCACAGTCTGGCATGCAGCTGTTTGCTCTTGCACAAGAAATGAGGTGAATTTGATTTCTGTGTCCAGATTTTCAAGGCTGTTAGTATACATAGACATGTGTAAGAACTCTTAAATCTTGTATGCAGGTGGTCAAAGCAAGAACTTTCTGAAAACTTGCAGAAATAAATGCAAACATAGTAAAACATCATTTCAAACTGAAGTCATGTAGCTGTTGTGAAGACTTGAAAAAAACTGAATACTGTACAATTACGTAGAATTTCAAGTACAAAGAATTTCTGCATTAACAAGGAAGCATTACTACCCCAATCTCATTATTTGGAAATCCTGGGGCAGGGCAAGTCTGATCACGGCTCTTTTCTTGCACAGTCCATATAGATCCAGCATAAGGAAAGGAAGTTGAATCCCAGTGTGTTGCTTAAATGAATTAATTGTTGTTTTAAATAAACAAGGTATCAGCTCTGGCCCAAGGTGTGGGCCAGATGCTGTTTT
Organism: Rhagologus leucostigma; assembly: GCA_013397725.1. Taxonomy (NCBI): domain Eukaryota; kingdom Metazoa; phylum Chordata; class Aves; order Passeriformes; genus Rhagologus; species Rhagologus leucostigma. The sequence goes on along the minus strand of VZTD01000153.1, from coordinate 145,043 downwards.
CCTTTCTCATGCAAATAGTTCTTTTGTAGGTTCCAAAGAATAAAGCAGAGAAATACAACTACTGTTATTTCTAATAACACTGTTTCTATGAACTGTAGATTTGGACGTGAAACAAATCATCCAGCTTCTCTGCTCAGTTATTCCACTTGGTAAATTGGAAAGCTAAAACCTACCTTCTCACAGGGGTGTTGTAAAGATTAATTAATTAGTTTGTAAAGTGCTTTGATTCCATAAAACACTACATAAGTGCTAAGCATTATTATGAAGAATTATAAAATGCCAGCCCTCATGTGCACCTTGGGATGGCCGGGTTATAGATACAAATCTGCTTCATTTTCTCAGATTCACATTGTTATACTTTTCCTACATAGCAGCCCATTCACAAAATGAGCCAGTTTTAGGAAAGATGCAATTTCTGGAAAAAAAAGATCATTGACTCTCATAAATATCTCTTTTCGATTAAGGACTCACAGATTAAATATGCATTTTTCTGTAGGATTTGGAATGGCATCTTTGCCTCATTTGTCCTCAGCAGGGGGAAGGGTAGTTTTAAATATCTCCCCTATCTGAAAGAAAACAAAGATATCTTTCTATTTCAGTCCCTTTATTAGATTTTAAGTATGCGATAAGTATTCAGAAGGGTCTTTTGCTTTTATTTTTTTATTAAGTGGTTGTTAAGTCATTAGTATGTGAATAATTAATTCAATTAAGCTTAATAAGAAAAAAAAGCTTTAAGTCACAGGAATCCTTTCTATTAAAAACTCTATTATCCAAAATTATTACATTGCAATGAAGTGAAAAAAATTCTGAATTCTACCGCCTAACAGACAGACTGTGGCATTTAGTCTGTGTTAGTAAGAAAAACTCCCTCAGCTGCAGAACCATGAAATAGTTTAAGTTGCTCCAAGGGTATTGAATATTCCAAAAACAAATAGAGGTCATCGAACATTTAATCTTAAATTAAATTTTAATAATTTATATAATTTAGAATTACAGCAATCTATCATTTCTCTTCCGCAATGTCTTTGATCATATCATTTGAGCTGGTAGTTGGTGATCCTGAGAATGGAGATTTTCCCATTGGAAGGACATACATAAAATCTCAGAATGCTCTGATCAAGACTCAGCTAATGGGATAGATGCTAAATGTGTGTATACTAACATATGCTTAAATATATGATATCTATTTGATAAATAAAAACAGTATATTTGTATATGTATAAATTCCACTTGGACATATTGGAGTTTTTTTACTAAAATTGGTAAAATCTGAGATGGGTCTCAGAAGTAGGAGCAGGGTTGGGGACCTTGCATGTGTAAGAAAAATAAAAGTTAGGATACTGTCTATAGAACTAATAATACCTCTTGTGGGTCATGCGTAATCGCTTTCTAGTTGTTCTTGTGATCGTACAGATGAAGCTTTTCTTTTACACCTTTAATGTAAGACATTGTAGAATACTATTTATTGAATGAAAGAATATGGTTTTTTCCCTATCAAGTGTCTTATCTGAAGGTGAAAGTACTTGGATTTAGTTTTTATTCTAGTTAAATATCTAGTTCAGGTAATTTTTTTTCCCCAAAAAACCATTTCATTTATGTTTTAATGCATTTTCTGGGAAGATAATTGCTGATTTGTTCACCCACTGTTTTATCCTACTTTGTTATTGAACTTTACAGAATGGTAAAATGGTTTCTGAGAAATAAGAGCTGCCTAAACTCCTAAAGTGCAAGGGGTTTGTTGGGGGTTTTTTTCCTTGCATTTCCTGGGTCTATTTCTTTATTTCTCTGAAAATTGAAATTTCTTGTGGTCTTCAATGTGCAAAGTAACTGAAGAGAGCTTTTCTTGGAACAGTATTCAGTCCTGCTTAGAAGGAGAGAAACTAGGATAAGTTATAAGAAATTCTGGGGGTTTGTGCTTCCAGGTGAGTTCTCCAGACTCAGGATGTGTAAGCCTCTGCAGAAGACCACTTTAAATCTATGCCTGTCACTGATTTTTAGACTATAATGCAGATATTTCTACTTGCTGTTCAGTGACTAGATTTTTTTTCTCCTCTAATTCACTGTGTAAGATCATAATTTTCTTTTTCTGCTGCTTTTTTTTCTTTCTAAATAGTCATTCCTAGAACATTTGCTGCTTCTGCTAGTCTAGAACCATCTGAGAAGAGAGAGAATAGAAAATGTTTGGAAAACCCTTTTTTAAAATTTACATCAATGTGCCATCTGTACGAGCAGATGGCAAGAATGTCTTAGGGCCAGGAGGAGACAGTGAGATCAAATCACAAGGAAAGAACTACATGAGGCATGTTCCTCGTGTCAGAACAAAAAGGACCTCAGCAATCACCTCACTGACATGACCTGGAGACTGTTCCCTCAGAAATTGCTGTTTCAGTAGCAGAAGGTGTTTCAAGGTGGTGTAATCAATACAGTAAGGATTCCCAGCACTTGTATTCTGTGGACATGATCTTTCCTGGCAGTTGTTCAGAAACAAGCAAATCTTCAGGACCCTAAATTATTCTTATGTATGGACTGTAAGTCCACATTCAGCATTTCACAGGGAGGGTTTGCCAGAGTGCTTTATCCTGCTTGGCTTCTGAATTAAGAAGTCATTGTTTTTTCCATCTTCATGTGGTATGGTGTGTTGTTTTTGAGAACACTTTTTTTTAAAAAACTTCAGTAATTGCAGAATATCAAATATGCATGACATCCTTCAGCAGCTTACCATGTCTTTTTTTATGGTGGCTGCTGCTGGCACATCTGCACATCTTTGAAATCCCTCCAGGGATGGTGACTCCGCCTCTTTAGGGCAACTTGTTACAATCCTTAACAGCCCTTAAAGTGAAAAATTTTTCCTAATATGCAATCTACACCTCTCCTAGTTCAACCTGAGGCTGTTTACTCTTGTCCTTTGCTTGTTACTTGGTAGAAGAGAATGATCCTCCCTTGGCTACAACCTCATGCCAGGGAGTTGTAGAGAGGGAGGTCTCCACAGAGACTCCTCTTCTCCAGGCTGAGCCTCACCCCAGGTGCCTCAGCTGCTGCACATAAGACACAGGCTCCAAACCCTGTCCCAGCTCCACTGCGCTTCTCTGGAGTTGCTCCAATACCTCAATGTCTTCCTTGCAGGGAGGGGCCCTGAACTGATCCCTGCAGTTGTGCCAGTCATCCCAAAGGCTTTCCACAATCACAACTATATCATAGTTTTCCTGCTGCACAATGGCCCCATGCTCTCCTCCTGTGTGTTGCCCAAAAAAATACTTACAGCTTATGGATATGGTTTCATTTACTGACAGGGATCTGTCTCAGGACTATTTTTTAAAACTCTGACATTTAAAAATATTTGCTCCAAAAATTTATCTTGAAAAGTGAAAGTTATATGAAAGCATATGACCTTTTAACGTGGAAAAAATGTCGTTTTCTGAAAGCCCTTTGCAGGGTTGTAAAGCCACTGGGAATTATAAAACTAACATTTGTTTCCACTTAGAAAATGTAGTGATAGACCTTAACTGCAAGACTGAGATATCTTTCCTGTAGAAGGTGCTGCATGCCAGCTTTTTTCCTATTTAAAGTGGTAATGGAAAATTTATTCAGTATATATTGAAAAATATTATGGTGCATTCTCTTCAGTGTCAGAATGGAGAAAAACAAGGAATGTGTAACTGTTGGGGGAACACTTTGAGATCTCAGTTTAATTTGCATTAATGGAAACTGGAACAGTAGGGTTAGGACCAAGTGGTCCAGCACTGGCTAGCCAATGGTCCAACCATTTGGCTGGCTTCTCTCTTAGGGACCATAACTTTTCTGACCTACTTCAGTGTGTTGTTTCTGTCAATGCAGGACCTATCCCCATTTGGAGATACTGGGTAAGCATCAGAAATGTTGGAGCTAGAAGGAAGAAGTTCTTTATCACAGTGTTGACATCCACAAATTCTGTCCTCTCTTTTTGTCCTTTGCTATTCTGACTTTCTTTGTTTTGTGAGTTTTTACAGCAGTTGTTATTGGTAGAAATACTAGCAAAAATTAGCTATCAGCAATAGATCTTTGTGTAGTTTTGGGGTTTTTTAACTTAATAACAAGATGTGCACTTTAGAATAGTAGTCTTGTACCTTAACAAGGCAATATGGCTGATACTACATAGGAAGAAACACTCACAAAAATTTGGAATGCTTCTGCTGATGTGGAAAACCAAGAAAATATTAATTTACTGTAATCATAAAGCTAGTTACAATTGACCTCATAGATATTTTTACGGAAATATTACAAATTTCAGGCAATGAAAACTACTTGGAAAGAACTTAGAAATCCCTTAAACTCAGATGACGACAGGACATTTGTTTGTGGTCAGCTGAGGAGGTAAATTATTGTTAGACCTTGCTAATAACCTCTATCCTTTCAGGGAGATATCATCACCTATGTTTTCATCTAATCATTTACTCTCTGGAAGACGGCTCATGTCTTCTCCGTTTGGTTCTCTCTGTAAAAAGTAGAGATGACCATCAGTGCACGAGATGGAAAACAAGACAAAGGCAAGGAGGCAAATACTCAATATTCATACTTCTCTCCTTCTATTTTTCATTACACACAACAGGGGCTTATTCCATAGTTCCATCCCAGGGTATATCTTATTCTTGGCAAACAACTGAGAGTAAAGCACTGTGCATCTTTAAACACCGGTCTGTGGGCTGCTTCTACAAGGGGGTCTCCAAAGCACATACAGTTGGAATGTACAAATATTACATTATGGTTATCCTGAAATGCCTTTCAATATTGTTTCTCAGCATTAGTGTTGCTGGAGAAACGGCACGTACAACAGAGAGGAGATGACTTTTATTGCTGCTGGATTTTTAAAAAGGTGGGAGAGTAGCCATAAGAAAGATACGCCATTAGTCATTTTCATGTAACTTTGCTATGCCTTCCAGAAATACATTCAAGAGCTGCAATATTTATATGAAAAAGAATTTTCTAAGGACACTGCTGTGTTTTAAAGAAACATCCACCCCTTCTCCCAACCAGAGTAGTTTATTTCTTTTTGAAGAAAGAGATACTGAAGATATACTCAAGATTATTACTTTTTCATAGCTTTCTGTCTTCATCCTCTAATGCCAAGTGCTTTTATGTTATAGAGAAGTTGCACTATAATTTCAAGTAAATTATTTGCACATTATTAAAACTGAAGGATATGGATAAAATGTTGAATACTAGTGTTCAGGAAGGTGTTCTTATTTTGCGGTTATATATGTCTGTAATAATACAAATACAAAATACTTAGCCTGGCTTTGAAGGGTCCTGGAGTAAGTTCCAGATTCATATACTGCAGTATTCAGAATTATGATGTTTTTAAAAAATTTAGTTAGCTTAAAAAACAAAAAAAACCACCTGGAAAATCTGAGGAGGCAAGTTACAATTCTAGAAGAAATTAAAATCTGATTGTTTGAGACTATAAAGATCTTTGTAGATAAGGATTAGGAGGAAACCTTTACCCTGCACAGGTGGTTCTGTAGGTTACCACTGATGCTGCAGGTGGAGTCCCACTCATGTAAATCAACAGCAGCTGCATTTTGCCATTTAAGTCAGGCCTCCAGTCATTACCTCTTTTCTACTTTAATTTAACTGGACAGACCCAAAGCTTATATCATGGCACTCTTTCTTTTCTTATAATTGAACACTTAACACTAGGTCCAAAACTATCTAGAAAAGGTTGTGTGTAGGGATATCCCAGAATCTGCTACTGGGGTGTTATGGTAAGTGTTTTGGTGGTTTCTTTAGTATTGTTTATTTGCACTTTTTTGGGTTTTTTTCTGTGTTAATATTTTGTTTCCATGGGTACTGAAGGTATTTTTCATGTATTGAAGGAGATAGACTCCCATTCCAGCTCTCTTATCTGGTCATATCTTCTCTGCTTCACCTAATTTAATTTTCTTTAGGGTTCGTCTTTCCATTTTATTTCAATATGGCTTTAATTTAGTACAATCTATATTTATGATTTATAGGATAGCAAAGAAAATTGGCTGTGTCCTGGTTTTAGAAATAGGGTAAGACTGAACAAAGGCACTGAAATTGTTAGCAGTGGGAACACTACCCCACAGAACTGAAGACAAGTGAAAGAGCATGAGAGTAGTTACTGTTTAATGTCAAGAATGAAAGTAAATATTAAATGTTACCTGCTATTCATTATAGGGATTTCAGAACCTTATTAGTAATTTGTTCAGAGGAACGTATGGATATTACATCAATGTAAATCAATTAGAAAATACAAGACTAATGGATGCAATGCTCAAACTCCAAACTCAAAGATAATTATTACTTATCCATATGAAAGAAAAAAAACATTGGTAAAGCAGGTTTTTTCACTTGGATAACTTTTTTATTGAGTTGCATTTGTTGGTGCAATGTGTAGCAAAAACAGGTTTTAGTTTTGCTTTGTAAAGTATTGGATTGGTAGATCGTGTTGTGTTGGATGGGTGATGGCCAAGCTGATAAACCTGGAGAGACTGCTCAGCTGAATATCACTACTAGAATCCCAAATTTCCCACTCCTGCAAAATAGGGTGGGAATGTGGCAAATTTAATATTGCGCCCATGGCACAACCCCTAAACTATTTCTAGAAATAAAGTATCCTTATACTTTGAGACTTTTAAAATTCTGTTCCAGTTGAGAGAAATGAGCAGGATATCAGGATTTGTTTTGCTCATTAGTTTTGACAAGGATGAGCAAGTGGAAAGTTTTATTCCTTGCAGTTATTTGTTGTTCAGCACCTCTTACCAGCCCTGGAAAACATGATGTTCAAAGTGCTTTTTAAAAGACATTGACAGTTCAGGCCTAGTGTGACAGTCTTTTGTCTTCCATTCTGAAAGTGTGATGCCAGTTAAGAGAACAGGGTGTCAGCTCTACATCAGGGGATTTATCTACTAAAAAAGTTTTAATGAAGATGTCTTGTGCCCAGGAACATGGGAGAGTTTCCATTTAGGTAAGTAAGTCCCTCTCAATGCTGGCACAAAGGGTCAGTGTTAGCAAAAACATTCCCCTTCTCTGTTTGAGCATAGCTTTTGTGTTATTTTCAATATTGAAAAGTAATGAAAATAGCGCCCCCACCCCTCCCCCCCAATTTTTAATTCATCAAATATAGTCTTAGCACTGACCAAGTTTTCCTGCTTCCTTATGACTGCTTTGAAAATGCATTATCCTCTCCCGTTTTGGCTTTGCTTAGTTTTACTATTCTACCTCATCACTGTGTTCATCCATGCTTTCTGTTTAGCAATTTCCTAATGTAAAGTCTGTCCAAGCTCTAAAACTTTTGGAAAAGCAGGGTGTTTTTGTAGTCAGTTTTTCATTGAATTACAGACCTTTATTATCCTGAGTCATTGTTATTCACTAAAATTTAGCATGTGCTCCTTTTTTTTTCTCCTTATTGTAGAAGGGGGGGAGGGAGGAGGGTTGCCTTAGATTAATAGCACTGGATTGTCAGTGTATTTGATGTCATGCTTCTGCTTACCAACTGCTCCTTCAAAAGGCATCATTTTCATCCAAATTCAGTGGGACCATTTTTAGAGTATTGTTTTGGAGCCACTTTGACAGCTTTAGTAAATGTGAATTTTAATTTATTTGTCTAATGAAGATGAGGATCTTGGCTAATGACTACATAGTCATAAGTGATGATGCTTTTCCTCGTACTCCCTCACTGCTTAGAGCATATATTAATTGTGCAGATGGTAATGGCTTAGCTGTGTGATAATTCCATCTCCTCCTCTCATGGCATTTACACTGTGCAAAGAGGGTGTATTGCCATCTCTTTATTTATGAGGGTTTGTGGTTCATCACCTGCCTTTTAAATCCAATACTATGATCACATCATGTTGCTAAGAGGCAGAATTTGCATGTGCACTTTCTTCTTTTAAGTACACCTGTGCCAAGCTTCGCCTGAAACCTTCAAAGCAAATCACAGCCAGGAGCACTGAATTTTCATCTTCATTCCTACTGACAACATGTGAAACTTGCAGTGCCAGGTTTGTGTGGGTAACTGCAAGTCATTCCTTACATGTTCAAGAGATTCTTGGACTTTTCAGTCTGTAGATTTGCCAGAACTTAAGCCGGGATTTACAGGTATTGAAGTTTCACTAAAAGCATTTTTTCTAATTACTAGAGCTTGAGTGTAATTTGTATGTGACAGGTAAATGTATGCGGCAGTAAAAGTAAATACTTTTACTGCCTTATTGATTTGCTTTTCTTTCCTACTCATACATTTATTTGTTTTTATGGTTTGCCAAAAAAAACAGGAGTAATTTAGGCACAACTAAAGAAGACAGTTCCTTAAAATTTTGTTTCTTCTTTGATTTAATCTGTCTGTCATGGCCATTCTGCTCCCCAGATTTTCTGTTATTTCTTCTTTCACACAATAGTATTGACACTTCTGTGTTCAAACATTTTCTGTCTTTGTTCTCCAAAGAAGTCACAGATTTTATATATTGTACTTATAATTTAAAGGCTTGTTTTCTTTTAAGTATCACTGCTGTGTTCCTGATAATTATTTGCAAATACTAGGGCAATTTGGTTTGTTCTATTTTGCTTTTTTTTGTTTAGGAAAGATCCTGTGCTGCAGGTACAATCAAAGGAAGTTCATGGTTACTTTTTAAAAGCTACAGTTCTTTTCCTAGCAGAGAGTTCTACAACAGGTGTCTCCTTAGTAAGTACATATTTATTGTTTCTGGCCATACAGGGATGAATATCTCTCTACTTGAAGCTGCTTGCAGGGGCCAGGGGATGGTGAGCCTTTGGGAGTGACACAAAGGAGTGATGGTGAGAAAGAGAGGGACTCTGAAGGCTGTGTCTGGCATGTGTCAAGGTTTCCAAGATATAAACACTCAGAAATGTGAATGGAGAAGTGACCTAAAAAGAAGTAGAAAGAACCTAAAGGGAACCTGGTTTTCTGCTACACAGAGTTGTTGGCTTGACCCAGAGCATGGTTTCTGTTACCTAACACAGAAAACGCAAAGGCTTTGCATAATATGCAGTTTGCTCTCTGAGTGAGCTGCTGGTACTCTGAATTTAGGAGTGTCTCTGCTATTCCAAGAACAGAGAAATTATTAATACCCTTTTAAGGCACTGCAGTCATGTTTGAATCTGTTGGTAGAATGAGATTTGGAGTAAATGGAAAGCTGAGACAGATCTACTGTACCATGGGCATAACCACAATGCTTTCAGCATCAAAAATTTGAGATTGTTACTGTTGAAAATTCTGAAAAGTGGTGCCATTGTGAGCAAGATGGTTATTGCCTCAGTTTCTGCGTCTCTATGAAATGTGGATTACAATATAAACAGACTCCCATCTAAATTCCGAAGAATGGTTTCTGTAATGCAGTATTGATGTTCATGTGATTACTCTTCTCTTTTGTCAGCTTGGAGGGGCAGCAGGGGAAAAACATTTAACTAGAGAGTTATTAAACTGCTGACATTATTCGCTAAATTTCTGGTCTGTGGTTAGAAATGAGATTTACCACCTGAGAGAGATTTTGCAGAGTCACTAGCTCTAGCATTAGGTTAAATGAACATAGATAATGCATGACAATAGTGATGAATTCTGGTCAGTGCTTGAAATATCTGAAAGTAAATTTGTATCAAAAACAGTGAAATTTTGTGACAATTTAAAAACCCTGAATGAACCAAACAAAACCCAAACAGACAGCTATATCTCCTAACGCAGCATTTAACTACCTACTTGAGAACATGTACTGGGAAATGAGAAAAATGCTGGACTGGCTTATAGAGAATTGTCTTACTCATTTAAAACATGGCATGCATCATTCCATACTTCTCTCCTGGGAAACCTGCTTGCTCACAAAAGTGTGGCCATTTTGTTATACAGCGTTCTCTCCTTCTCACCTCATATTGCAGGCAGTGCTGACTTGAAGTCCCCATCTCTGTTAAGACTTTGCTGTTGAGCAGTTATTTCTCAAAAGCTCTTCCAGCATGTTTCCCACAAACATGCTGCCTCGTGGAGGGAGTGGCGGTTTTGTTACTGTGCTAGTGTTATCCTTGTACATTGAAAAAATTAAAAGGTCTTCTTGCCAAGTGGGCAGAGGAAACTACCGTGACTTTTTACCATGGTAAGTGATAGTAGTGTTGACATGTACACGATTCTGTGATTCTACAGATTTTGCTGAAGGGCTGTGGCTGGACGGCCATTGCTCACATACCTGGGCTCAGGAGTGGGTGAGGATGTGTAGGAGGCGACACAGCAGCAACCAGCCTTCTGTGTTGTGCCTCGGGGATGGCTCTGTGCTGAACCTGCTGTGCCAGTGGTGCTTTTGCTTTATGCCAGTGTTTGCAGTCACCTCAAAGCACCTGTGCATTTAATGAAGTAAATGCTTCTCAAGGCTCTGAATTTGATTTACTGAGTTGCAGCATGTGTTGTCCTATTGTTTATGTACAAAAGACTTTTAAGTAAAGCATAGGAGTAATTTTAGAGATTGGTTGAAAAAAAAAAAGAAAGAAAAATGTGCACTTTCTACAACAAAATGATCACTTTAAAAATTCCCTGAATTGAAGGAATGGGTCCAGGACAGGTCTGACAGGACATGTTTTCTGAATTAAATTATAAAAGTACACAATACAAAGAGATCCTTCATATGTAGCTCATGTATTGATTCAACTTGCAGTGCAGTGTGAAGCATTAAAATGCAGTTCTGGCTGCACAGAATGTTAAAAGTGATCCCCACTCTCTGTATAAGTCTATGGGAAGCAGAGACCTGATTAAGCTCTGATTAGAATCAGTTGAACTCAGACTGTCTTTGAGACTCAGGTCATACCCTATCTTTTAATGGGATTGTGTACAGAGTCATCTCAGGCTCTTTGGCAGGTCAGAGTCATGTATCTTCCAAATCTAATGGCTTTATTGATCATAAATGCAAATAACTTTGACTGCAGAAACTGATGGATCTTACTAGCTTCAGAATGGAAAAGAAGGGGCCTTGATAAGATTTCTGAAGCTTGTCTTAAGGGAATAAAGATTTAATTTATTAAAAAGCATATTTTGCAGGAAAATAAGGTAATTAAGAGGCAACTCCTTTTTTTTGTTGTTTGTTTTTGCAGTGTATGGATTAGAGTTCTGGCCGCTGAGATCTACTTACTGAGAATTTTCAAAGGTTTTATTTCATAAACAGGACAGGACGAACTGAATATTCCCTGTCCAGAGTTTCTATTTAGATTTCCAGCATTCAGTGTGTTATATAGCTCATCAAGCTTTCAGTTCTTGCCAGTATGATGCAGCTGATATGTCAGAAGCCTTTTGGGTGGTTTCCCCGTTTCTGTTTGGAACGAAGTTATGAATGTTCTGAAATGAAGATGAGGAAGAGAAAGGTCGTGACTGAGCATCCTAATTTTGGCACAGGAGGAGATGTAGCCCTTGGGAAATAGATTCCAGAAGGATGGTTGGAGTTAGACGCCTGTTAATTTTAGTCATTAGGTTTGACTCATTGTTATGCTTTTCTCACAGATCCAGTAAACTCTTAGCTAAAGCTGAGTTGAATTAATGTAGGTACTGATTTTGAAATGTTCAAGGAGAACATGGCTTCACATTTTCCAAATAATATTCCTGCTGCTTTAACAGTATATTAAAGCAATAAGAGTATTTGGTGTCCCAAATGGATCAGATATGAAATGGGCAATACAAACCTAACAAAATAGATGAGGAGAGCACTGAGGCCAGACATGATATCTGGAATGTGATAGGAGGCAATTCTAAGTAATTTATTTTTTCATTGTCAAAATAAAAAAGGATTCTACTGGCTTGGGCATGTCAGTAGACCTATCTGTCAGATGAGAGAAAAGAGGAAGTAGGAATAGAAATAGCTGCAAAATGGATTTTCCTCACAGATCTCCACTTGCAGATTAGCCTGAGCAAGAAAAATAGCAGTGTTTAAGAATAAAATGTGCAGAAAAGGCTTGTTCATATTTTGCCCACGTCAGACCTATCGTAAAGTATTTATATGAATAAGAAGGATCTTCTTTTCCCAACTCCCCATTACAGCATTTTATATAAAAAATCATCTGTAGGTGTTTTTCTTGTCTTTTTTTTTCCCCTCTTTGCAGAAGCCTTACCTAAAGTCATTTGATGTTAATAGAAATTTGTCATTTGAAACCTATTTGCTGTGAATTAGGCCTGAAAATATCTCCTAAATCTTTATTCACTTCCTCAGTTGAATACTATTCACATGGGAATACTTGTTGAGCTGGGATATATAACTACAATGCAAACAGGTGGTTTGTTCAAGACATCTTAAACAGCCTCAGATCCAGCTGATAACTAGGCAGGAGAAGTCCCACTGACACTCTGGACACACGGGGTTCAAGTGAAGGGTGAAGATCTGTACCTTTATATCCCTAGGGATTAATTCTTAGTGTGCAGTTACAGGATGATTTACATACATGTCTTTTTCATCTGTGCTTTATAGATAATAATTTAATACAAATTATCGAATAATAGCCATTTTGAAGAATTCTGGTAGTCATTTTAAGTGATCAATTTCTCGTCTGTAAATTCAAAATATTGTTCTGGAATACCCACTATCTGTATTTGTTCTGTCCATCTTTGTCAGATCTTATTCACTCTGTGCAGGATTTGGTGTCCTGCTTGGTCTACATGGACATCTGCTTAAGTAACTTGTAGGATTAAATATAAGCACTGGAACTTTAATTGATAAATAATACATATTTTAAAAAATATTAATTAACAGTATATTCTACAGAATAAATGTGATATCCTTGATACAACCAAAACAAATCTTCTGGAAATAAAAACCTCACTGAAACAAAATGAGGCAATTCAAAAGCAATTAGCATCAGAGTGGCTTGTCCTTTTTTGTTTGCAAATACTGCCTCCTGCCCACTTAGCAGTGCAGTGTCAGCCTTTCTGTAGATCATGGCAAGCAGGTGAGGAGGAGTGGTTCAGTTCTAGCAAAAAGTAAAAAAGTGAGAGAAGTAGTTGAAAGTAGTCTGTAATTAGCCACATTGGACTAAAAGGTTTGAATCTTAATTGAGGTTGTGACACTGAAAATATTCATTCTGTCTTAAGAATGTCTTTATCCTACCTCTCTGCAGTTTTGTGAGGTGTCAATATCTGATGCCTGTAATGCACTTAGATACTTCGGTCTGCAGGTCTTGCGGTTCTGTACATGTGCAAGAGAACGTGTGAAGTACTACCTATATGGTGCAGCGTTAACACCAGTATCAAAACTAAGTTTTATTATAGGTATATTTTTTGGCTTTTGGTTGGGGTTTTTTTCCATATTCTTGATATCTAACTACTTGGAGTGCTGTTGACCCCTTAAATTTCTCCCTGTTTTAGGGAAAAATGCTTTCATTCCTAAGTGATAAAACTCAGCACTGTTCATTAATCACTGCTCTATGGACATAACAGTTGCTGCAAAAGAATCGTTAAAACCTTCCCCCAAGGACTCGTCTGTAATTTTACAGTGACTCTTTTAATTCTGTGAGATGTTCTCAGTCGTTATGTTATTATGTCAGTTGTACTGCTCTAATATCTGGAAATAGGCCCCTGGTGCTGCTGTTTAGACACTCCTAAGGGCATGAATTAAACACGGTTTTAAAAACTGGGCAATGATCTCTTTGTGTGCAGTATGTGTAATCTGCTGACATCAGAGCTGTGGAAAAAAAGAGAATAATTCAGTCCAATTATACTTATTACTTTTTTGCAGTCATATGATGGTAACTTTTTGCAATAAAAAGTAAAACCTAAAACTACTTGAGATAAGATGGTAGGTTTGTTGACAGCAGTTTTATTGTTTATTTTAACAGCTACAGAAATCAGTAAATCAAATGATGTAAAAAAATTAGACAAAAACAGTGGTAAAATTTTAGATTCTTTGGAATGGAACTATAGATCAGTGCTAGGTATTAATTGGGGTCTCATGACATTAATATTAAGTGGTCAGCTTCTGTTCTCTGTGTTAAATCTAAAAATTGACTTGGGTGATGCAGTAGTGAAGTATGGTTCAGGAATTTTTAGTAATAAAGATTTGTGTAAAATCAAGGATAAAACACTTGGTGAGATGTCATACTTCCCAATCACTGATACCCAATCCTTGTTAGCCTGTTTGGCGTGGATTGAAAATGGTATTTGGCTGCAAAAAAACCCCGAAAATACAGCTGCAGGGGTAAGCCCTAAAAGTCAGAAAGAGCATTCATTAAGTATGATTAAGGAGCATATGTTATTTATGTTGATATATATATGTGTGTGTATATTATGAATATATATATTCATAACATATATACATTCATATATTGTTAGTATATATATTATGAATATAGATATAAATATGAATGTATTTCTGTTGCTTGTCACTCATGATGAATGTGAACACAAAATGGAATTAGTAGTGTTTGCTGGTATGGCTGCACAGTTGATTGAATTGTTCTGTGTTTCAAAGCTGTTTTTGTTTCCTTCTTTTTAAATCATGCTTTCATATACTTTGAGACCCACTGTATCTAGGAAGACAGATACTTCTAAGTATTTCAAAACAAGGTTCCCATTTTCCTTTGAGTTGAGTTCTGAAAGATGCGGTTTTTAAAGAATCAAGTTATGAATCTTGCAATCAAAAGAGGGGGGAAGCAGGTTTCTTACTGTTTCCTTTTAAAAGCTTTTACACAGCCCCTGGGAGATGCTGATCAGGTAAGGATATACAAACATGCTTGCAATTAGTATTATGTGCATTGGCTTTGTAAATGCAAGATAAATGTAGTATGGACAGTCCCATTGTCACTGAAATATAATATCCCTTATGCTACTTTCTGTTTTACCAGTAGCAGTGAGATACACACACACACACACATGTATATACACACACATTTTTGTGCACTGTAGAATTTTTTGCTGTAAGAAAAGCTGCTGTGGACAACACAACCTACCCATGGACTTCACCATCCCCATCCACTTATTGCCACAGCGGGATGAAGCATTATAACCTACAATACATATGACCTAACTACAAATAATGGTCATTCAATAAAATTAAAAGCAAACTGAGACAATAGTGTCAGGGTGCTAATCTAGCCAATGGTAGCATAATACATTAGCATAGTAGACATAAAGTCTGAGGGCTGTACTTCTGATGCTTTGGAGCTTAGAGATCATGTGTGTTATTTGCTTCTGTTCTGCCTTTACTGACAGTTGATATTACAGTGATATTTGAAAGGATATCAGTAGGGTAAAATTACATATTTGGGTACGTGTCTCTTACTCTGCCCTAAATATCAGAACTAAGCTGAAATATTTATTTGCAAAGCCAGAGATATTTATCTTATGACAATAGTCAATTAAAAGGATATTTGGGTTATTTTACTGAATGATTACAGGAGATTTAATCAGCTTGTGCAATAGCAGGACAAAAACGGACAGTTTCTCATTCTCTTTTTTGCTTGTGGCACTGTTTTAAGCCTACAAGGTACATGAAGGGAGAGGGCAGGTGGGGACAGAGGAGATTTTGGCTACATCATTCTCCTTCTGATGGGCTTAGCAACTGCATGTGCTTCCAGCTCTCATGGGAAATGTTTTTAAAAAAAAATTATTTTCTACATCCATTTGATAGTGGCTTACCTCTCAGGTGGAGAATGAAAGAGGATGTGTTACCAGAGGTAAGGAGATGCATTTTGCAAGAGCACTTTGTGGCAAGTAGAGAGCACATTACAGCTGCAGTGGATGAGGTGGCTGTGCTACAATGGATCAGGTTGCTCAGGATGTGCTTCCCTGGCACACAGATCTGTGGCTCTTACTTTGGGAGGTAACTTGGCATGCTCTGTTTTCTTAAACTGAGTATCTGGTGAATGACAGTTTGAGACCTGTTTAGGTAGTAAGGAATGGGAGAACATCGTCCTCTTTGACATCAGGAAAAGCAGAACCAGAAAAAAAAAATAAAAAAATCTACATTTGTAGAAGACTTGGCCATGGATAGAGGTGGCCTAGTGCGATGCTCTCTAGAAAGTTTTGGTAAATGGGGCACTCGACATCCTGGGCAATGGTGGTAACTCCGAGGCAACAGTATTAGCACATAATGATGTAGTTGTGGATCTACTTGGAGGAGGATTTTTCCCTTATTCATTCTCTAGCATGGTGATCAAATCACCCATGGTTGTGTGTACCACATCGCTTTGATATGCTACTTAAATAGTTTCTGATACATTTTGGGGAAGGTCAGGTTATCTATAAACAGAAAATAGAAGAAGAAATTAAGAAAAGGTGAGTAAACACTTCATTACTAGCTCTGGTGATGTTCTGTCAGAGCAGAGTGAAGACAAAAGCAATTGCATGTTTGTGAGCTTTTCTTTTTTTGCTGTAATTGCAAAGGTATATAATAGATTGTCTAATGAGGGAAAACGCATAGAAAGTAAATGGTCTAATAGAAATCCTACACAGAGGCAGTCTTTGAATGAGAATGCAACTGTCTTTGCATTCCAATCTGTGTGGATAAAAATTTCTAATAAAAATTGAGTTAGGAAGTAATAACCTGTGTCTGTTATTCTACTATGCTTCTTACAGCTCACCTTCATGCTGACTCTTAACTGTGTCCCTGTTTGATTGTTTTTAAAGTGTGACTCCTGTTTTAGGACAGGGAGAGTTCATTTTACTTTTGTCTTGGTGTTTTTTAAGAATTTTATGGGTTACTACTTTATTGTAAAGGTTGTTGAAAGAAATGTAATAATTTCAGGTCTGTGCTATAGGGTTTTTTACTGACTTTTTCCCTCCTTTTTGGATCTGAGAGTAATTCTTATTAAGACTCCACTTACATTTATTATTTCTATTGACATCTTCCTGTGGGAAATGAGCTGTCTTACTCCGACTCACAAAAGCCAGAGAAATGGGGGCTTTGGGCTCTTATCTTACTACTTCTGTAAGAATTACTGAATAAGATGCAATCATGAAAGTTTTTACTGAAGATTGTTTTGACTTTCACGTTAATTTTTAACTCAAGTAGAACTTTTTTCCTCTGGAACAGCAAAAATACCTTCCACTCAGTTTCCTGGAATAGACAACTAACGAGTAATATTCTCAGTTGGTGGTATTTTGTGAGAAGGGAGGATTTTGCAGAAATCATATACACAGAATCCGTGGATTAAGAACATAATGAAGTGACTGCAGTTTCTGTGTGAGCTCATTATCCAGAACACAAGCTCCTCACTAACAGAGGGAGGTGCAGGTTGTGTCAGCATCTCCATGGAAGTCAGTTTCCAGGAAGCAGCAGTTGCTGGAGGCTGGCTCCTGTAGATGTTTTGGAAGAGAGGGTTGCTATCTTCTAAGACCCACACAACAGAACATTCAGACAGAGGTCCTGGGGTGAAACAAGATGGACATTGGGCTACTGTAGTTGTCACTCTGTTAAGACGTGTAAAAGTAGCCTTTGGGCAAAGTTTGTATTATTTTACCTATGATAATTTGTACTTCCCTATTTCTGTGGGTTTAGAGGCAATATTACCTGCACAATTAGTGCATTGAAGCAGTGCATGTTTTGTGGAGAAAATATTCCCTTTTTTCTCTAGGTCTTCAGTTAATTAGGAACTGTATCTTTATCTTCCTGGAATAAAAATTGTTAATGTAGGGTACGTTTACAGTCCAATGTATTCGTTAGAGCTAAGCACATTATTTTAGGCAGTGAGAACTGATTAAAAACCCACCAAATTCATGTGTCTCCTTGGAAAGTTCTACCTCTCTTCCACAGTTTGAGAGAGTCTGTATTTAATGTGATGTAATATCAGAACAACTGGTTTAAAGATGTTTTGTATATATGATTTATTTTATGCAGTGTGACTTGGATGGTAACAATATAAATTTTTAAGAGGAAGAAAGTGAAAAAATGCACTTTTTATTTCAATGCTGACATTATTTGAGTGAAGTAGAAATGTAATTTTCCCAACCAGAATAAGAAACATGTTTTGCAAAATATTTGAAAGTAAGACTTTCATGTTTTCAGTGATGGTTAGTAAAGCAAAAGGACTATGAACTCTGGATAAGTGGAGGAGATGTACTAACTCTTTATTCCAAGGTTGCTTGTTTCATACTACTTGGAACACAAGCCCTATGAGGAACGGTTGAGGGAGCTGGGGTTGTTTAGCCTGGAGAAAAGGAGACTCAGAGGTGACCTTATCACCCTCTACAACTTCCTTGAAAGGTGGTTGTAATCAGGTGGGGGTTGGTCTCTTTCTCCAGGCAGCAACTGACAGAATGAGAGGACACAGTCTTAAGCTGCGCCAAGGGAAATATAGGTCGGATATTAGGAAGAAATTTTTCACGGAAAGAGTGGTGAAGTACTGGAATTGTCTGCCCGGGGAGGTGGTGGAGTCACCATTCCTGGATGTGTTTAAAAAAGATTGGGTGTGGCACTCGGAGCCATTGTTTAGTTGAGGTGTTAGGGCATGGGTAGGACTCGATGATCTTAGAGGTCTCTTCCAACTTGGTGATTCTGTGATCATGCTCATACTGTTTCATTTTCTGTAAGTCCTGTAGTGTTTTAGCATTCTCCCTTTCATTTATTTCTTTTGAAAGGGAGAAGTAAAGTGAATGCTGAAAGACAAGGATACATTTCTCAGTGATAAAATATTAAAATTATGAAGTGCTCCTCTGAGCTCTTCTGCCATGTTATATAGGTGTTATTTTCTAGGGAAGAACATATTACTTCAGAGAAAGGTTTGAATAAATTCAGTCTAAAGCTGAGGTTATTGTAGCAGAAGATTTTACTGCAGAGTGATGTGTGCTTTTTGCAAGGATTTAAATTATGAACATGACATGGCTGAATTTTGGACACAGTGACAGGATGGTGGGAAATGCTATCTCACTTAACGAACAATTTGTAGCGCTACATATATAGCAGTATAGCGGAAAATGGAATGGAACTCTGCAGCAAAATTCTGATTCTTCTGCGACAGGATTCTTTTACCATGAAATAAGAGCCAAATTCTCTGGTTTGCCATTACTCTTCCCTGCTGGCATGCAGATGGACAATAGGCTGTACTTCAGCAGAGAAATGCAGAACATCTTCCCAAGAAAGATCAGAGGCGTATAGATTTTAGTTTCCTCTTAAAAGTCTGGTATGCTTCTTTTACCAGCAATCTCAGCAACAACAAAACTTAATGAGGTTGAAGTTTCTGTGTGGGTTCTGACTCCCTGTGTTTTATCAGATACAAAAGTTTTTTCCTCTCATGTACTACATTTAAATAGTGCTTTAGTATCTTATTCTTCATATTCTTGACTTGTATTGTGGTTATGCCTTCCAGCTTTGACAAATGTACTTAGTGCTTTCAGAGAACAACCTACTGCCGAAGGATTGCACACTGCTGAAACAAGGGGAAAATATCTACATGTTAATAACAAGTAGATAACAAGATAACAAGTTCCAAATGGAGTAAGAAAAGTGAGCTGTTGGAATACTCAGGAAATGCTGAGGAGCAGTGTTAGAAGAGAGCATATTACAGATTCTGGGTAACATGTGCATATAATTTCATCTCAAATAGAGACATCAACATCAATAAAACAGCTGTTCTTTTTTTCTTATAAAACTACACTGAGAAACTATATGCTGTTTACAGTTGGAAGATTACAGCTGATTAAAGATTCAGTAGCTGAATGTTTAGATTTAATGTTGAATTTTTAGAAATGTCACTATTGTTTGGAGTTTGCTACAGCCAACTCTTAACCTATGATTACACAAGGGAAGCTTTTCTGTGAATAAGCAGAAGGAGGAAAAATTCTGTGAATTCTCTAATTAGCAATAAATTTAATTTATTTAAAAGTAGATCTGTTATTATGTCTAACAACCGTGACATATGTTTAAGTCCAACATTATCGTCCAGGAGAGAGATTTATCCCACTGATGTTTTGTTCCCAGAATTTCCAGGTATTTGAAACTGGTTCTGCTTGCTGCTACTGTCACAGGTATTTCCAACTGTCATGCAGGAGGAGTTTTTCCAAGAAGCAGAAGTGAACAGTGGGTTTAACTGCAGTACAGTATTTCAGTAACTAATTTAGAGAGTTCCTGACTCACAGTCACCGCACACAGAGAAATCTTATGAAGTCCTCGATAAAGACATTCAGTCTGTTGTCCTTGTGAGCTCTTTGGATTGCTCCTGATGTTGTTAATGGAGAGTCAGTCAGCTTTCTGAAGCAGAATTTTACACTGCTTTCAACAGGATATATGTGCATACATTTAGAGAAAGAATTAGTCTTTGTATTTTCCAGGGCTTCTGCTCTGTCTTTGACTCCATAGGATCATGATCTGTTAGAGCTAGTACAGGAGAGGAGGGTGTTAGAGAGTTTTTGTACTACCACTCTACTCAGGAAAGTTATCTGAAATTGTCACCCTCTTGCTCATCATTTCTGTGTGTCTGTAAACCTGTAATTACAGGTCAAGGCTGCTTCCTTCCAGGGCAGAGATAGGTTTCTCTTACTGCTTATTCTCCACAGCTTTGCAAAGCCATTGCAGCTCCAAGAGGGAATTGGATTCTGTCTATCTCCACATGTCATAAGTATTGCTCTCCTGTCTTGCAGTGCTGGTTTTTTTCACTAGTGATGTCAGAACTGTTTAAGTTGCTATTTTGAATTTCAAATCCCACTTGAACTTGTCAGAAAAGCAAAATCTATAGGATTTTGAAAAACTATTCCCTGCATAGAGCTCAGAAATAAAAACTACTAGCCCTTCTGGGATAGTATTATAATATGGGTATTATTGTCTGCCTCGCTTTAAGTTTGGAAGTGTTTAAAAAAAGTTCTTTATGGCTGTGAAAAACAAGGTTCATTCTCCTGTTAGGATTGAAAAGTTTAATGAAGGACAATAAGGGACAAAGATAATAAAGCAAAAGTTACAGCGCTGGGTGCCTTGGCACTCAGCCAAGAGCACACCTGCTATCTTGGAGACACCCTTTACATACACCTGGAGTATTACATATTCATAAACAATTATACATATTCATAAACAATTATACATATTAAAAACCCTTTCCAGGAATAGTTCAAAATGGAATGCAGCTTTCTTGTTTTGTTGGTAGTTTCCCGGAATCAGTAGATCGCTGTGGGGATAAGTCTTCTGGCGTCGCATATTCAAACCTTTTTCAGGAACAGTTCAAAATGGAATGCAGTTCTCCCACCTCGGCTTGCTGGGCTCGGTAGTTCCTGGAATCAGTAGATTGCTGTGGGGATATCTTATCTGTTGCTGATAGTTGGTATGCCGGTAGCAGGAGTCCAAATAGTTCATAAGTATAGTTATTTCTAAGGTGGGTTTTTTTTTTTTGGTTGAATGAAAAAGTATTAAAAAAACCACATCTTCACAACAAAACTACCTTATATAGCATCTGTTTCGTAATAAAGCTATTTTACATATAGCATCTATTTGTGATAAAACTACTGTTACAAAAGTTACTTTTAACATCACTTATTTTAACATTTGCCGAAAGCCAATATTATAGCATCTATTTATCACATGGCTTTCACATTTGGCCTGTGAAAGAAGTAGTGCCAATTTCCAGCTCTTATCTGAATCACAAAACCTCGCCAAAGATTTGGAGGTGAGCAGATTTTTAACTTTCTTAGAAATAATAGTTTATCTGAATTATTTTGAATTATTGATGGCAAACTTTACTTTCCCTGCAAGTCAGTTGTGGTGTAGACTTTTTGCAGTGTAACTGTGCTTGTTTTAACACATGAAGTTTTCTCTAGGTCTACTTCATAATACTTTATTTAGTCCGTTTAGTGGTGCTTCAGGGTTTGCTTTTTTGTGATTCATAATCAGTCTACACTCAAAATATAGTTCATAAAAGAGGAAGATGAAAACTCATTTTCATTTTTAGGAATCGTAAAATATCACAAGGTTTTCTTTCTTTAGCAACAGCTGAAAAGATTAGTGTATGAGAGAGACAGTTCTGTGATGTGTTTCGTTTCATGTGGTACTTCTCTGAATCCTGTTATTGTGTATCATCCCTAATGACTGCAGTGCCTTGAGTCACAGTGTTGTTTTTTCAAAAGCTTTCACTTTTCCATTGTTTGTTCTCAAGGTTACATTATGCAAAATACAATATTGTATTTTTTACACTAGTACAGGCTGTGTAAAAAATATTTTTAATCCTTCTGTGAAAATTGAAACAGCTCTGCTCTGGGGGAAAGGCTTTGGGCCTGTTTCAAGTGTTCTCAGCTTCTAAAATGAACTGCTGTTTCTTGCTCTGTCTGAAAAGGTGTGGGTCATATCTCTTGCCTTTAAAAGTATTCTAAGGTGGTAATTCTTGCACTCTCTTACTTTGGCAATTTGATTTACCTAATCACCATGAATTGCAAACCAGTAAGAATTATCCAAAGGTAGTTTTGCTGTTTAAATAATTATGAAGATGAAAGAACTTTTTCTACTTTACTATGAATGTGAGAAGTCAGGCTAAAAATATGAGGGAGGTACGAGGAGAGGAAAGGACAGACTTCTGATTTTATTTCAATGGATTTGCATTATGAATAAGAAGGAGCAAGCAAGTTAAATGAAATACATTATTCAAAACTTCTGTTTTGGCTTGATTAAATCTCTGCTCTACCAATCATTTTCCTTACCATGCCACCTTTTTTTTCTTTTACTTTCTGGTGAGCTAGGGCATTGTGTCTTTTAATGATTTGCTAATGTTCTCTACAGAGCTTTTATCCCAGCTGTCTGCAGCCTTTGGCCCCTCTGGTAGTTTTTGTTGCACCCAAAAATCCTACAGAAATGTGTGAGAATTGTGAATTCTCCATCAATGTGAACAGATACTTTGCTAAGGGTAGCATGGGACACATGGTTGTCTCTGTGTGAAACCCCTGGATCTGGTAGACTGTGATAGGAAGTATTAAGTGCAGAGAAAGCTATGAGAAAACTTAGTAGTCAACCAGGTTAGCTTTTACCACATTTCTTTAGTGCATTTAAACCTTGGCTTTAACTCTGTGCTCTGCCTTTTCCTCTGTGAACTACTGAAACTCTTGTAAAACTCCTGACTATAATATATAGGTAGCTGTGGAAATACTGAGGAAATCAAAACAACAAACCTCCCCACAAAAAACCCAAACATAACCCAACAAAAAACATGAGCTGTAATTTTTTTCTGGTCTCACTATACTTTTCTTGAAGTTTGCCCCAAAATAATCAATCTTACATTGATACTGGAACAGGGCAATTTCCTTGATTTTTTAATTTAAGTTTAAAAATAAGGAACCAAGTATGAACTGCCAAGGGGTTTTTTTACCAATATGTGCTGCTGCTTGCTCCATTTGCATTTTATAGAAACACACATGTATTCGTCAGCAGTCTGATTCTGGTAAAAGCTGAAAGGCTTTCACTAAGAGGAGCCAAAGGAGTCTTTTCCCCCTTCTTTTGTCCCACTCCAAAAAGCTTTCTTGTGGAGCATCTCTGGTAACATACACTGATTAAAACTGTTATATTTTCTAGAGCAATTATATGAGTACCCCTGTATGGAATGAAGAAAGAACTTGGTGCCAAAAAATGTTCCTTTTCTCCAAGAGACCAATAGGGTAGGACAGTAAGGATGCTTATGAAGATTCCTAAGTGCCTTGTAGAAATAGTTGCTAGTGAATTTTGAGTGAATTTTGACCAGGCAACTGTAATTTTCTGCTGCTAATGAACACTTTTAGGTATTCAAGAAGAAAGAATAAGATCTATCATACGAAAGAGGTCTCTGAAGTCTTTTTGTCAGAACAAAGAATGTACAAGAAGCTTTTAAACTGTTCCTGAATATTCTAAATATCTACTATGAAAGGCCAGTAGTAAACCTCATACATGAGACAGGATTTTGAGAAGGAAACTGTTGGTCACCCAATCTCTCATTAATGCCTTGCAAAAGACATTGATCCTGTAATGTTTTAGTGTTTCCATATGCTGTGGGCACTCCATCTAGTCCATCTTGGGTCCCATTGTGGAGCTGATCATCTTGGATTTTACGAATTTAGCTAATTCATTTTGGTCAGCCTTTCCGCTTGAAGAAATCTTGTACAAATGGCTGCTGTCCAATGCTCTCATTTTTTTAATGGTGTGGAAGCAGATTCCCCAGGTGCTTTGGCCAGTCAGCTGTGCTTAACACACAGCAGAAAATACTTGTGTCAAGGGGAAGCTGTGCATGACCACCAGGCTGGGATAACTCCCTGGGACAGCATTAATTACAAGCAAGCAGCAGACATGGTGTTCAAGCAAAACCAGGCAGAGCTTCAGTTATGTGGAAATACAGTTTCTTCTTTCAACACAGTGTGATCAAGGAAAGATTGGAACACGGCACGTTAACAAACTCGTCTCTTTCCTTCCCAGAATTACGACAACAGCTGCTTGTATGATGGACCTGCGGAGATATCCGCTGGATGAGCAGAACTGCACACTGGAGATTGAAAGCTGTAAGTACTTCTGCAAATCCTACTTATTCTGTGGTCAGCTGCTTCAGAGGTTTTATTTCTGTCAGGTTCGGTTTTTTGCAGGTTTTGTTTGATTGGTTTTTTTTTTAACATGCTACTAACCCAGTTGTCTTTCTGTCTGATGATGTTTAGATCCTTGTAAACACATGCAAAAAAAATAGCTTTCCAGATGGATTAGTAATTTGTGGCACAAGGATTAGCAAAAGTTATTCTGTGTTTTGATGGACAATTTACAGCTTTAAAAGTCTCATTCCAATGCCTTGTTGGAGTTCATGTGAGGAGCACAAGGATTGTTATCAGTTCTTTATCCTCCTTTGCTGCTGAACTGTGTGGCAGCTTGTTTCCATTTATGAATGAAGGCAAGAGGTTAGAATTGTCCTTGAAATAGGTGTTCTGTGGGTTTTTTCCTAACCACTGTGCTGTAGTTAAAATTTCAATGCATGTAAACAGTCTGTTTATATATAGTGATTTAATGGCTGGTGTCTCTATTGAACTTTTTATGTAAATAAAACTTGTGAAGTAAAACCTCTCTTTTCTCTGAAAAAGATTCATGATCACTTTTATAGTGACAATATTGCAAGCGTGTTATTTGACACTCAAATTAAGATTATATCAGAACTTTCAAGATTAATGTGACATTTTAATGTACAGTACACAAGTATGTGTATTTTTAAAATAACTTCTGTATTATGAAATATGTGGGATTTCTGTGTTTAATTTGTGCTCCAGTCTGGTAAAAACTTGGTACAGCTGAACTTCTGTTTGAGAAAGCATTTAAGAATATGCTTTACATCTGTGTCCAAATTTCATTCATTTTACTGGAATTTACAGATATGCTAAAATTCTTGTGACACTGTTGGCTGAAATAATTTACATGCATAAGTGAGCAGAGTGAGACCATCATTAAAATTCTGTGTACTGATATTCACAAGCAGCAAATGTAGTGATGGACTTTTCTCTGAGAGTGGATAAAATCTAGTTTGTTTGGGCTTTGTTTGTAGTTCAGTGTAGAATTTCCATTGATAGCATTTGATTCAGAATCTCATACCTGCAGCCAGCTAGTATACAACCAGTATATAGGTAGTATATATATTAGGCTGCTTATAATGTACAAGAAAACTATTGACATAATTCAGGCTTACAGAGATTTTTATTGAGAAAGTTTTTGCTATAACAGTGTCTTTTAATTGTTATTGTAGCAAGGACCTTGTATTTTTCTATTTTCCAATAGTGTGTGTAAGGTGGGAAGCTGAAGAGTCAGAGGAAATCCTTTCTCTCTGTTTACAGCATTGTTTAAATAGCCAACACGGTCTTGCCATCTCTCTGCATTGCTAAGATGACTAAGTCTTATTGGAATTCACAAACTAGATATCCCGTCTTTCATCCTTTCACAACCCACTCTGGAAAGTATTCCCAGGAAATACCTGTCAGGTCAGTCCTTATGTGAAGCAGAAAATTAAATTATGTCTCTGCTTTTCAGCAAGAGCACTTGTTCTCCTTCAGGCTTAGAATGTGGGACTTGTAAATTGAAATTTCCCTTTCATCTGATTTGGAGTAGAGATTTGATGCAGATCACTTATCTTTCAAGAAACAATCCTAAGACCTGAGGTACTGAGCTCTCAAAGTTGTTGTTCCACTTGGTATGAAAACTTAATGCTCATTATGTCATAAAAAGTGTAGGAGTTGAATTTACTGTTGAAGTCGGGGTGCCTGGAGCAGAGGTCATTTTTGGATTTGTGAGCTCTGTTGCAGCATCACAAAGGTAAAATGGATTTAAATCAGGATACTGCGTGTAGCCAGCCTGTCTTTCATTGGAATAATAAAGTCCACTGAAGAATGTGGATAAAGTAACACTTGAAATGTGTCTTGAAGCACTGTCATGCTGCTTTAGAAAATGATTTGTCTTCATAAATGTCATTCTGTCCTGATGAAAACCTGTCTGTCTTCTCTTGAATCACTTCAGAAAAATGCTGGTAGGTAGATGGGCAGGGTGAATAAGATTGAAAGTGACTTTCTGAGTGATTCAATGCAGGTGCTGAAGTCATAATCACTTCTAAAAAGTAGTTAAGCTGCATGCCTGAATAAAGTTGATTTCTTGCCCTACTGATCCTGTTGGATGCCTGTTTCACCACTGCTTTCTTGTAGTGATTAGATATTCTATAAATTCTACCGCAAGTGTTTTCATGCCTATGAAGGTGTGAAATTAATACTCACTGCTTGGGCCTACAATTTTTTTTTAATTCAGTGTCTTCCCTGGCCCTCCTGGGACCTTCATAACACATTTAATGAAAACACTCATAGTTTCTCATAGACTTCATTTCATTAAACTGAATATTTTTAGCTTTTTAGCTTTCTCATGCAGGAGTATGTTAAGAGAAATGCAGAACTGGCGTTAGTTCTTCATTAGTAATAACTAGTACCATAAACAGTGTCCCAGATGAAATCTGTATTACACTATGGCATTAATCCTGCCCGTCATCAAAGAGCCATCTCTGCCTTTCTTCACAACTGCATATTACAGGTGAGAGTCTTTTCTGGAACAGTACAGTAAGGTTTTTCCCTTCTTCACTCATTTGCCAGTGGGTTCTTTCTAGCTTTTTGAAGAATTTTTTTTGCATAGTGCTAAGAACACATGACTTGGCATTTCATAACACTGTTTACATAAAACAATGTTCTTAATATTGCTACAGTCTTCAAGGTTATCCAGTTCTTGTTATATTTGTTCTGATCATGCTTGGTCCTAACAATGCTTCCAGATTTTGTTTCTTTAGAAATTTCATTAACGCACAAATACTAAAGAATATTAATGTCAAGAAGAAAAAGCTTTGCTTATAGTCATTCTCTGTATTGACCATGACCTTTCAGTGCAGTACAATTTCCTACACACCATTTACATAGCTATACTAATTGTCTTTTCTTAATTAGTCTTATACCAAATACTTCTGTGAAATCCAGTTCAGATATACTTTGTTTAAAAAAGGAGTTATTGTCAAGTCAGGTCATTTGACTTGTAATGAGAGATTTTATCCCATTTCAATACGTGTTAATGTCTCTAAAGTCCTTCCATTCTTTCTCTGCTTCCTCCTTCCTTTCTTCCTTTCCTCCCCTCATCCTCTTACTGATGCCAGAGTTGAATGCCTTCTTAAATGCCTGAGCTACTTTTTTTTTCACGTCATAGTGTTTACTGAAATTTGTGGCCAATATAAATTTGGCATAAATCTAGATTAATTTGCGAAGTAGAAATTCTCGTGGAAAAGGGTTTATTATGAAATATAAAACATGACATAGAAGGGGTGATATCATCTATTAAGATGCAAGGGACCGTATTTTTCCTATCTCACTCTAGGGCAGTCCTAGTGAGATGCTGAAAGTGTGAGAGAGAACTATTCCCAATTAGTTCAAAAAGTATCAGTTTTGAGAAATGAAATCCTGGTTTTTTCCATGTATAGCTAGTTATACTCTGAGGTTGTTTAAAAGCAGAAGCTTGTTGAATTATCAGTTTGGCTAAGATGCAATTAAACCTGTGGGCTATCGTGTCTGAGAGGGTCTACTCTGAGCTATTCTACTTCTTTCTTTCTTTTGTTGTTCTCCAACATACTGAACAGCAGGGTTGTAAGACCAGAGGGAAATCAGTTTTCTTGTATATTCATTTTTTTAGTTTACCAACTTGCAGGCCACAGAGAGCTTTTCCCTTTTTAGTTGAATATTTACAACTGAGTAAATACCTCTCTGTTCTGCACCCTACGTCTGCCACTGCAGTTCGTATTGCTGAGTTTCTGATGATTCTTGAGAATAATTTTATTTCTCTGCTATTTCCTGCCTCTCTGGAACTGTAACTGTTGAAAGGAATGTCTCAGCTAATCAACCATAAGACTAGTGAGAGCTCAAGGGCAATAAGAAGTACAAGGGAGTTTGATGAATACTTCATATTCCTATAAACTAATAATATATCATATTGCACATCCTCTAGCATAACAGAAATTATTGTCATTCTTTTGGATATTTTTAGACGCAGTTATTCAAGATCCATCTGCTACATCTGGACCTTTGTCCATTTCAATTATGCGGTGCCACATAAAGACAAAAATTTAATTCAATTACTTCTTCTCTTGTTTCATAATGTGTTTGGCCTACCTATATTTATGTTATACTGAGGTAAAATTCAGAATCTGCCTTGTGACTGTGGTTTTTGGTTTGGTTTTTTTTTCCCCATTTCTTTGTTGCTGTGGAACAAACAGGAATGCACTGAGTTTCTCCTCAGAAGCATATCCTCAGAAACACTTTCCGTAGTGTATTAAAAATGTGGCATAAAAGAAGCACATGAAAGCCCTGCTGTTGGAAGCCTTAGCAGACAGGGAGCTCCCTGTGTGGCTATACTGACCAGGGAAAAGCTCTCACAGACAGGCAGGGGGGACTGCTTTGCTGATGAATGGGAAATAATTGTTTTCAGGACATTTCATATATCTAAAAGCCTGGGGTGTTTGGAGCAGAAATAATTAGATTTCTTTTTTTCTATTTCATGACAAAACCACCAGAGAGGCACAGTAGGTTAAAAACTTCCATTCAGTAAGAGAATCTGGAAAAAGCCAGAGAGTCCTCCCCGTGGCAGTGCAGCCCAGTACCAAACACTTTCTAATCACATCATCTGTGAAAGCTCATCAACAAGAGAAAGAGAAGTCATCTTTGTGTGCTCAAGGTGACTTTATGAGTACTTTTAAGGCGCTGAAAAGAAGTCAAAGCAGCCTTTTGCTGATGCTTTGAGTACTTTGCAGATGGCTGCTCAGGCCATCGATCAAGGCTGTAATCAGGTCACATGGGACAAATGGTAGAACTCAGGAGCTGACCAGGCAAGGCTTTTCTGGGTTAGAGGCGAATGTGTTTGATGCCAGGCAAGAAACTCTGACGATCCCCAGGGGTGGGGTGTTCAGCATAGGAGGATACCATGGGAACACGTCACTTCCAGCAATTGCACATAGCTCTTGGGCCACTGACAGCTAGAATTTTAAAAGTTGTTAATTTTTTTTTTCTTCTCTTTATCAAACTTAATGTGTGTTCCATGCCCTTTGTCTCTTCAGCTGAGTCTGTTTTGCATCGTGGCGCTTGCAGAGAGGATATTCCTTTATCAGCAGAAGGTGGTCTTACCAAAGTGCACCTTTTTCATCTTGTTCATCATCTCCATGTTCAGAGCTCCTAATCTGGATTCTATGCCAATTCAACCTGTATAGCGCTGTGTTTGGAGAAGAGACATGGGTTGTTTAGCAAACAGTGATGAATTCCACCTATGTCCATTGCCATTTTGGCACCATCAGCTTTTAGGGTGGTTTACTTGGGACAGGTACTTTGTTCTTTATTTGTCCTCAGTAATTTCATCTCAAGTATGCTAAGAGAAAAGGTATAATTTCAGTGGCATGATGCACACTGAAAATGAACAGGAAATCCTTGACTCCTCTTCAGTGTGGAGATAGGATGATTCAGGAAGAGCTAAAATAATCTCCAGCGGTAGATGATTCTTCTGGGTAGTCTGAAGAGGGGAAGGAAATTTAGACTCACCGTCAGTGCATATGATCAGGGTGGGCTGTGTACAAGTGAACCAGTGTTTGTAAGGTTTTGATAACACACACCCCCATACCCAGCTGGGAACTTGGGTTGGGCTTTCAGACTGGAGCTCAAATAACACCCTAGATATATTACCCTACAGGTAGGCAAGAGGGAAGTATTTTCCTTTTTTCATTATATCTCAGTACGTCTTTGCAACAGTCTCTGCATCCTGGGAGCTCTCATAGCACAAACAAGGTGATGTACTGTTTGTAAATGAAGAAAGAATTGTGCAGGAGTTCTGCAACAGACTCTCAATGCTTTCAAGCTACCTGGAGTTAAATCTACAAGGGAATGCAGTGTACAAATATCTAATCTGTGCCTATCAGCCCCAGATCATACTGGCAACATAGATTTCCACAGAGAAATTCATAATTTGAAGTGCTTTTTTTTTTCTTTTTTATCATTCTACAGTTGACTATGGAAAACATATAATCATAAAGACACAGAAACAAAATGTGAATGGTTTTGAAACTTCTAATGCATTTTGTCTTTTATATTCAGTTTGAACAAGAGTAAATTTTTCTTTTTTACAAATAACCCTGCGTTTTATCAAGGGATTATTGGAAACAAAATGGGCCCTTTTCAAAAAGTCCATATTCAGAAAGTATCAAATATATTTGCTAAAGTTTGGGGAAAAAAATTACACATCCAGGAAGGCATCTCTGATGGTGCAGAAAGATATTTTCCAAAAAAAAGAAAATATTTCTAATAAAAGCTCTGATTATCTTACATCCAATAAATTATGTAGAAGTATGGAAGCTGATGGGTTAGCACTTTACAGTCCTGTTTTGAGAAAGTATGAATTTTACAAGGTAAATATTCACCTTTTTTATTTTAATTTTTAGGATCTCAGTTATAAAATGTTATACTTTAGGCAAATTTTTTTTTCAGTAGGTCTAGTATTCTTTTCAAATGCCTTGTAACTGGTGACTTCTTCAAGAAAAATAAGTATTTACAAGTGCTATTGGAAAAGTCATGTGATATTGTTACATACCATAGCAGGGTGTAGCATATGATCTGAGATTATACTTTGTTCTTATTATTTTCTTTGGAGTGTAAATGTAGTTAGGTTCTTCATTGTTAAGGGATGGAAGTGGTACTGAAAGCTAATGATGGCTTATTCTCCATGGTATCAGGTTACTTAAGGAGTATATTATCTTTTTCAAAATGAAATCATTTCTTCAACATGCTATAGCTTTCATGAAATAGTGATATTTATCAGGTGCTGGAATCCCTTGACCTCAGGTCTTTTGCTTTAGAAGACAATGCAAACTGTGACTATCACACAGTGATTACATACCTGCGAAAAGAAGTGAAATATGTTTCTACAGTCATTTTATTTCCTAAGATAGAGGTTTTTTCCCTGTATATAACTACAATAGTCTTTTGTTCATCAATTACATTAAAGAATGAATTTAGGTTTTTTTAGGTGAGTTTTCAGAACATCTAGGGGCAGGAGGGCTCTTGTTTGAGACTGTTGTCAGTCTGCTCTGTATTTGCCTTTGGTCACTGATAATAGCAACTCAAACAGTTAATGCCAATGCTCTTGCTAATGCTGTTCAGCTAATGCTGAATTACTTAAGTGGGGGCAGGATGAGAAAATGAATATTTGAGTCACTGCAAAACTGTGGATTCAGATGAAATTTGACAAGCCGTTTTGGCCTGTTTACAAAACAACAGCAACAAACAAAATGGGATCAACTCTTACCCTACCCTGGCAAAGTGTCCCTTCTTTCCCCACGGACAGGAGTTGGACTGGGGCGAGATGTAGCAACGCTCATTAAGTTTCGTCTCTAAAAAGAATTCGATTTACTGCTTGAGGAGCAAGCCAAATGACCAGACTGGTGAGTGTGCTCTGTATTTGGGTCACCGATACTGGTCCATTTGGCCTAAGTTTTTAGAATAGGAATTGGAGATTCATCTCTCAAATATGAGCTTAACCCTCCTCAGTGGCTCTTGTTAAAGAAAATAAGTATCTGTATTCTCCAGCAGGGTTGGAATTTTTTTGTTTGGGTGATTTAGTTTTGGTTTTTTTCCAAAGTCCAAGTTTTCTTCACTTTTTCTTACTGATGCTCAAATACAAAATATTGCATCATTGGTCACTGAACAGGAAAAGAATTTCATTGGTTTTGTTTCAGCAAGTAAAAGCCAGAGTGAATATTAAGACCATCTTTAGTTTTTATTATGACATTAGATTTGGGTTGAGGAAGGGTTGACCTTTCAAATAGACAAGCCTAGGAAACATTATTTTACTTTGGTGGAATAACAGAAAAGAAATTGAATCAGAAGCAGCATTGGCAAAGTTAAAAATTACAATATTTTCATCCCTTGATCACACCTTGATAATGATGAGAGCTTTGTGAAACAAGTTAATTTTGTTTTCAGTTGCTCATGGTATTTGGTACTGGTAGTCAGGCTGATCAAATTCCGCCCCTATTTAGCAAATACAAGCTACTTTCTCTTACTGGATGCAGTCTCATTTTCCTATGTCTTAAGTTTATATATTGAAGTCAAAGTTACTATTGCTTATGACAGTAATCAGTCGTTTTAAAAGAATTCAGCCATATGTTATCCAACTTTTGGCAGTGCTACGGGAATTATCTTCTGGCTAATTCTTCTATCTTCCATCAGTCTGACACTACTGTAGTTGATATGGGAAAGTGCTACTGCAAATTTGCTAAGATGTTGCATTGGTGTGCAGGTCTACACAGGGAAACTATTCTAGTTTTAGAAATATGTGATACCTATGCCCCTCAGAGTATCCACTCTGTTTTTGACACACTGTCCAAAATTATTTGGATGGAAATTCAAGATATCTTTTATGTATGAAAAATTCTAACTCTTAGATAAACTCTCTCATGATATGTATTTGTTCTGAGTAAAAATGAAGCATGAATAATACTCTTATTACTCTAAGTAGCCTCAAACATGTTTTGTGAATGAACATTTATAAAGGAAAGGATGTCTAAGTGGTTGAGATAAAAAAGATTATAGTCTTTATCATTTATGTTGTATTTATAAAAGAGCTGGTGTTTATTTTGTCTCTTTTTTTCTTATTTGATAATTCAGGTGTGTTTTTTTCACTGTTGCTTTTTACATGAGGAAAGAAGTCACTAAGTAGATTAATATGTACTTATGTTTCAAGATACACTTCAGGAATAATTCAGGACGGAAGGGTCCTCAGGCGGTCCTTAGTCTAATCTATTAAAAAAATGGTCAGCTCTGTGGTCAGACCAAGTTACTCAGGACTTTGTCCAGTCTGGTCTAGAAAACTTCCAAGGATGGAGACTGCAAAACCTCTCCAAACAACCTGTTCCAGTGCCTGACCATAGCAGTGAAGAAATTTAATTGAAGATTTCTATCTGATTTATCTTTTCCTGGGGTTCTACATCTGCCTTACAGAATCAGGAATAAGTATTTACCGTTACTGATCTGAAATAGAACCTAAGTGCTGCATGACCTGCATTGTGAAAAAGTTATAAGTCATGTAACCGAATGACAGTACCGCGACAATGCTCTGAATAAATAAGTATGTTGTACAAGTAGCCCTGTAATTTAACACAGAGTTAACTATACAGTTTTTCTTCGATGTATGATCTGGTGTGGTATAATCTGTTCCATATCTCTTTGTTCAGTTACACAGGTACTATTCCCATTATATAGACTGAAGTGTCTCTGTCACTGCTTGTTATGGTTTTAAAACTCTCAAAATAAGGGTTCTTTTCCCCTGGATAATGATCTCAGAATTTTTATTATGATGTTTGGCTCAGTAACATCTTCATTGTTACATGCATTTAAAAGGCAATTCTCTATATTCTATGAGTGTACAACATACAAGTTGTCTTTATTGGGTACGGAGCACAGATATAATTAGTCAGTTTTGCAGGAATGTATTGGAAATGCAGAGATTTGGAACTTGTGGTATGTCATACTTCTACTCCTCAGCTGCAGAGCAATCCGCTATGTGCGTTTGCTCTTGTACAAGCCTGTCTCATCTTGTGATTGAAGTGTCACTGCAGCCAGAATTCGAGATGTTACCTTAGCCCAGCCAATAATCCCACATAATCACAGGGTAAAATAACAGAAAAAACGATGTGGGAGTCAATATTTGGCTCTTTGTGTAAGAACACACCTTTCCACTCTGACATGGTGTGAGCTGGTACTGTGCAATATTGGAAATTACAGCTTGTAACAGTAGGAGTGTGCAATTGCATGGATGGAGTCAAGTACTGTGCTGAATCCAGGCACTTTATTGATGTGGGAAAATTGATTATTTGAATATTTGGTGGATTTTGCATAAATCTACACATCAGTTTCCAGGTAAAATCACCGCTTTTTAGCCGTTTTTCTTAAACAGTTAATTGACAGTCAACATACATTAGAAGTGAATATTTGTCCAATATCAGACACAGCTTTGTTCAAGGCAAGCATACCAATTGTGGGCTGCTAAGGAAACAAGTTTCATAAAAGCACAGCAGGCACCTGAATTTGACTGTGTGGGAGCCCATCAGTGAAAATCAGGGGACTCCAAGGAACGAAGAGTTTGTTTCTGCTAAGCACAGCCTGGAACAATCAGCCCTTCAACAGCTGACTTCGGGAAGAATGATCTGCACCAAAATGTTACACAGACAACCTGAGTGATACTGAAATGCTGGTAAGTTACATTTTTGTTTGTGAATTATGATTTTATTCCTTCGGGGTTTTTTTTGTGTCTGGGTGCTTGTAACCTGTTCCTGACACACAATCTGGGGAAAATTCTGTAAACGGGCGAAGAGCACAACAGATTTTTTTCATTTTACTTATGGTCCCTCTCTATCTTCTTTTCTTTGCAGACCGAAAGTGAGTAATATAAAGAGTAACATCAGTGACTCTATTCTGTCATTATTGTCCTAGGGATGGTATCCATGCCAAGAAACTTCTCATTCTCCACATACATCTGACAGGAATGTACAGGGGAGCAGATGTGCATCAAAGTGCTGCAAGTGGAATGCCTTTATGCTGTAAGTTGTTTATGTTGCTGTAGCATAGTAGGTAGTGGCAGTACTGTGCACATGCACTAGTTAGAGTATTGCTTTTCTTTCAGGTTTCAAGAACAACTTTCTTCAAGTCCTGCAAGTTCCACAGCATTATAGGTAAATGTATGACACTCTTCTCCTGCAAAATCAACCTAACTTCCTATCAAAGTTGTTGTCGTGCTGTCCAAGAACTATCTTTTACTTATCTCTATTTTTATTCATTTTTAAGAAGATGGTATTAAAGAACTGGGTTTTACATTTTGCTGTGATGGCAGAAAAGCTGGCATCTCACTACGTCCAAAATTAGCATTTTCCCCTATAGTGTGCTATGTACAGCATAGCCATCTCTTTTTATCTCCTTTACTCTTTTGATCTTTTTCTCTCCTTCTCCAACTCTTTCTTTATCTTTCTCTTTTCCTCTTTTTTCTCTTTTTCTCATTTTCCTTCCCCTTTTCCCATTTTTTCCTGTTTTCCCCTTTCGATGACCCTTTATGTACTCCTGATACTACTGTAGAATTGATTGTATAGGTGTGGGAAACTTGCTTGCATTATAAAAGTACAAGGTGCTTGCTGAATATGTTAACTTTCTTTAAAAAATAAAATGGTGTTTTTAAGTTTTGTATCTGTGTGTTTCATTATGAGTGTAATGGTATTATGAACACAGCAAAACATGGGAAATTTTTGAAATCTGCTGAAAGAAGATGACTGTGAGATCTGAATGCCTGTCAGCTAATTTTTCTATTTCTACGTACAAAAATTATATATTAAAATTTATTGTACTTTTTAAAAAAATCTTTATCTTGGGTGGGGATTCTTGAAAGTGACTCAGATATAAGTAGCATTTGTATTGTGCACATTCCTGTCAATTTGTGCTGCTGAGTGATCCATGAACAGACTTTTAGTCAATTTTTTTTGAAGATAGGTCTTCGTAACTGAACAGTGAATTCCTATTTGCATGTATTTACATATGTGCTAGCTCTTATTTGGCCTTGAAACTGTACTCAGGGACACTTTGTTCTATGGCTGGATGCCAAATTGCTTTCGATTTTAAGGAATTTAAAAAGAGATATTTGATAAATTAGGTCAATATGCTTGTTAAAAATGGTATGGCCGTAATTGTGCCAGACATTAAATTATCATTTAATAATGTGGTGTAATTATCATTTAAGGATGATTTTCATAGTTTTAATGGGCACATATGAACAAGCATTGTAACATATTTTCATACTTTATATCTCAGAATGACTTGCTTTTACAGGGAGCTCTCTAGGCTGATTAAAACTGCACTTTTTTCTGGGTATGAAATCTGCTGTTGGAAGATGAGCTTTTATTTAAAGGGCTGGTGCATGTCTTTCCGACTTGAGCATTAGCCAGCACCTCCCACCAAGTCAAGCTCCTCTGACTACTACTGTGAGTTTGTTTCTTCTTGGACTGGAAAAGTGTTATTGTGAATGAATACTGAGATGTTAATATGGCTGCTCTAGAGGTGAGTAGGATGTCAGGTTATGTAGAAACAATGTCATTTTGTGATATTTCTTTTTCTTACAGGGAGAACACTGTGGTTCGGAATGCAGCATGTTTTCCTTAAACACAAGGCAACCTAGAGCAGCTGTTTGTTCTGTGTGGTTTTGTTTTTAATTTGTTTGAGTTTTTGTGGGGTTTTTTAAGTCCTTTTTACTTTCAGGGATTTGGATGATTGTGGCAAGTCTTTTAGCCAGAAGGTAGGACACAGCTCACTAGGTAGACTCCAGCTGGGACTGAAAATACAGCAGTGTTGGTTCCACATCTTCATAAGTCAACATATGAGGCCTCTTGACAGCCAAAAATGAACTCAGTCTGTAAAAAAGGAGGCAATACATTGTATTAAGGGTTTATAATTCAGTTATTACAAATATATATCTAAATTTCTTAATTTGCTTGTGCATAATGGCTATTCCATGAGTGTCTGACCTTTGAAGAAGTAAGTTCAGCTCTCAGCTCAAGTGCTATCATCTCTAGTGAGTTGTTCTGAATAGACTGCAAACTGCTTCCATAGGAAAGATGAATGTAAGCCCTAAATAATTATGAGAATGATGACTAGGCAAGCCTTTTAGTTAGATCTTTCCTTGTCTAAATTGTTTTTCCAATCATGATAAAAATATCAAAGTATGCTGTAAAAATATCTGAGCAAAGTATCAGAGTCAGTTGCATAGAGGAAGATAATTAGCAGATAGTGTACATCTGTTCCTACAGAATCAAAGAAGGGCGGATGAGCTGCTATGGAGCTCTGTGTACTTTAACCTGGACTATTTTCAGCCCCTTGGTTGTCTTAGATTTTGTCCACTGCATTGCAGCTGTCTGCAGAAGGCAGATCTATCAATAAGTCAGTGTTATTTCCTATAGCATGCGTGGAACTTAAAGTTTTGGTTTTGTTTGTGGTGGGAATAGCTGATGTCAGTGTAGTTCTCTAGTCAGTATGGCTAAAAGAGATTGAGAGTCCTTATCTCTCACTAAAATCTGATCAAACAAATGTTAACCAAAAGCTGTCACCCTTTAAAGACATTTGTATAAGAGATGTTCCCATCTCAAGTCATCATTGTTGCAACTGGAACATGTGGTCTGAAGTGTGTTGTACCTCTTTTGAGCTGAGTATTACTGGTCCCTCATAATACCTGTTACTGTTGATGTGTGATGATACCCAGAGTCTTTAATAAAGGGGTTTGTATTCCAGATTCTTGGGAACATATGGGGTGTA
Source organism: Rhagologus leucostigma (assembly GCA_013397725.1). Classification (NCBI taxonomy): domain Eukaryota; kingdom Metazoa; phylum Chordata; class Aves; order Passeriformes; genus Rhagologus; species Rhagologus leucostigma. Next base: position 107,281 of record VZTD01000153.1, on the reverse strand, counting down.
TGGGGTTTTACCCATGGAAGCATTCTGCTGTCATCCATGTGACAGAGTAGCTAAATGAGATTTTTACTGTTCAGACAGAAACTTGCGCAGTCTTTTCTTGATGGCTACTCATAGTTGTCAAAGGTATGAGGTCAGTCTGCTCCAATTGCCATCTGGACAAGGCAGGGTTTGGTGCTTTGTGTTGTCTCAAGGGCATCCTGTGTCCTGTGACTGTCTGTTTCCTAAATTTGGTATCAGTGCCTTGGTGTACACAGCATGAAATCCTTCTTAACTGACAGTTTTTGATCTATCAATATAGCAATGTTTGACCATACAACAGTACAATTAAGGGAAGAAATGCAAAAATAAGTACTAATTTTTAAAATTGGTCTGGTTTTCAGAATAAACGTAACAATTTAGTTAAACGCATTTAAATAGAGGTTCTCTTTATTTACAATGGTTTTTAATGAGGAAATTATTGGGTGTTATTTACTGTGTGTCTGCAGCTAAATCACTTATTTTTTGCATTTTAAGTTGATCAAACTAGTGCAAAAAGGCCTTAGGAAGTGTATGGTCAGATAGATACCTCAGAAATTTGTTTTGTAAGAGTAGACATGCTGGCTTCTGGAAATGCACATGCTTGTGCTTCCATAAATCTTGCTAATGGTTGAATATTTCATCTAGGGGACCGTCTTATTCATTCCATATCTATTTTTTAACTGTCTGTATGCTCTGTATGACATCTCTGAAAAATGATGATAGTAAAGAATGAAAAAGTTCTGTAACTTTGAGGATATTTTAAGAGAGAAAAGGTGGTCTATTGCAGTTGGTGCCTTTCTCAATATTCTCTTTTCTGAACATGAAGGGCTCTAATCTTCCTAAAAAGGAAGCCAGCCAGTTCACTTGCTGTGTGCTTGATGTTGATGATTTGAGTTTTCAGGTTATTAGAGTGACATATAAAAATTTCTAATATCTATTTTTGCTTATTAATGTTCAGTGCACAAAGGAGGGGGAACACTGATTTGATCACTGTTTTTCTCATATATAAAAGAAGGGTAAGGTTATCAGAGGCCTCTTGAGCAAAAGAAGAAAGACTTTTTTTGAGAAAAAAGTCTTGCACATATCTGTAAAATTCCACCTATTCCTAAAGCATCAGAATTTTTTCAAAGCTCCACAAAGTCCACATTCTTGTGCACTCAGAGCCCAACAATTTGGTAATAAATCCCACAATGTCAGGATGGGAGCCCAGCACCAGCTTTGCAGCTGTTATCCATCTATTATAAACCGAGCTGACTCCTTTCATGTTCTCATATTATTTCCAGACATGCTTATTACTTGAATTCCTTGTTATTTGTGTCATAACTCCAGACACATTAAATGTCCTGCGATGTATGTCCATACATATGACCAAACCAGAACTTTTTTCTTGAGTATTTTCCTAAAAGGATGTCAGCCCATAGAAAACTGGCACCTCATCTTTATGGCTATGAAAGCAGTTCTGGGCTGTTTGGATTTTTGTCATTGCCTTTTTCTATGTTTTCTGTCACCACTTGCCTTTGTAGGAGTAAATGCAGATATGTCTTTCACTCTATGCTCTGTACAACATGCCTTGTTCAGAAATGTTATTTCTAGATTTTTCCTTACTGCCTTTAATGGTCTGTTCTGGGCTATGGCACAAATGTCAAGAGTCAGTGCAGTTTGTGTGTCTGCCCTGCCACATTATGGGGAGTGTCCCCATAACTCCATCTCACTGCTGACATTTCCATGCTGAACTTATTATTTGTTTTCTGAGTTCTTGTATTTGAATCATCAATAAGGGATTGCTCTCCTTTCTAACCTTCTTTAATAAAACATGCACCAGAGTGTTTGCAAAGCTGGTAGCACAGCAGTGAGACCTTGCATCCTCTGTGCCAGCTGAGCCCTCGAGACTGCTGCCACTACAATGGCACTGTTAGAGGCACAGTCTCCAGAGAAAAATCACCTCTGGGCAGTCACAGTAAGAGTTGGAAATGTTAATGATTTTAAATGAGCAACAGAATTATTTGCCCAATTAGTATTTTTAAACCTCTAGTCTGCAAAAATGGTCAGCTGTCTATATCTCCCCCCTGCCAATGCAAATATCTCCTATTTTTGTGACTGCTTTTACATTTTGAACCTAACACTCCTGTTCATGAGTGGATCCCATGTGGTGGTGCCTGAATAATTTCTGAACAGCAGAGTTGTTTGCTGGAGGCAGTAGATGTCCTATATTTTGACATTAATAAGGTTCCTGATGTTGTATTGAATGACATAAACAAGGTGGGGAAACATGGACTAGAGAAAACCACATTTGGAAAATAACATGAACATGATTATTGAGTTTACAGGAAGGAAACAATTTTTTATCAAGTCCCTCTTCGCTGTTTTCGTTTAATGATCTGAAGAGTATGGAACTTTCAAAACATTTATGCAGACTGAAAAGATAGAGTTAGGTTTTCATAGTTCTCGCTAGAAAAGTGGCCTGAAAAAAATCAAATTCCCAGTTTTACATCTAATACTGGCATCTCAGAACTGGGAAATAACTAGGTGTAAATGGCAGCCCAGGGCAGGGGTGTGGGAATCAAAACAAAGTAAAAAGCCCAACCTTGGGGCTTTTTATCATGGATTGTGACGTGACACTGATTCCTTGGCAGCAATAGTAAGGCTGACATCCGAGTCTACAAATGGAAGTGCTATTCATAAAATGACTGAAAATTTTTGTTCTGTCCCATAGTGGCAATACATGGTGGTCAGGCTATGTCCTTCCAAGGGCTACACCTCAAGGAAGATTTGTGTCAGTTAGAGAATATCCAAGGCATAGCAAGAAAGTTAACCCAAGTCCTGGAAAACATGACTTAGAAGAAAGAGTTGTTCCGGTAAAGAGGAATTTAAGGAAGAGATGTGTGAGTCTTGTAATATACAAAATGGTGGGAATAGGAAGCACAAAGATATAACCACAGTGAGATGCAGGGATAGACTTTCACCCTGCATCTGGACCCTGGTGGTCCACACCAGGAGGGCTCTCAAGACAAGCAGAAAACAATTTGATAGGAGCTGTGGAGGTACAGTTGTCCCTAACCTTGCTGATAAATAGATTTTGCATGAATGAAAGATACACCAGCATGAAATTATCATTGTATAAACAGTTGATTAAAACCCAAAAGTAAGGCTTGATAAACAGACGAAGAATTCGACGTGTCTTACTCAACAACTATTATTTGCATTGTCTTCCTACCAGTCTGAAGCAGAGCTAGAATGTGTGTCTCCGAGTATAATCAAGATCATAAAGGTTGTTTTGATTTATTTTCTAGTAGAAGGTTGTCTACACTTTCTCCTTGTGATGGTGTACACTCTCTCTTCAGGTGCATACAAGCATCAGCGAATAACAATTGTATTGCTATACATATTGAGTAGTATTTGAGTATGCGTAGATATGTTTATCTTTCAGTCTTTGCAGCCACAGAACAAGCTGAGCTTTATAAAAGACTGTGACTTTGTAAATGTGTCTCAGGTTTTGCTCTTGAATAGCCATGGGAAGTAGTTATCCTCTCTCTATTACCTTATGTGTGTAATTTCTGTGCTATGAAAATAGTTTAAAAGAGAATGAATACTAGAGGGTTTGGCAGTTGGGCTTTTTTGTTTTTTTTTCTGAGAGGGAAATTAGTACTGTGCATCAGTACTGTGTGTGTTTTCTCTGTTTCTGTTGCTTATGATAGTGAAAGAAAACGCCCATAAGAATGCGCAATATTATTTAAAATGTCGTCAGGACCTAACAGTGGCATTGCTGGGCTTTGAGCATTTCAGTTTGTCAGTATTCCTGGCTCTTAGGTGTTCATGAAATTGGCACTATTCTGGGTTGCTGTTTAAGAACTAATGTATTTCTGTTAACTTTGCTTCCAGTGTTTTGTTCTGGAAATTAGGGGGCGATGTTCACCTTTTATTTTTTAAAGTTTCCTCTGATATTGCTGCTTAATAGGAATCATTCTTTTGGGTATCAGGTATTAGTTCTAGCTAGTCCTAATACCTCAAAGGAGACCAGCATGAAGAAGAAATGGTGATGATATGGTTCCACTTTTCTTTACAGAGCTGACTCAGCAAGGGAGGGAATGACATGCTGCTGCATCATTTGAAGATCACATATTGCAGCAAGTATTTCCAGGAATTTTCAGATGAACATGCAGGAATGAAACAGAATTCTAGGTTTAGATACTTCATGCCGTGCGACTTCTCATTATCTGTGGTTTCAACTCTGGAAGTTATCTTTATTAATCTAAGATTTTTCAAGAAAAAAATTTCAGCCTTCAGCAAGATGGGAGAACAATACATTTTATTCAAATGTGGATGTACCAGGGAACTCTCCTGACAGTGCACTATTGAAATGTGTGATCTATGCTCTGTGCCATTAAGCGGAAAGAGCCTGTCCGTTTTCTGTCTTCAGTCATCATCATTTTATGTGTGTTGTATTTTGTCCTGCTCCTTAGTTAAAGAAGTTCTTTCCTGTGATTAACCTTAGCAGATTTCTGCTATGATAGGGAAAGGTAGTGATAGCACATTTAAAGAGTCAGTGAGTTTCATACTATTAACAAGCTCTATCTAAACAGACTGTGATGAAAGTAACAAAATATGTGGAAGCAAAGTCCCACATGTATACAATAAAATATTATTAGCTAAGTACTTTTAAAACAATATGCAGTGTCAGTGCAAAATATTTTTCTTTCTAGAAGGAAACTAAGTCAGAGAGCAGCCTTTGCTGTGTTGTAGCATATGCTTGTGCTTGGCAAAAGTAGTGGCATGTCAAACGATGGTGCTTAGAGTATTAAAGTTTTAACAAAACGTCAGAGAAAACTGGAAGCTGGTTAATCCACAGAAATCTGTCATAAAGATTGCATTGTAAGGTGGTTTCAGCATGAATTCTAGTGACATATGGGAGCTTAAAATATAATCTAATGATATATCTCTATCGGTGAGATGTTTATGTAACATGATTGCAACAGAGATGTCTTTTCTTGTTAATTTATTAGGATAACGAAAGTTGCCATCTTTGTAGAACAATGCAAAGAACAAGTTTTATTCAGAAAAATCTTAGTGTCAAAACCAAAACTCCTTTTTTTTTCCTCTATACATTTATGGAAAGAGAAATTATGCATCTAGTTTGAAGCATGCTGAAGACTGGAGCCTGCCCTATGGAAATCTGTGTTGCTGCTGACTTCTGTTCTGCTTTGGGCATTAGCAAGTGTACCCAGGAAAAAGACCTGATAGAAATACAAATGAAAGACAAAACTTCATTCAGAGAAAGATCTGACAGAAATAATTTCATATGGGAATAATCAAGTGAAGGTCTTTTCCAGTGGAAATGGAATTGAAAAAGCTCTGTCTATAATGCTGAAGAAAAATCCTGAACTATTTCAATGTGCTGCAATTTATAAACTACTATGCTTCTTGGTTTTATAGAAATGCGGAAAGAAATTTTGATTTGCATTGAGATTCCAGAGTTCATTTTGGTCCTAAGTGTAAATATTTTTTTGTGTTATGGAAGGGTTTTTAATTCAAGTATATTTTGATGGGCGTGATTTTTAATGTGACAGGCTGTAATGTATCACTAATGAACCATCTGATTTTGCCAAAATCCCACATGTGATACAGTTAAAATGTTTTCTCATATCCTTTATGTCAGTGACGACACTTACACTCATTAAATGCTGTGACAGAGAGCAGAAGTATCTCTACCATTTTTTTCCTCAAGAGGTAAACTTGTGCTGAACACTGTGACAGGCCCTTTGCAGTTGCTGCTCTTTGCAAGTGAGGTGAAGAGGCATCTCCTGGCAGGGGTCTGGGGGGACCCAGGTGCAAGGCACTCTGGAGGGATGGCATGTGTCTGCCAACTCAGTGCTCTCTGGGGAGGCACGGCGGCCCTGTCACTGCCCCAAGCTCTCCAGCACCAGGGAAAGGTCAGTGCCCAAGAGGGGAAGTTGCCATCACTCCTAGTGCTGTTACAGTGAGGGCTTGGAAGGGCTCAGCTCTTCAGAAATTATCAGGCACCTTGGATTCTGGCTACTCTTACAGTTGTCTAAATAGATTGCAGCCACTTTTTTAAGAGCTAGGTTTTTCATTTAATTATTTCAGATACATTATGGGCGGACTGAGGAAATCCTGTCCAATACATTGCTGTGGAAGAAGTCCTTTTAAATAAGGATGAAAGTTATTACTATGTATGTATTCAGATCACATTTGTTCTGAGTGATTCTCTGGATACCCTGAAAGATGTATGCAACTGAATATTAAACCTCTTTCATGTATTCTTCCTTTTCTCTCTCTCTTTTTTTTTTTTTAAAGACTCATGATTGTTGGAGAGAAATCAATGCCCAGTTCTGTAGATTCTGTAACAGGAAAGCAGAGGGTTGCCACAAAAGATATCCATGTACACAATTACTTTTAGCTGTTGAAATATTTTCTATATCTGAGAGAACAGTAAGTCTCTGTTGGCTTGTTATGTGTGGTAGGGAGAGTTGTGTGGGTAAAATGCTGTGTGATTGTCGTACTGTGGTCTGTGTCATAATGCAAGTACATAGCACAGTGAATTAAGGGAACAGGTTTCAAGTAGAGGAATCTACTGTTGGGCTTAAGAGCCCCCATGTTTTATTCTTCACATAGTTTAGAGAAGAAAGGTTTTGGAGGACATTAGTCCTTTTAATGTTCGGGTACATGCTAGCAGCATACTCCATGTATCATATGCTTTACAATTCTTGAGACTATTAATGTCCACAGCTTATAGCAGATATAAAAATGGCACAGTTCATAGGCAAATTGAACATATTGTTTCATGACTGTGGCTTGGCTGTGTCTGCATAATATTTTTGTCATTTTTTTTCCTTATAATATGGGACCAATATTAAAAGCAATTTAATCCGTCAGGAGAATGTCCCTGTGTTTTGTGATTCTGCTGAGCTGCTCTGAATGCCGAAAGAAATAAAATCCTTAGAGTAGCGTTTTTCTGATAAGTTAGTGTTTAGATCACCTAAGGATAATGATCTAGCTAAATAAATTGTTGGGTCTACCTGTATTGCCAAGGGAAAGTTTCACATCCCCACAAAATCAGGTCATCAAACCTGTTTTACAAGGGGATGTACCCTTCTGGAGGTTAATTCTTTCCAGTTTCTGCATGTGGAGTTCAGATGTCTAGTCTGAGTCTCAAGATTAGGACTGTGAATTTAGGGACGCTGAATCTCTCTCTAGCCTGAATTACACTGTCAAAATCCTTAGAATTCTCAGTATGTTAATTTTGTCCTTTGCACCATCAACATTTAATATATATTCTATTGTGTTTATTCTGCTGGTGAAATTGGAAATTTCCTCAAATCCTCGTATTCAGTGTCTATGGAATGTACATTTTATATCCAAGCAGCAACTCTATAATCTGGACAATTGATCATGGGTCTTAGTGCTTGCCCATGAGTACCTGTCTTTATATAAATATATTTGAATGCTAAGAGTAGTTCATTCAAAATGAGAATGGTTTCAGGTTAGGTTTAATCATGATTTGTTGGACTGTGTGTCTTCAGTCATCTTATTTTATCGCAGGAAAAAAAAACTTCTTATGTATTATAAGTATTTATATCTCTAGATTCTCTCAGAGAAAATTTCTTAATTCCAAAGTAATCTCTGGAATGATCGGTCATCTGGTTAGAGGAGCTAATACTATAACATTGGAAGCAAGGCTTAGAGTCTGACATCGTGTGCACTTTTCCCTTGATTTTTTTTTTTTTTCGATTTCCAGGGTGTCTGAGCACAGCTCATCACTCAACATTGTTTCCTACATGTTGAGCAGAGCCTTTGCAGCTTGCTCCTGTGTGGTTCATGGATTAAAAGCCAACCTGGTGGTGTCATGCCATACTCATATGAGTGGCATTTCTTCAGCTGTATTTGTGCTTTGTAAAGAAAACTGGTGACTAAATGCTAATGGATATGTGAGTACAATTGTTACAAGGAAAAGGAGCAGGAAATGTTAAATATCTCAGGTGTGTAACCCACTTCCCCCTGGAGACTCCACCTGATGAAAATTCCTATTTAAGGAGTGCTGCTCTAAAGTGTAGAACAAGGTGCACTCCTTTTTATAGATCAGGTCACTGATTGTTGTTATTAGGTTGACAAAAATCTGTATCTCTTAAAGAAAGCTCATTTATGAGAGTTGTGTCCCAGTAAGGGTCAGCAGCTGGTGTGGGAAAGCAACAGACTGGGAAACAGATTTCTGATTCTACATTTACCACTTATTTGGTCACTTCTGTGACCTGTGGTGACATCTATCTGTGCTATAGTTTCTGTTTATACTGTATTAATATTTCTCTGGCAAACAAATCCACTCCATGAGTTGAAGCTGTTGTAATCTAGAATGATTGGGTTGTTAGGAGCATAGACCATTAGGAAGAAGCTGCCCATAGTAAGAGAAGTGAAATATAATGTAGCTTCTCACAGGAAACAGTACTACTGTGGAACAACTGCTTAAGTTGATTGTATTTCCAGGTTAGCAGCAATAATTGCTATCAACATTATGCCCTTTACCTCTAATTATCCCTTTATTTAAAGCTGGTTTTGTGAAGCTTTTACTCTTCCATGTTTTATGATTCAGGCACCTAATGACCCCCCAAGAGAAAGCACACCAGGCACAGAATGGTCCCATTAGTGCAAACTGCGTAATAAGATAATACTATAGACTGTTACACCTTAATTTTCCAATTTTTTTTTTTTTGCCTTTCTTACAGATTCCAAGCAGAAACTGATAGCATTAGGCAGTGTATAAGAGTACACTAATCTGATTTGTCTATCCCCGAAGATTATGAGCTGTACACCGTCTGGCCTGCTTGAACACAATTAACAGATTATATTATATTTTTGCTACGTTTACTTAAAAAATATTTTTTGTCCTATCAGTATTCACGTATAACAGTTTAAAAAGGAATTCAGTATTATTTATCTATGTATTTTTAAGGAAAGCAAATTATTTCAGGTAATGAAGAGATTTTCAATACCAACAAGATTTGAAAAATAGAGCAGGTATATTGAAATCCAGGGGATTAAATGCACTCTACCTGATTGCATTTATGTAACATATGCATGAATTCCTGGTTTGGTCCCCTTTCTCTATTTCTTTGACTTTGGACTGTTTTTTTCTTTTCTCTTAGTAAACAGAGAAGTACTTGGAATTTAGCTAGTTAAGAAAGTGTAATTTTCAGAAACACTCAAGACAGCCTTCTTTTATCTGAAATGTTCAATTAGAGCCTTTCCTTTTTTACTGTATAGGAAGTTGGCTGACTAAACACTTGGAATATTGAGGGCATTTTCACATAAGAATGTGAGTGCAATGGGGAAAAAAATTCCTGCTTTTGTGTCTCAATCAATCTTCAACAATCTTCTTGTCTTTTCTTATAAAACTGTAGAGTATCAAGTATGAGAATGAATGTTTGTCACAGGAAATAGATGTTCCTTTGAAGAACTAAAAAAGTCACAAAAAACCCCAAAACAGAGATCAGAATAAGCCCTGCTGCCCATGTTACTAATAGCAACAGAGCCCAAGGAGACATGAGGATCTAGAATATTTCAATGAGAAGCCCTCAGGTCACAGTTTTTAGCAAAGCTTGCTCAACAAGGTCATGCTGGTTTGGATGCTGCAGTTATTTCCTCATCTTTGCAACCAGCCAGAGCTTTCATCTGGTTTGTAGGATGGGTTTGAAAGTGGTTTGTTGAGATTTTTTGGGGTTTTTTGTTTGGGTTTTTTTCCTTCTCCTGTAGTGTAAATCCTGACAGCACAGGTGAGAGGTCAGAACAACTGAGGGCTAAAGATCTAGAGGAGATATAATGCTGTGAGAGGCTTTATATTTGACATGGGGTTACAAATTTAAATAATGAGATTATGCTATTGCCTACTTTTTAACAGGGTAAAATCTAAAATTGATATGGAATGTGTAGAGCCTATTTGCTTGAGATCACTGACACTTAAATCTGATTTTGGAAAGAGGCTGAATTTGATATAGCTGCCTTTACTGTGTGAAAGCCACGTATGTTAAGCCTCCAAGGTAAAGCCTAAAGTAATAGAGTACTGATCAGCACAGTTACATCATGAATATTGTATTATCAATCAACCAGCTTGTATTGATTAAATCTGATAGTTTTGATAAGTATGTGATAAATAAAGGTAAAGTCATGTATTCAAGCATATTCCTTGCACATTTTTCAATTTTCTTACAGGTGCTTTGCCCCGTTTCAGTTATAAGCCTTTTCTTATTAAGACAATTCATTATGAGGATGAAGAACAATATTATGTGAAAAAATAATCTTCATGTTAAAGTGACTTCTCAGCCTTGCATATTGATCAAAGCTGTCTAAATGTCAATAAGGTGGGACTTCTCCAATCTTCAGTAACAGCTAATCCAGTTTAGCAGTCGTTATTCCTAGATAGAAAATAAATAATTGGAATTATTGTTCTTTTCTATGAACTGAATTTGTGATTTTTTTTTTTCAAGTACATCATTAGGATAAGGGGAAGAGGTCTGAAGGTGGGGGACTTCTGATTTCTCAGTGACTGCAAATTCTTCAATATATTCCTATAGTTCATTATATCCTTCAGAAAATAAGAGGAATTTGTAAAGACTCAGTGGGAAAAAACTTGTATATGTAAATCTAAATCCTTTAAATTGTTCTGTGTTAAAGATACGCAGTGTATATAAATACAGATATACGTATATAAACTAACATGAGGTAGCATTTTTGTTTCTTCTGAAGCATCAGTGCCTTATTTAAAGTATTAGGTGAATGATATATGTACAAATGCAGAAATCTTTGGTTTAGTTATTCAAGTTAATGTACAGAAAATCAATGGAAGAGGTAGAATGTCTGTCTTCAAAAGCTCAATTACAAAGTAGAGCCTTGTATCTAAATCAAGAGTGATCTCTGCATGTGACTCAAAAGTTCCTTTGTGTTCCCACAAAAACACTTATTTGCTATTTAAACTATTGAGCAGCCAAAGTGAACTACTGACAGATTGTTTTGTTATTTTGCTATTGTTGCTACATGTAGTTAAAAGCATAAAAATGTCACTGTCAGGTAGTATCAACACCAACCTACTTCAACAAAGAGAGAAAGCATGTAAGAAATATTACTTATTTTAAGAAGAAAGATGAACTAGACAGGATAGAATTTTCCAGGAATTTTCATTTCATATTCATTGAATATAAGTGAAAGGAAAGTTAGAGTGTGTTGCTTTCCCCTTGAAGTTACTTTTCACTTAAAAATAAAATAAAATGTAAGTGTTTCACTGGTTCTGTCTATATCAATCTGTAGAGATCCTTCAGCCATTACGCAGTGAAATGAGTAAAGGACTCTGTGAGTCCCAGCCTAAGCACCAGAAGGATGTTTCTTCCTTGGCACCTACCTGTCCTCCTACTTCTAGTAACTCCCAGAGTGGTGCATTGCAGATCCTAAATTTCCTCAGGTCTGTTACCAACAGTAATCTTAGTCTTGTTTTACTATCACACCCCAGTGGCTGCAGAATGAGAGCACAGTGAAAAAAAAATCAGTAGTGATTAGCATAACAGCAATTAAATCTTCTCTGACTGGAGACAGGGCAATAATGGAAAGTGAAGATTCAAGTCTATGCTACAATTCTTTATTCAGTGTGCCTTTTGTCAGAGTTAGAGCAATTAAGTTTTTAGAACCGAAACCCCCTTTGAGGTATCTTAAGTAATGTTTTATTCCTTAAAATTGTTGATTCCTATATATTGCCGAGATTTAAAAGCAGTGCTCCTGTGGGAAGAATTAAAATACCTGATTTTATAGATGCAGGTATAACTGATGCTAGGTGCACACACAGGATTTGAGGCATTTCTTTAATCAACAGCTCACAGTCACTTTTCAGCAGATAATTAACATCTGCTCATATTATGCGCTGGAGACTTTCTTGCCAGTGTAAAAGCAACTTTACAAAAACAAACATGTTTTCAAAATAAATCAGATTTTTTAAAGCTGAATATATTAATAAAACCACTTCAGAAAATATAGTAATTTCTATTGGTTTGGATGGCTTAGTGAGATGAACTTCTAAAGCATTCTTTTTTCTGTTCAGGATTACCAGGGATTGCTTTTATTTTGTCCACCCTGAGTTGTAGCACTTAACTTGGAGAACCAGTAAAATATAGATTTAATTCACAATTTCCCAAATAATAAGGCTTTATTTTGCTTTCAGTAAAATTAATTGGAAGAAATACAGTGCATACACCTTCATTTTATGATGAAAATTATATTTTTTAAATGAAATTAAAATTCTTATGTGAGAATTGCAGTAATGGTACTCCATATTTCTGTTATTCAAAGGGCAGCCTTGAGGCAAAGGTGAACATTTTTGAAACTCTCTTTGCTTCGAGGTTTTAAAAATTATTTTCTCATTATTTATGTAATTGTCAAAGCTCAAAGCTTTAATCTTGATGCTTTATTTGTCCTGCGCTGCAGCTACATGTGGATTTACCAACAGCAGGGTTCATTCCTGCTGGGTTTCTGATATGTATTCCTTTCCTTTCATCACTAATAGGATGAGATTTTAACTCATAAATATAATGCTGATGGATATAATGAATGCCTTAATCAGTGGCTTCATCTTTCATCAGTGAGGTAGTCCAGTTATGGCTGATGTTAATGCTAATGAAGTTGCTACTGAATCTAGAAAAAAACATTAACTGCAGTCATTAAAGATAGTAGAACTGAATTTGGATTTTATTTCACAATGTTAGTGAATGTAACAACTTGCCAGATATAGAAAATGCTCTTATTGGACAATATATTCCTTCTAGAATTGTGAATGAGGGGTGTGTTTCCAGGGATGTTTTGCATGGGTATCAAAGCAAATACCAACTTTCTCCTAAGCAAGTAAAAAAAAATACCAGAAGAATACAACAGAAAATGGCCATGATTCAGTTAATGGCTTTAGTTAATTTTTAAGATTTCTACTGTTGTGAACACTTAAAAAAATTAGTCATATATATTTCAGGAGGTGTTCAAATACCTTTAGGTAAGTAAGTGTCGTCATTGCTACTTTGGGCATGCAAAAGGTAAATAGTGGAATTTAAGAAAATCTCAAATTAAGTTAACTTGAAAAATACGATAGAACTGAGTTTTCTTGGTTCTGCATATGTGGCTGGGAAGGTGCTCTTGGCCATTCTCCCAGACAGGACATTCCCGCTGTACAATGAGGAAGCCAGTTTCACTCACTGGTCGTCCTCCCTGCCTATTTTACCTTGTTCTCTGACAAAGGGAACAAGACCTTAGGGTGGCTCACACCCCTGCTGGCCCACTTGCCACGTGGTGTGGGCACAACATTGTGTCCCTGTGGCCACTCACAGCTGCTTACAAGAAGCTCTGCAGCTTCACAGAGAGGAGGTGAAAGATGCAAATAAATGGGATTTAAACTGTGTGCAGAATTATGAAAATCAGCATATTTCAGTGCTCCAACAGTACTGCTTGGGTTGGATTAGGAATTTGGAATGAGTCAGAGACTTCTGTAGCAGCACTGGTAGCTGAGAAAGCAGCACTTCCCCAGTCTAAGGGAAGCAAGGATCTAAATGTGACCCGAGGAACTGTCTAGCAAATGCAACATAAACTGTGACCCAAATGTTCGTTACTACATATTCCTTGTCACTTGACATTTCAGAACAGGTGTTAGCCACAGTCTCCTGGCAAAATTTTATCTTTGCTGATTAAATTCTGCCCTGCTAAATTCCCCCTGCAATTTTAATTGGATTTTGTATTCCTCACTGTATGCCTTAAATTGTTGTGTGAGGCTACTTTGTGCTATTAAATGGCTGCATTTAATTGGTAGCTGGCATACTCCTTAACCCCTAATACATATAATTATAATTATATATAAGGGATTTAAAATTTATTAATGTTAGTAGCTAAAATCCATGAAATGTTCATCAGAAAAAAACTCATTCTTGGCTTCCCTTAGCCTTCTCAAGTGATTTTATTTGGCTAAAAACTGGGTTAGAGAATTGTCTCTAGGGAATTTAGGTAGAATTGTAAAGTGTTTCTTTCTTAAAAAAAATGCCCACCTTCATCCATGCTGGAAACTAATTTAAAAATAAAGTACTGCAGTACAAAGACTGCAAAAGAAACTAAGCTGAAAGATTGTTTTCATGAGATAGAAGTCTGGTACAAAATACTGGTTTTCTCTATGCTTTAGACAAGTTAGCTCTTCATAAAACTATGGATTAATTTGCACATACAATAAATATATACTTTAAGTGAATTTAGGTAAAAATAGAGCTGTAAACACTTCTAGTCTACCAAAGCTGAAGTAAAGGCAGACAGGTTGAAAGCAAAATTGTTTCCCTTGCATTTTCCTAACATGCTTCTAATTATTTTCCTTTTCTAAGAAAGGCTTTCTTGTTGCAATACTTTTTCTTTTCCAAATTTAATTGATTTTGCTTTCCTATAATTTCAGCTCTGAAACACATCTAACCTTTCCAAACTAGAATTATTTTTCCCTTGATCACACGGTTTTTCATATGAATGAGTTTCTAATGCAGCCTAGTGTTGTAACGATGGTAAAAATAGCTGAAAATAAGCGCCCAGGATTAGCCCAACATTTTTTCTGATCACCTTTCTGGGTGAAAACCTTTATTGGAAGATCCTCAAGATGTGTAAACCCTCAGGAATAATCAACCCCACCTGAGCAACTGTCCCTGTATTGTTGCCTTTCGTCAGACCAAACTTGTCACTGTGTTTTCTGAGTTACAAATGATTCTGAAATATTGACATATAGTAACTCTGCAGAGCACAGATGATGTAAGTGCAGCTTCTGGTATTTCTGCTCACTTAAAAGATATTCTCAACAAAGTCAGGGAAAATTCTTTTTCAAAGAAGGTATCATTGCTGGACATGCAGCTCTGATATAAATCCATGAGTATGTTGCAATTATCATGTACAACAATTACAAATTTGATAATGACTTTGTGTTTTTCCTTTTTCCTAATATTTGTTCTTATTTATATGGCATCTTTCTTGATATACTTTGTATTAAAGTTATGTAGAGAATGTGTGTAGCTAGTTGTTCGTTTATATTCATAGCTTTAAGTATTAGGCTGTGTAATTATGCTACTTAGAAGGGTTAAACATTTTAAAATCCGAATATTCAGAAGGAAATATGGCATATTTTTAAATATGTTTTCAGAAAAAAAAATATTTTAATGTATTCCGCTGGTTTAATGGATTGCTTGGTAGTTTGCCAGAAGCCTCTTTAACTGTTGTTAGTTCCGTATCTTCAGCTACCCACCTTCTTCCAAGTGCAGTGATCTTACAGAAAATGTTAACAGTATAGAGCTATTTTCTATATTTAATGGTGCATCAAATAGCTGTAACAGACAGGTCATGAATACATTTGGATTAGTGAAGAGGACAAAAGTGTGACACAATTTTTTTTTTATTGTATTGTAATTAAGCTGACAGGATGCCTTCAATGTGTTTGATTTCATCCAAAATCAAAACAAATACACAAAAAAACCTGGGAAGTAAACTTAGCATTTAAAATTATTAGGTCCTTTAAGAGTTCTGTAGATGTTGGTGTATTTTATAATCTGATATTGGAAGGTTTTTTTATTGGCGATCTCAGCCATGTGTACAGTAAACTGCATGGAGAGGTTAGGGTGTGCCTGAGGAGGTGTAGAGGTTGTTTAAACGACAACTACTGAATGTGGTGCATTCTCTCAGAGAGTTGCTCCTCTCCATCCTCCTGTTGCTGGGTTTCTGGTATTCACCATGGTGACCACAGGAATATGAGTCCTTTGTTTTTCCGGTGGTTGGGGATGGCCCATTCTTTATGGTCACATACATTTATGTTCATTGTGATACTCATTATTAATGACCAGACAGTTCCATCCAAATAAAGAGTCTAATGGGCCTGCAGGGATAGCTGCTCCAGTTCATCCCTTTCAGGTTTATCCTTTCATGTATCTGTACTGACAATTTTTAAACAGCACTGCATTGTTAGGAGTTTGCAGACCAGGATGGGTTTTGGTTTCCTTGAAGAAAAAGTGTCCTGTGCTTTCCCTGTTGACTTGGAAACATTTTTTTGTTTCAATAGCTCTTGATACTTTACAAGGCAAGAATCAGACTCAGTCTGTCTTTCTGTATCTGTGCTTGGTACAGGGAAGGTAATGAAAGTATTAATAAAGTATTAATGAAAGTATTCTTAGCTATTTCACCACTCTACACACAAATTTGATGTTATTACAGACCTTGTGCCCAGGAAAATATTGGGTTTGCATACCTTCCATTTGTCTAACGGCTCCGTGAGATGTTCCAAATCAGAGTGGCTGTTAAAAACCACTTGGGACAGGTCAGTTTTTCAGTATTCCCACTTCTAACTTGTGACAGAATGACATGATAAAACTCTAATGAGAGAGATCACTATCTTCAACTCAGTGCCTTCCAAAGATGTTTTGTTCCACATTTATTCTTTGCCATATAAGAGGCCTTTCGTTTTAAGCTTTGGACAAATACTTGCTTTATACAATAACAGTAATAAATTATTTCCTTATAAATACTACAGCATACGTATACTTGTAACATAAACACAGAGTACAGCAGTAATTTAATGATGCAAAGTTGGGTGCACCACAGATAGGACGATGGTTTGATAACCATGTTTACAAGGCGGCTGTTAGATACCTGCTTCATGGATGTGGTCTTGTGCCATGAGAGCCTCCTGGACACCTAGGATTCTGCAGAGCAGAGGAGGAATCCAATTTTCATATTTATGGTAACAGAGGTCACTGTACTTTCAGTTTCTTGCTTCTGCACTAAAGCAACATGTTCTCTGCAAATAGCAACTTTTCTGATTCATAAAGCCCAGAGACACATACAGAATAACATTTTCAAAGGAAAGACAAAGTTAGAAAATAGGAATATAAATGTAGATAATAGCATGTGTGATGCACATAAGCCTTGGGTTGTAAGGATAAGCTAGGAATGAATGTCACTGTGTAAGGGAAAAGGCAGTTTAAATAAGGAACAGACAGACACAGGTATGGAATACTGTAGGTTTATCTGAAAATAATTACAGTGGTGTTTTTGGGGAGATTTGCAGTTTGGGGCTGAATTTGAGTCATAAATCCTTCAAGAATGGTACTGTGCAGTTGTGTCAGGAAAGTATAGTGATTATGAAGTACTAATTATAACATTTTCCATTGCTGCATGATTTAGTATACATTATTGTATTATTCATGTGTTTTTCGCTTCATTTTTTTTCTAGAAGGGTATTTATTTCAAAGACATGAGAGAGGTGCAGTCCACATGGGGCTCTCAGCAAAAAGTTGTAGTTCTTTAACTTTTGTATTTGAGGCTGATTTCCTTTTATGTATGTTAAAATATTGTACTGGGTTCTTCTTAATGAACATTTATATGCAGATATCCTGCTTTTCCAGCCCAAGAGGCAACCTTATGTAATACATATTTGCATATTGACACAGTTAAAATACTAGAACTAGAGGAAAACAGAATAAAAGTCAACAGTGTGTTAAAATCTGCTTGCAGGGAAAAGTCCCTTTAAGGGTTGGCATCATTTTGTCTCTGTCACATCTGCTTCATGAAATAGGCATAGCCTCGAGCAATGCCTGGAGTTGCAGCTCAGAAGAAAAGTGAATGTTAGAAAAGTTATAGACAATTTTGTGAACTTATAAACTTCTGAAATGTGAAACTTAGTGTGGTACCTGGGAACATCAGTGCAGATCAAAGGAGAATACCAGATACTGAGTAAAACAGGATATTACCTATAGAGCAGGATTTAACATGGCTTTGTGGTACATAAAAGCCAAAGCTTTAATCGGGACTAGGGCAAACAAACTTTTCTAGTGAAAAAAAATGTGGGATGAGGTTGCATCTGCTATGGATCTACAGAAGTAGCTGCTTAATGGTGTGTTTGAGGCTCTCAGGGTTATTCTCCTGTGCCAGAGAAACGCAGAGAGCTGAAGCAGCTTTCATTCTCCTTTGGCCTTGTCCCCATCTCCTGCTAAAACACTTCCAATTCCTGCTACCTTGTGCATAACCATCCACAACCATTAGCATCTTTTTAACTACCAAATAATTTTTCTTTGTATACCATTTCTAAAAGCTGGAGGGCTAGGTGTCAAAAGAATTTATTCTGGCCTATTTCAGCATCCTAGGAAAGTAGTTGGGATACTGCCAACAAACCTGTGCTGTCTTTTCTGATAGAGGTGTCACAACAGAGTTTTCTGCAGGAAAGTCCTCTCAGCCTTGAGGCACATAGCTCCCACTAAAATATTTTGAGGAGACAGCTATATGGTTTCTGATACCAACCAGGCTGTGTGAAGGACATCTAGAAATGTTCAGGACTATTGCAATTTTTAGAAAATAATGATAGAGTTCTAACAACATCATGGTCTATAATTAAACTTCCTATAAACTTCATTCACATGGTACTGTATAAATAGTTCTCCACATCAAAGGTACATGTAATTATCCTTGAAAAATTTGTAGATGATGGAAGACTTATCCAGATAGGAAAGAAAAAGTTCTCAAATCTATACATGTGGCTGACTTTAGAAGGAGCATTTATTATAGCTTGCTCATTACTAAAACAAAATTAATTTCTGCAGGTTCAGTTAAGTGTCCAAACCCAACCTTTATTCTACGCGTGTAAAAACCTGTGGGTTTTTTACATTCTAATGATGTTTCACTCTTGGTCATAACAGGTTTTAGCATGTGCCTGCTGGACAGTCTATGAGACCAATGTTCCTAAACCTTCATAACCAGATCTTTACTTAAAAGAAGTGTTTTAGATACTGTGATGTCCTTCAAGCAAAGATGGAATAATATTTCAGAATATTATCTCACACTGCATTGCAAGCTAACATATCATAATGAATAAATATTTTTCTAAATTGAAAAAATGGCACAGGCAAAGTTGCGTTTTTTTCCTTGTGGCCTTGTATTTTTAATACAGCTATGGAATAATTAAGCAGAATGGAGTATTAATACAGTTTTATAAATAAGTTTAAGGTTGCCAGATGCTGTTCATTTTTCCTCTCTTTTTTTTAACATACATCATCATTCAAAATGTACACTGATAGTGGGTTGCAGGAAACTTAGAACATTTGGTTTTTACATATCTAAGGTATTAAAAATTGAGCTTGTGGAGATGATGCTTTGCTGATTCGTTTGTTTGGATATACCCCTCATTTCTATTTCCAGTTTCAAAAAGACGAATTCTTAAATCAGATGAAGGAGCAAACAGCATACCTAGTCTTTTCATGAGGTCTTCTCTGAAATAAGTAAATAGTGAGATTTGTTTGTGTATTAGAGACCAATATTTAATGGCCTTCATAATTTCCAGATCATATATAATTGTTTTGGACAGCAATCTTCCCATGCATAAATTCGTTAATGTAGTCAAATGAGATAAAAGTATAGGAATCAGCTCAAATCATGAAGATGAGTACAGGCTGCAGAGATGAAATTCATGGTAGGGTACAAATATAAGTATTTGTTTTCCCTACATGAGCCTTGTCCTAACTGAAGGGAGAGAGGAGAAAATAATTTGTCATTTACACCCACTCAATGTGGATGTACATTTTACCATAAAAGTTCTGTTCCTGAAATATGGCCTTTCAAAAGTAGAAGACAGTTGCTAACAATTATTTTCAAAGATCAGAAACAGTGTTCAGTTTTACACAAAGAGTTGAGGGTTGAGACATTTCCATCAATCTTCAAAATATCTTTTCAGAATACAGTTGAAAAATTCAGTGTATATATATATATATATGCATCAAAGTACAAAAAATTGTTCCCTCTGCACCCTAGTTGGTTCTTTAATATTATGCCAAAAGAACACAGTACTTCCTATTTGAATGATTACTTGTACATATCCCTCATTTGAAAACACAGAAGAGATTCCATATTTGATTGCTGGATTGATGAGACTACTCATGCAAATTTATGGACTTTATAAAATGATCTAGTTAATATATGTGAGGCATCATTCATTTACTGAATTGTTCAGTTGAACATTTTTAGCCGTGTTTATTAAAGTAGTACGTGCACTATCATCCTCTTTAAACTGGAGGGTTTGAGCATGGTAGAAGGTTCAAACAGACCTTGAGTAGTCTCTTGGCATTCCAAGTTCACTCTTCCACATGGATCTCACAGTTCTGCTTTCTGGGACATGTGCTTTGTCTCTGACTGAGATTAAATCTCATGAACTAGGGTAAACAACCTTTGTTTTCCTGTAAGCAATTTTTGATGCAAGTCTGACATTGAAGATACTTATTTTTTATTTAATTTTGACTTGCTTTCATTGACTTAAATGTGGAAGAAAATAGCTGTGAATGATGTAGTAAAATCTTAAGCCTTTAAACATAGGAAGTAATTTATATTTTCACTTTGTTGATTTCTATAGAAAAGAAAGCCCATTGCCTTCTTATACCTGATTGCACTTGTCTTTTCTCAGTGGTTATTTTCACTTGAGTTCTGTTCATTTTGTGATTTAATGGCATTGAAATAGATCACTTAAGTATTGATGTATTCATTTTAATCCTATTTACATCAGCTGCAGTTCACATTTAAATAGAAATTTATTTCTGCCTAAATGTTGCTTTCCTCAGCAATAATTGGTATCATCTTCATGTTTACATATTGCAATTTCCTATTGCATATTTGAAGATCTACGATTATGAGAAGTGAAAGTAAATTTCTTGGTTCTTCTGTGTAGCTGACAATAAAATTGAGCTTTAGGAAAATAGATCGTTATCCTGGGCTTCTTGAGTTTCCCAGTTTTCTACCCTAGTCTACTTTTAATTGCAAATGAAACTAAGCCTCCTGCCATCTTTTATGTCTATGACAGATTTGTCATGTCTCACATAGTTACTTGTATGTTCAGGAATTCCTTTTTACCTGTGGTATGTTGTGCTAGTTTGAAAGCAAACTAGTGAGAGACTCCAAGTCAGAAATACAATTTAATAGGAAAAATAAAATAAATACAATAGTACAAAAGACAACCCACTGACAGAGTCAGAATACAACCTGACCCCCTGACAGTCAGGGGGGTTAGTAGCAGTCCGATTAAA
Organism: Rhagologus leucostigma; assembly: GCA_013397725.1. Taxonomy (NCBI): domain Eukaryota; kingdom Metazoa; phylum Chordata; class Aves; order Passeriformes; genus Rhagologus; species Rhagologus leucostigma. The sequence goes on along the minus strand of VZTD01000153.1, from coordinate 86,165 downwards.
TGGTGGCTACAGTCCTCCTGGAGTGATGGTCCTGTTGAAGCAGTGATTCTGTAGAAAAAGGTCTGGTCTTCCCCTGAAGGTCTAGTTGTGGTGTAGAAGGGTCTGGTCTTCCTCTGGGAATCCAGTGGAAAAGGCTGCTTGTGCTGTTCCAAACCCCTGATTATATCCACATGGGAATGCTTGGCTCCTTCCCCCTGGGTGGAGCATCTCACAATGGGATGGTGAGTCACAGGGCAAGGCACTGATGGGCCCATTAACAGGAGATAGTCCAAAGTCGAGTTATCTGTGAGTCATGCGGCAAGGCATTGATGGGCCCATTAACAGGAGATAGTCCGGAGGGAGGAAGCAGGTCATGAGGATGGTAATAGAATACACTGTAACCCAGGACATATGTGTAATAGGGAAATAATAAACTTTACTGCAGAAGTGTAATGTATACTAATCTGGTTTTTTTTAATTTACAGATTAAGGGTTTTTTCCTTCATAATTTTATTAGTAGTGGAGGTGAGAAATATGTTTAGCTCTAACTTTATATTGACAACTGTTGCCACTCATGTTTTCCTCACGTATTTTCTTAATGTCAACCATGCTACACTGAAATAACCTTCAAGATGATCCAGACTTAATCAATGTGCTGACATAATGCTGTCAACCTTATCCTCTGAAAAGGTCGTCTGCTAAATAAAGTAAATGGGTTAGGGTATATGAACTGTGGCAGACAGAGGACAGGATGTTTCTGGGTGCTGTATAAAACATGCACGGTTATCTAATGTTATTTGTTTCCCTACAGAAATCAGATATGTGATTTCCATAATGATGGAAATCCCTGGACTTTAGCCATTTAAATAAATAAAACTGAGCCAGATGTGTTGTACTTTATTGTGTTCTGGGATATATTTAATACATGAATATAGCATTTGGTCTGCAGGACCAAAAGGATGATGGAAATTAGAAGAAAAAAGATGAAGAGCGTTCTTGCGTGTAGGATGTGGGAAAGATCTGTGCTCCAGCCTACCAGAGAGTGCCCAGTTGTCCCTGGAATCCCAGAAGGAACTCGGTTCTGATGCTGTGGCACCCTCTCTGTGCCAGTCAGGCACTGTGACCTTCCTTTCACCAGGCATATTCTGCTCCACGTACTCTTGTTTCTGCTGGGTGAGCTCTTAGGCTTGCAGGATCTCCACAGTATTGAATCCAACAACCTTTTAGATCATTCATACTGGTGGGAGTAACTGAACTTAGGAAGTAGAATGACTGCAAGAAATTGCTGTGTACTAGGAGATAAAAGGTTTTTGAATATTATTGCACAGTTACAGTTCTCCCTATTTGTTCCTGACCTCTCTTTCTTTTCCTAGAAGTATTGTAGCAGTGGAAATATATTTATGAAAACATTTTGCAGGAAGAGCTCTAAAGTATTGATGATTTTCACTGAAATCATTAGGAAAAAAAAAATTAATGAGTTCCACCAGGATACCTATTCTGTAAGTTACCAGGCTTCCTGTAAGCAAGGATCAGCCTGAAGTACCTACATGAAAACTAAACTTGGTTCTGGTAACACCATGAAAATCCTAGTCCACGGCCTGGAATCAATTTTGTTATTTCACTTGTTCATCAAAAGATATTTTCTTTTTTTTAATAGCTGTATATAGTAATTACAGCATCACGTTTCTGTCTCTTTCTTTGACCCACCCTGCTCTCCCCAGTAAGGGGCCATTTGTACAACTTGAAGATGATTGCTTTTTGAGAATGTTGCCAATTTAATCTGAAAATCAATTGAATTTCATTGCAGTCAGAAAATTGTGCATCCTCTTTGTATCCAAATCCTCAGAGCCTTAGGAGAAAAAGCTTTTGAAGTGAAATGTAAGAAGAATTTTAACGTTTTATGAAGAAAGACAGAATTTGGAGGAGATGAGAAAGAGAAGAAAGAAACAAGTATGATGTGCTTTTTTCCAGTTGCTCTGGCACATAAACTCTGTTTTTCCTACTCACCCTTGTATCACCCCACTGGTTTCCGCACCTCAGCTTTAAACATCCCTGCAAATTCAAAGAAACACTTCTAACTTACTCTTTCTGGCTATGTTTCTGAATGAATAAGTGGATGGTGAAGGCTGAAGTGATGCAGTGAAACAAGTTTGAGTGATCTAAAAGGTTTCAGAATTTCAAAATATGCTTTGCATGTTACTTATGATTTTATAAGTAATTTTGCTGTTTACTCTGTGTAAATGCAAAACTGCTGAAGAAAATCTTGAAAAAGGAGGGAGTAGTGCTTCTATGTTTAAAAATAAATGAAATGCATAGATATTGCTACTAAAGGTATTCTACAGTCTGTTATACAAGCAGAACTAATCACTTAATTTAATATTTCTTTGTAGCATTCATCTCATTTTACAGGGCTTGTAGATGCCAAGTTCTTCAATTAGTCTGAAAGTCTATGACCTGCGTTTATATAAATTAATGTCTTATGATTGCTAGCTAAGAATATTTTGTACATTTGTAATCAAAGCATTCACTTGGGTATCAATACAATACATAAGTTCTCTCCATTTTATTTTGAGAAGTTACCACATTGTGAGTGGCTAGGCAAAGAAAATCCATTTGATAGCAGCAGGAGAAATTAAATAGCTTGTTACTCATTCCCTGTCTATGAGTCCATGGATTTCTGTATATAGCAATGTACATTTGTGATATTTTCTTTCCCCAAAAATGTCATGTGTATAATGCAACTCTGTTATTCTACACTGGGTGTATGGTGTTCTTCTTATAAATGGTTGCTTTGTAATAGAATTTAAGTCCAGAATCACTGTAAACTGAGTTCTCATATGTTTTGTATTGGTGAGCAAAAGATAAACACCTCAGGTGATCAGAGGGGTGGTGTGCTTCCAGCTTTCACCAAGTCTCCAGACCTGCTCAGCAAAGAATTTTGAGGTAGCTGAACTATGCTTCATCATAATTCCACGCTGACAGTGCTCAGAATCACAGATAGAGGATGTAACTAGAGCAACACTTATTTGGATAAGCTTTAGCAGCTGGAGGTAGGATTTAGACGGTTGCCAACAGGATCCTTTTGTATCCTGTGTCTCCTTGTCAGTGCTGAAGTGGTTCTCCTTAGCTCAGAGATGATGCAGGATGTGCACATGCATTTCCCAAGCTCACACAAATTGCTGATGGTTCAGAGCAGAGATGAGGTCATGGCTTCAGAATCCTCCCTTTGTTTTAGGCACATTTTCACTGTTTTGCATGTTTATGTCATTCTTTTCCCCACCAAAAAATCAGCAGATGCCTTATCTTCAGTCTCCAGGTGCTGCCATAGTGTCAGTAATGTGGAGCACTTGAATTCCTACACAGTGCACACTGTAGATATATAGATGTAAAATATCTCCTGGCTGTCATGTACGAATTGCAGCATTGTGAGGCAGTGAATCCTGATAAATTCTGAGTATTTCAGAAAAATATGCTTCTTTTCTTCCAATGTATGGTGTTTCTGGTAATTGTTTAGTGTCTAAATATTTTCATTTTCAGTCAGTAATGGTGCAACTTTCATTTTAGGTTGTTTGTATTTAAAGAATTTCCTATTTTTGACTTCTCTTGAATAGGCTGGAAAAAAATTGGTGCTTTTATAGTTTCTATGCGAAGGGGTTTTTATTTTATGTTCTACTAGTTTTTTGTTTTTCCTCTACAGTACTTCGTCATCTGTCATTCGTCAATGTGTATATGATGATAAACTCCTTGTCCCTGTTAATTGGAGTCACTTGCTTTGCTTGTCTCAGAATTGGTGCCATATTACCAGGACAATGCACTGATTTGGTTGACTGCCAGTGTGTGATGCATGACAGAAATGAGAAATTGAACTTTCTTAACATGAAGTAAATCGTACTGATGATGATATATAAATGATGGAGGGAAAAGCAATCGATCAGATGCTCTCTGCTGGCAGCAGAGCTACATACAATTTAATATATAGTAAACACAGTTGTGTTACACTCTAAATCAAAAAGTGTTCTGTGCTAAACTTGTATTCTTGCAAAGATTACTTGGAACACTTCTGAGTTTAGTATGCTTTCCTTTCTATTTTACCAACATGTGGTCTGATAATTTAGAAATATTGAACTGACTTTATTAACTCTTCTTTTTTCTTGTCAAGAGCTACAGATTGTTTTTTCTAGACTGCTTATTACTACTTTAATTATGTTGATCTTTAAATAATTTTACTTGTAAGTAGAGTTGTTTTGAGTCCCAGATACCTGCAGAAGGAGTTTATTATAGCCACAGGTAATTGGACTTTACTGTAAAACATCCACTAGAGACATGAATAGGCCATTCTCTCTTTTGGCAGATGTTTTGCAGATATTAGACTTATATCTAATTATCTTTGGGTACTTTAGCAGTATACAAGAGCTTTCATGTGCAGATGACTGTAATATTCTTTTCTCTCCTTCTCCACGCTATGAAATGAATGGGATAATTCATCCTTTTTGGAAAGAGAGAGAAGTATTTTAATGAAAGCTTAAAGAGACTTCCTGAAATTGTACTTATCAATACCTACTAACAAGTCTTGTCATTCTGGGTCAGTCTCAGCTTAGCATTTGCCCAGTGTAAGTCCCTTAAGCAGCAGGGAATTCTGCTCAGTCCTCCCCAAAGCCACCCAGAGCTACGGGGTTTGGAATCTTCAGTTTGAACTTTTGGGTGAGAGTTTCAAAGCATTTCTCTCTCCTCAGTAGTTGTCAGTGTTTGGTTAGTGTTAAGGCTGTGAGAATCCAGGAAGAAGCTGAACGATGTCTTCCTGGTAAGAGGGTAATGCTGAAGCATTTGGCAGTCTGCTAGAATGTAAATCTTGGAGTTCTGTTGTGTGAACCCTGGTATGATTAAACAGTTCAAGGCTAAACTATTCATAGGCAGTTGGACAAAAAAGTTCTTTTAACAGATATTCTAAAAAATATAATAAAATAAAAAGCCACTTGGGCTTTTTATAAAATTTTTTCTCTTACATAGAAAGGTGGGGTTTTTCCCTGCTGAAACTTATTTTAGCATTTGTTTTTTTCAGAAATAAACAAAATAAAAATAAAATATTGATTTTAGCTGTGAGGTTTAACAGTTTAGTTACCTCAGAATTAAATAAATTACCTTGATTAATCCCACCAAGTTCAGTAAATGGTATTAGAATCTGGAACTTGCCATTGGTGGGCAGGGTAGATGTCAGAATATCAGCAAAATTGGACAATGTCACATAGATACTCCCAACAAAATAATATTAACCTTTCTAAACTTTCTAAGGATGTTCTTTTATATTTTTCATAACATGGAGTGTAGTAAGTTGCTTTTACATCTCAAGATCAGCCAATATAATTATTCATCTCTATTTTATTTTAGATTTTATTTTAGATTTTATTTTAGATTTTATTTTAGATTTTATTTTATTTGTCTCTCTGAAAGCCTAGAGAGAGACTTGACAAATATAAAATGTTGCTAGGCAGGGAAACATGTATAAGCTGTCTGCCTCTTTTCTGAAGACAGTCTTGTGACCAGGAAAGTAAAAGAGTCACTTATACAAAACTCTGGAATTGCTATCAACATACTATAGGAATGTATCTACCAAAATACTTTTAAAAATTGTGTGTATTAGATAGATTTGTATAGTTGTTTCAGTGGTTTTGCAGATTATTTGGTTCATGTCTTCAAACTTGCTGCTAATGCTGTACGCCTGGATTCTACTTGGATTATCAAAAATTAATGATGCACAGGAACAGTTTTATAGATTCTATGCATTATTCCTTGAAATTCAGTAGTATTTGAGCACTCTAAATTGGTGTTTAGTATACAATTTTGTCCTTTGTGGATGAGAACTTAAAATCAAGGTTATATATATTATTTATTATCTCAGTTTGCAAAAAAAGTTATAGTCATTATTCTGTGTTTGAGTTGATTTTATTTACAGCTTTTGATAACAAAAATCTTTAGATTAATGAATAATGAACAGTAATGAATATCCTGTTTCCTGGTTTTGCAATAGATTTATTTCTGATGTCTCATGATCATTTCTGTACACCAACTCCGGAGCATGCAGCTTGGCTCAGTTGCCATTCGGGAGCCCAGATTCTTTTTTCATGCATATGTTTTATGACTATGTAAACATGTGCTGTGTTCTGGGGTGGTTTTTGGGTGGTGGGATGTTTTTTTGCTACTGATGGGTGTTGTTGCATCTGCTATAGTCGCTTTTTACAAGGCCTCTTAAAAGCCTCACTGAATGTGGCTGTCTTACGGCATTCAAGTGATTTTAGAAAAAGAATTACGCTGGTTTTTACAACTAAAAACTAAACATTGCCGGTGCTGATGTTTCAGCTCAGGGACAGAACTTACAGCAAACTTGTGCCGTTTTATCCAGCCTTGGGATCAGAAGTTACCTTAAGCCAATATAGAGTTGCTGTCTAGAGACGGGATGTGTGTAGTCTTAATTTGGTTTTAAAGGTTTGTTTTGTTGATACATTCATGTAATATATCTTAAAAAAAAGCACGAAGCCAACAAATATTAAAATACACCTTGGATTGCCTTTTAAAGTTATATTTGGAATTACCTGTGTCTGTATGTTTATAAGTATGTTTATATGTTTAATTTTAGAAATATATTTTACATGCTTTGAGTTAATGAACTGTTCCCCACGATGTCAGAAGAGATGTGTATCTCACTTGTTTATTCCTGTTTTTATAGATGGCTATACAACAGATGACATTGAATTTTACTGGCGTGGGGGTGATAATGCAGTCACAGGAGTGACAAAGATCGAACTGCCACAGTTCTCTATTGTAGACTACAAGCTTATCACGAAGAATGTTGTTTTCTCTACAGGTTCGTGGAGGGGAAGTTAAAAGGGGAATTATTTTACATACTTTTAAAATTGGATTAATTCTTAGCGTGCAGTTGAGGAGCAAAAATTTTAGAAACTGGAATAAAATAGAGCAGCATCTGTGAATTTGGAAAGCAGAAGTTTTTATTACAGCTTCTGTAGTGTATAAGGCATCATTCATTAACATATGAAGAGGGCATGGTAATCTGTCATGTTAAGGCTCATCAAATGAGCTGTATTTTCTGTTTTCATATGAAAACTGATTAAGCCACTTATACACCTCTGTGCCATAAACCCAACAAGTAAAAACCCAGCATGTAGGAAATTTAGGAACTTTATCTCCGTATTTTTAGATGTTTCTTTTGCATAGTTGGGGATGTATTAGACTAATTATTTTGTCTTCAATGTAAAATCTTTAAAATGCATGTTCCAGGATTTTCAGTTTAGCCTATTCTAGCAAGTGTATGACTTTCTGAAGGCTGAAAAGATGCTGAGAAGGACCAGAAAATCGGATTGGATTTCATGAAATAAAAAACAAAGCAAGAAATAACTAACATATTTCAATGACATTAAATTGTTCAAGAGAGGCAAGAGTTGGATTGGGCTGTTTCTAGGAGATGTTTTCTACCTACTTGAGAAACCCATTAGGTGTGTTAAAAAAAATTAGCTTCAAAACTCACTTTCTAGATATGGATAGACATCATCTTTGGAGGGACTATAGAAGGATTGTACACCCCAAATTCTTCAAAATCAAGCAGAAATGGGACTTGAAGAATGATTTCTAGGCACCAGTATCAACAAGTGTTTCATATACTACTATATTTCTGGTGTCCCACAACAAGAGACAAGTGTTGCATTTCTTGGAGAAAAGCTTAGGATAAGGGTTACACTGAAGTTGGCGTATGACAGTTTGCCAGGGAAGAGGCACTTCTATGCTTTGTTGCTCTGACGTGTATTTTGGCTGTTGATTGTTGAATGTTATGATTATCAGCAGATATGCACCTAGAGCATCCTTGTACCCTTAGTGTAAAAGATTATCCCAGTTCTTGCTAGAAATTCCACGGCTGAATATCCTGGATCTTTCAGCTCTGAGTGTACTCTATGTTGAATGAAACAATAAAACCAAAATGACAGAAAAGAAAAATGTTTTCAGGCATTATACAAATAAATTATGGCCATACCAAATATTCTCTTTTAGGTGCCTACCCAAGACTGTCTCTCAGCTTTAAACTTAAGAGAAACATTGGTTACTTCATTCTGCAGACCTACATGCCTTCTATTCTGATCACTATCCTGTCCTGGGTTTCCTTCTGGATTAATTATGATGCTTCAGCTGCAAGAGTTGCTTTAGGTAGGCATTTTTACACATGGCATGCAGTGTGCATTAGCTGAATGCTTTTTCTAGCTTCTGACTTAGTGGATAGTGCATGGTTTGAAAAAGAATATCTGTTAGATCTTTTTATGTCTGGCTTGTTAAGTTTTGTATTATTTGAATCAGCATTTAAATCATCAGAATTTAAATAAAAATTAATGTGATTTCATGTCTGAATCAGCTAACTGTATAATCATTGTAACAAAAATCAGCCTAATTGTCTCAGCATATTCTGTTGTTCTTTTGCTGCTTGTTTCTTCTCTGAAAAGAATGCACTTAATTTGCTTTTGCCCATGGCAGTCCAGAACACACGTTCAGCATTGTGTTATGAATTATGAATTGCTTTTCCTTTCAGGAATTAAATAAAGTTTTACTAGGGTTGTATAGTTCACTTGTCCTTACACTGAGGGAGGAGGCTGTGCCTCAAATCCTGTGTCAGGTTCTAGGCTCCTCACTTCAAAACAGACATTGAGGGGCTAGAGTGTGTCCAGAGAAGAGCAACAGAGCCGGGGAAGGGTCTGGAGCACAAGACTGTTGAGGAGCATCTGAGGGAGCTGGGGGAGCTCAGCCTGGAAAAAAGGAGGCTCACGGGGGTACCTTCTCACTCTCTAAAACTTCCTGGAAGGAGGGTGCAGCCAGCTGGGGGTTGGTCTCTTCTGCCAAATAACAAGTGAAAGGACAAGAGGAAATGGCCTTAAGTTATGCCAGGGGAGTTTTAGATTCGATCCTAGGGGAAATTTCTTCACCAGAAGGGTTGTCCAGCCCTGGCAGAGGCTGTTCCAGGAAGTGGTGGAGTTACCATCCCTGAAGGGATTTAAAAGATGTGTAGATGTAGTGCCTGGGGAGATGGTTTAGTGGTGGACTTGGCAGTGCTGGGTTAAAGGTTGGATTCAATGAACTTAAAGGTCTTTTCCAACCTAAACAATTGTAAGAGTCTATGATTATTTTTTTTCCTTACGGTTACCTTACATTCCAGAAGCAAAACTGTTTCCCTAATTAATCTCTAGAGTATTGGTATATCTCATCACTAGTCCCATGTGTCTTCATTTATTCTGTGCCCCTCATCATAACAGGCATGTTACAAAAATAAATATCTGTATCTATTGCCAAATTTTGTCTAAATCAGACTGATTCCTGCCAGTACAGCTCTTGTATAGCTAAAATAAGTAAATCCCCATAAAAGATGCTATTGAGAATTTGACATTTTGACGTTATAGAATACTTCCGAGTTTTACGAGACCTTTCTGTGTAGCATTTTGCCTTAAGAATTTGAAACTGCAGACATCCTGAAAATGCTGCAGGAAAGCAAGATAACAATGACTGTAGCCTGTAATTTTTAACTGCAATTCATTACAGAAGGTTGCAATTTAGCTGGTTAAAAATATACTCATGGAATCCTACTACTGTTTGTTTGACTGAGCTCAGTTTATTACAGGTGTAATGGTTTTTATGCTATGCAAAAAATCCAAGTCCAAGATAAGGACTGAAGAAGATGTTCCTGAAAAAATTCAAACACGAAAAGGAAGCTACAGAGGGTGACAGCAAGGTCAGGTAGCCTGTCAGAAATACACAAAAAGTGTCCGAGCAGCCAGGGATCAGGTTAGGTAAGCTAAAGCCCTAAGATAGAACTAAATCTGTCCAGGGACATCGAAGGCAACAAGAAAAGCTCCAGTAGGTACCTCAGTACTAAAAGACGATAAGGGAAAATGGGAGTCCTCTCTGAAAGGAAACAGGAGGCCTGGATACCCAGGATCTGGAGAAGACTGAGGTACTGAATGCCTTTTTAATGCCTTGCTCTCATGGACAAGTGCTTCAGACACATTGCCCAAGTTGCAGAAGGCAAAGGCTGGGACTGGGAGAATGAAGAACCTCCTGCTTAAGGGATCTTGTTTAAGACCATCTAAGGAACCTGAAGATCCCAAGCACAAGTCCATGGGACCTGATGAGATGCATCTGCAGGTCCTGAGGGATATGGTGAGTGAACTGGCTAAAACTCTATCCATCATATTTGAGAAGCCATGGCAGTCTGGTGAAGTTTCACTGACTGGAATAGTAGAAGCAAAGCCCCTCTTTGTAAGAGGGAGGGAAAAAAAGAAGACTTGGGGAACTACAGAACTGTCAGTCTTACGTTGATACCTGTCAAGGTCATGGAGCAGATCCTCCTGGACACTATGCTAAGGCACATGGAAAATAAGGAGGTGATTGATGAGAGCCAACCTGGCTTCACTAAGAGCAAGTTGTGCCTGACAAAGTCTGGCCTTCTACAACAGGGTCCCAACACTGGTGGAATGAGGGAAGAGCAACTGATGTCATCTACCTAGACTTGTGCAAAGCATCTGACATTGTTATGCATGAGATTCTCTCTAAACTGAAGAGTCATGGATTTGTTGGATGGACCACTCAGTGGATAAGGAATTGGCTGGATGGTTGCACTTAAACAGTTGCAGTCAACAGTTTGATGTCCAAGTGGAGACCAGTGACAAGTGTCTTCAGGGGTCTGTGTTGGGATTGGTGCTGCTTAGTATCTCTGTCAGCAACATGGACAGTGGGATTGAGGGCATCCTCAGCAAGTTACCGAGCTGTGTGGAGCTGTCCACATACTGGAGGGAAGAGGTGCCATCCAGAGGAACCTTGACAGGCTGGAGAAATTTCACAAAGATAATTGTGTGGCTGGAGCACCTCTCTCTATGAAGACAGGGAGTTGGAATTGTTCAGTGTGGAGCAGAGAAGGCTCCAGGGAGACCTTAGAGCACCTTTGAGAGCCTAAAAGGGCTCCAAGAGAGCTGGAGAGGGAGTTGAAACAAAGGGAAATGCCTTTAAACTGACAACATGTGGATTTAGATTAGATCTTAGGAAGAAATTCTTCACTGTGACTGTAGAGAGACAGTGGATCGTGTTGCCTGGAGTTGGGGCTGCCCCATCCCTGGAAATGTTCAAGGCCAGGGTGGACAGAATTATGAGCAACCTGGTCTAATGGAAGGTTCCCTGCCTGTGGTACTAGATGGTTTTGAAGATCCCTTCCAACCCAAACCTTTCTAGGATTCTATGAATATGGACAGAGGTTAGAGATGTCTTTTTTCCACTAGGGGAAAAACAATATTTTTCAACTCTAGCATTTGAATAGTATGAATTATTATTCTAGAAAATTAAAATTATTTCAACCACTAGACTTGTCAATTCTTTTTTCCAGGAATCACAACTGTGCTCACAATGACAACAATTAACACTCATCTTCGAGAGACTCTTCCCAAAATTCCATATGTGAAAGCCATTGATATGTACCTTATGGGATGTTTTGTCTTCGTTTTCATGGCTCTGCTGGAGTATGCATTGGTCAACTACATCTTCTTTGGCAGAGGACCTCAGCGTCAAAAGAAAGCAGCAGAAAAAGCTGCCAGTGCCAACAATGAGAAATTGCGAATGGATGTCAATAAGGTAAACTGGAATGGGGATAAATTTTTAGCATTTCCACAAGAAGGCAGACTCTCACTTATGCCAGACGGTGCTTTAAAATGTAATTTCTTGTAGAAAATTAGTGGATTAGAATTATGATGACCTTGTCTTAGCTCTGCAGAGCAGTGTACTTTGCCACCTCAGCAATGAATGCTGCCCTCTAGCCTGGAAAGCTGAATGACTTATTCTGAAGCATGCAGTCAGTGAAGCTTTACTGAGAGATGTTTTCTTAGTCAGAACATAGACTTGAATATGTACAATCTGTTTCCAAAGGAACGAATCCAAAATGATGGCTGTATATTCTAGTAAGAGCTGTATGGAACTTTGGAACTAAAACCTAAATTTAACCTGCTTTCATAAATCTCTCAGATGAGCTGGATAAGAAATCTTTGCCACAGAAGTGTTTAAAGCTCGACAAGTTTGCATATTTTCAATGTGTGATGGGCCAGGATACCACTAACTAAATGAGGAACTTCTCAGAAATAAACCATCAATGTGCTCTTAATTTTGAATCTAAAACTGGCCCCCTGGGGATGAAGAATTGAGATATTTGCCAAGATACACACTTCTGGAAAAAGTATCCATTATGCTTAATGAAAATGGGGCACTTACCATAAAGCACTTGTAATTTGTCAGTTTGACCATTTTGGGATGAATTTCACACAGTGGCAAATCTGTGCTGAATGCAAAAATGTACTCAGTGTGAAATGTATAAACTTTCACACACATGCAAAATCGGAAAGTTAAGTAAGTTTGAATTATCTGTGGGGGCTTGGGGGTTTTTGAGGGGGCAGGAGGGTTGTGGGATCTTTTTTGTCAGGGGAAGCTCTTTGAATTGTAATTCATCATGATAGTTCAAGGAGAAAAAAATCAAAGTCAGAATTAAAAAAAAAAATCTGAATTAGAAAAAACCAAGGGATTATTTGTCAGTTGGAAACTCAAGTTTCATACAGCTCTAGTGGTGAAATTTCTAATGTTTGTTCAGAACGTCTACACACAGAGTGAGCCTGCAGACAGAAGAACATTTTCTTCCAAAAATCTGTCACGTGTTGATAGCATAAAATAGTTTTATATGTTATAGTTTATAGTCTTTTAAGATGGAGACTTATATTGCCATGGCTCAGATCTCATCCATTCATTGGCTTATTTTTTTCTTTTTGATTGGAGAGAAACATATTTTAATGAATGAAGGCATGCTTATAATGATGAGATTAATTTTGATGTTATGTTACCATATATCATCTTTTACCATTTTAAAGTTCATGAAGACACTGTAATATGTTTTTATTTCTATTGGTGATTTTTTAGCAATGAAAAAAAAGCGGTGAGGTTTTATTTAATTTGTCAAGTTTTTTTTTAAAATTCAATTTCACTTTAAAAAAACAATGCTATAAACTACCCTGTAAGTAATATCATAAGACTAGACCTGCATTTACCTGAAGTCTTTCCTCTAATATCAATGGAAATTTAAGATGCATAGGTGCCAGAGTGCCACCACTAGCTGAGGTATGTTTTTGTGCACTTTGTTTCACTTGAGGTGTTTTCAATATTCTTGTTCATACAATAGGTCTTTCAGCTGTGTAACAGAATAGCCTAAGTCCAGTGGCAAACTGCTGACCATGAAGGAGAATTTGAAAGCACTAACTGCTATGCTAATCCAATCGGCTAGGCAGAGTAAATTTCAATAACTGTTGCAGAAATTTACAAGGAACAACTTTACATGATTTGTATTTTTTTTATACTGAGCCTTTTATTTACTATACTAGGCCAGCATGGTTAACAGTCTATGGCACTTCCGCCCTGGTATCCAGATCCACTCTGATCTAATAATCAGGTTTGCAATCCTTTAAGCAGTAGACAGGGAATCAAATAGGAGAGGATCAAAGAACTTGTCCTACTGCTCAGAGACTGTTCTGGGGAGAAGGAGAGGAGCTGACAGCTGTTCTTGTTGTTTGACCAGCAGCAACAGATTCATATTTAATGGACCTGAATATATTATCTACTAAAATGAGACAAATATTATATAATTATTTTCATTTATAAGAGTCAAAAATGGGCCTGAACTGCTGAATTTAGTTCAGAAGCAGTTTTTCATAAAAACCAACGTATTTTAGAAGTGGGACCACACAAACACTCTATCTTTAATTAGGATCCAATAGTGAAGGACTGATTTTACAAGGTATGAGTTTTCTTTTGTGGTATTATGAGATTCCTCTTGAATCACTATGTGCAATGTTATGAATTCATCGGAATCAGATACTATATGAGAGAAGATTAATGCCATGAGGAATAAACCTCAAAACATAAGGATGAAAATTTCTACGCAAAACAACTTCTGTTACTGCATTCAGCATTGACACTGTAAAACAGTTTGATAAATAGTTATTGGAACTGCTGTTTGTAGAGCAGCATCTTTGGTTATACTTTATAGACCAGAAAATCTGTAACAGATTTCTTGCAATTCCAACACTCTGGTAACAACCTCATACAACTTTCAATCAACAGAAGGTGGTGAGAGGAGAAGTGCTGATCAGTCCTCTCATCCACAACTACTTGCAAAATCAAAGGAGAATATAATTCATATTCCGTTTATGCTGTTGAAATCTCTTTCATTGAGAGATTCTGGGGTGGACATGGGCAGTGGTAGTCTTTCTGGTTTTGCTTGGTGTTATTCAGAAGATACTAGAGAGCCTACAACACAGTACAGAAGTGCAATGGAAGCTGGTTTTCCATGACTGTGGTATCTGCTGAATCCATTGCAATCTCTTGGCTATTTGGTGACTCAGGAGGAGAATGTCCTGGTTTTTCCATTTGAGTGAACTCCATCAGGCTGGCTGCAGAGCTTCCCCAGGGCTATTCCAGATGAAACTGTGGCCAAATCTTTCTTTAAATTTCATATCATACTCATCTCATATGCAAAATATGGTAGGTTGGGGTTTGTTCTGGTTTTTTTTAAAATCATGGAATAATTTGAGTTGGAAGGGACCTTTAAAGGTCACCTACTCCAATCCCATTTCAATGAGCAGGGTCATTTCAACTAGATCAGGTTGCTCAGGGCACTATCCAATGTGACCTTGAATGTTTCCAGGGATGGGGCACCCACCACCTCTCTGGGCAACCTCTTCCACTGTTTCATCACTCTCATTTAAAAAAAAAATTCTTCCATATATCTACTCTGAATCATCGCATAAGATTGCAACTTCCTATACTCCATTTTCAAAGACTGTTGATCCTGTTTGGGGTAATGGAAAGGTAGAGAAGGAATTGGGCCTATATCTTGATTTGCTTCTTGGATACTGAAACCTGAGTAATAAAATCATGTAGAAATTTAAAGAACATAAAAACTCGATGAAGATTCAGACTCAGTTACCAGCAGATACATTGCCACAGACTTGTTAAATCCTATTGGACTTGCTTGATTTTCTTTGCTATGAGTTCAGGTAAAAGTGGCTGTGAGTATCATCATTCCACTCTTGAAACTTCCCAAGCTGCATTTAGCATTTTGTTCCTTTAGTCTAACTCATTATCTTTTGCCTTGTAAAGACTAGTTGTTCTTTCTGTAAACAATCATGTTGTTGCTTGTAGGTAAATCACTGGCTTTCTTCTTACTCTAGACATCCTTCATTTGAGATGGCATTCATGTAATTTCCTCACCTCTCTTTTCAAGTTTATCGTCTTATGTCTTGAAATGCCTTTCTTGCCTTGGTACTCTCAAGTTTCTTAGTCTCTTCTGTTCTGATTGGCATAGTACTGCAAGTGTACATAAGGATAGGTACTCTGGGAGTGTTCTACATCTGCTTGAGGACCTAGGATGTCATAAAGTATGGCATATATGGCCATTGTTATGTCTTTTTATTCTGTGAACTTTTGTATTTTAGATAAGAATGTTGATGGTCATCAGCATCCTTTTGGTCCTTTGCATTTAATGAATTTTCATGCTAATATTGTCTGTGCTTCTTCAAGATGATTAACAGATACATTAAAATACAGGGCCAAATTCCAGCTTCTGGCTTCCCAATATCATTCACCTGTCTTCCTGTGGGTAATTGTACATGCATCTGGGACATGTAATCTCTTCGGTTTTAAGACAATGTACCAAAGACTTTACTGAAATCCATATATCATATCTGTTTGTTCAGGAGTTACATACAAATGATCTAGAAGGATTTGGTCTAGGAGCCTCTATGAGCCTGTTTTTTCTTTTAGTTGTAATTTTTTTTTGTTTGTTTCCTTTTGGGATAGCAGGGGGTTAGGGGAGGGAAACAAGCTGCTGTCATATAATTCTTCAGGTTTTCTCCTTTATGAAGTCTGGCTTTGTCTTCAAGATGATTCACCTAACCACAATTTCAGTGTACAGCCTGATACAACTGCAAATGATTTCTTATGCAGACCCCCAGCCATTTTAATAAGCTTCATTTCTGTTATCAGAGCTCAGATAATGAGTTTCTTGGTGCTCTCTCAGAACTGATTTATTCCCCTTAAATTTTTTCCAGAATCCGGGAGCCAAGTTATTTTTGATTAATTTTAAAATTTACTCCTAATTTGTTGTTTCTAATAATTTTACCTTGGATGTTTCCATCTTGGAACTCTGGTTTAGATGGGCTTGCTTATGCTGACCACTGTGATGAGTCTGATTATATGTTCCAAACATTTGCAGTCTGATTACCTCCCAAGTTCTATATTTTCCGTATGTTTTCCTGTGTTACTAAATTTCCTGTCAACCAGCTGCGTATGCTGCTGTTACATCTTTTGGATTCTGTTGCTGTTTTTTCTACAGTTGCTCATCTGATTCATTTGATCCAAATGACTATGTACATTAATTGACTACTCTGGAGGCATAAGTAGGATGAAAATGCTTTTCAATATCAATTAAATCTGTATTTGTTATTCTGGATAGATCAGAAAACCTCTGTTACAGTGGTAAAACCAGGACTGTCACTTTAAAGGCCATGGTAAAAGATTCTTCTTCCTCGGTAAAGAAGTGCTTCTTGCATCTTGCCGTCTGTACATTTGACAAGAGGTGATTCCCATGAAAAAGCAGCTCTGTGCCATCCTCTTCCACAGCATCAGAAGCTGAAGTGTGTCAGGCAGCAGAGATGATACTCGCTGTGAGTATTGGGAGCACTTGCTACATGAAGATTCTCATTAAAGGAAGAGCTACAGATCTGTCTCTTTAAGGAGCACCTGGTCAGTCTTTTCTTCAACATCACTATCATTTCCTTACCAGGGTATTATCTAGAAACAAGATGTGATACTTCCTTTTTTTCAAATCAGATATCAAACCTTACAGAGACATTACCATATAATGATTTGGTGCACATTTCTCCATTTCTAGTCTTTTTAATTCTTACCTGTATGTCATTCAGGTGGTGTTTAAGTTACTTCTAAATTACTTGATATTTTTTCTTTATAGTTAAATCATCTAGGTTTATAAGAGTTAACTATTGCAGAGTAACATTTCTTACATAGAATTTCTTAGCTATGATCTTTCAAATAATTTGATTTGCTACTTCACAAAGCAGCATTATGTTTTGCATAATGTAAAATACATGTAAATTTGGTTTTAGATTGCATGCCGTTGCAGTAATCGTTAAAGTCTACATGTTTTCAACCTAGCTTAAAGCACAGAGAGTGCTGCAATTGCACAGGCGATATACCTGAAGTACATGATAATATAAGTCACATAAATAAAACTACCTTTAATTTTGCAATCATAATCTGTTATTGTGAGAAGTAATACAGCAATTTCCCTCTGGGAAAGAGGGGAAAAATGTCAGTGTATTATGCAACACTTCGTAAAATTATACAGATTTATTCAGTCATTTGCTTTAAATAAATGTGAAGTGACATTGCTAACCTCTGCATGTTTAGATAAGGTTTCTTTTCTGAACACAAACAGTTTTTTAAAATATACTGAGTGTATTTTTAAAACCATGAGTAATTCTTTACTCAGTGCTCTTTGTATTACGTAAGGTATTCAGTCAGCACAACTAAAAGGGACAGTGCATTGCTGCTCAAAGTGCAAATCACGAACAAGGGAAGTTGTCAGAATAATGGCATTTTTCGATCCAAAATTTGGGTACCAAGAACATGGAATGTCAATATGATAATGAGTTTAAACACATATTAATAGATTTGAATACAATAGAAGTGTTCTTGAAAAATTAATGAAGGGCTTAGGGAACTAAGAAGGTTTAAACAAATACGGATATCTTTGCAATTTATTGCCTTCCTGGCCCACTGTTGTTATATCTAGATTAGCACAGGATTGCTAAAGGAGGTGAGATGGCAAGGCAACAACAAACAGAAGCTTAACCTGCCCTCAGATGCACTTGGTAACTTTCTTCACCTTCAAGTTGTCTCAGCTGCTGTTTTTTTCCTACAGCTTTTTGACCAAGGAAAGGAGTCTGGCCAAGTTTAGCTGGGCAAGTTTACTAGTTTTCCTCAGATCTTTCACTCTAAGGGAACTCCATTGCATTATCAGAGCTTTGAGACAAATAAGAGCATGCAATTAATTACATGTTTCACAAATGATTACCTAATTATTTCAGCTACGCAGCTGGTAGGCTGAGGATGGACTGGCCATTGTGTAATCTAGCAGGGAAATGGGGCTCCCACAGCGTCCTCCTTCCCCATATGCCCATTGTCAGATTCACTGTTTAGTGTACGGGTGCTCTTGGAGCAGGGAGACTGAGAATTTTCTATTCCATTGTGCCAGAAATGCCCTCTGTTACAGAAGGACACTTGGAAATGGCACAGTCAGCTCAGGTGCTGGTGTGCTACCTGACATTTCCCATGACAGCTTCCAAACTTACTTTTTACCACTTTACTAGAGAATAACTAGAAGAGCCTGTGCATTTTTTTTTCTCTGTCATATCCATAGATGTCTCTAGAAAAGAAGGGGTGAATTAGATGAAGGAGTGTGTTAACCTGAGCCAAAGCGAATGCACTGATCTGTACCTGTGGCTTTTTGCAGGCCAGCTTGTGATGGCTTTCAGTGCACTACAAACAGACAAAGTCACACTCCTCAATTTTCAGGCTGTGGTGTGAAGATGCATTAGCAGGGCTGTAGGCCCGAGATAATAGACCTTACTCCAATGCAATGCTCCAAAACAATTAGGCTTGGCTAAGGCCTTTATTTCCCCACTGATTTACTGCTTGCTTGCTGCTGGCCTTTTCAGTTCATACCAATTTTTCATTTCTATCTGAAGAAATCATATAATGCATCTTCAAGGAGAAGAAACTATTGCAAAGGTACCTAAACCAGTCAGTACCTACTACATAGAATAGCACTTTATACCCTATGGACCAGAGATACTTCTAGTATAAAACATGAGTAAGCATATATAACATGTTTGCAACAAGATGTAAAAGCTTTTGGTAAAAAGAGGATTTTTAAACTGGTTGTATGCACAGACTCGGTTAATAAACTGAACAGGATATTAAAACACTAAGGCAACAGGAAGCTCTTAAAATTTCAGTCTCAAATCTCAAATCCTTATTGCTCTATATTGCTGGAGCTAATGCTGCCACTGTCCAGATGTCAGTGAAAGAATTCATCCTCTTTCTTTCTCTCCAAGGAGAGTTTTCCTTTTGTTTGCAGTACAGGTAAAGCTGCACGAGGACTGATTGTTAATCCAGGGTCAGAAGGTATTCCTTACATAGCAGTTTACTGAAGGACATGTAATAAAGTAGGCATGGATAATAAAAGCTTAGCCTTTCGCCTGAATTTACATTCATGCATTCTCAAGGAACAACTTTAATATGAAACAATCAGCAATGCACAGGGTGCTTGGCCAGCCTCTTTGTGTCTTATCAAACCAGAGTTTGGATAGGAGTGAAATTTGAGGAAGTTCCAGTTTTAGCTTACAGCAGTTTACAGAAGCAGTCAGAAGGTGATTTGTTTCCATGATCTGTGCTGGTATTCCACATGACATCTGAATAAAGGTCAAGTCAACTGCATGAGGCTTTTTTTCTCCAGCTGCGCTCCTTTGAATGCCATATTTAATTAATGTAAGACCAGTGCCTGTACACTTGTTTAAAGCGCATTATCGCCCTTGCTTTTGTACTGCATCTACAGCCTGTGACCCTGAGCAGAAAAAATTTTTGGTTCATTAAAGAATCACTTGGTGTCGTTTATTTCATTATATCAAGTTTTGAAGAAATAAGACACAAAAAAAGACAAATTAGGTACAGTGAAGTAGAAGAAATTTATGTAGCTGCAGTCCAGAAGATGTGTCTGGCTAGGGAATTTGGTGAATTGATTTCCTGAAACACATCAGCTCTAAAGAGTTTGTCAAGGTTTAATTCAGTGGCCAAGAGCTGGCAAATTTCTATCCAAAACATGGGTTGTAACTGCAAGTAGTATATGCCAGAGAAGGTAACCTAGCTGTGCTCATGAATTTTGAGATCACTGGATTATGTATACTTGGATGTCACTAAGTGGTAAAAATATTATTATAATGTTGTTAAAGTGACTGTTTGTCAACCTCTTTGTTTATATGAGAACACATTCTAGACTCCATTCATTTAGATGCATTTAGAGGCATCCATTTAGATATGCAGAAATTGAATACTTACTCTTTTTCTTTTTTTTTTTAAAGAATGTTAGGATTTGTTTTGCTTACACGTATGTTAAATTTAGTGAAACAGTCAAGCTGGCCTATGAAGACCTATGTTTCTTGGTAAATTCACTTAGTTACAAATTCTTTTGGGTTCCACTGCTTTCCCAGAATTCTGCATATGGAGAAAGATAGACACCAGGAGTTAGTTTCGTGTAACTTAGAAAAACATTAGGAGGTGGGTAGGATTATGGCTAAACTCAAATATGTGTATATAGAGAGAAATATATGTCTATATATGAATATATCTTTTTTACTCCTTAGAAACTAGCTTTAAGAATACTTCTGTAGTGATAAAAGGTTGTACTAGAACGTAGAATTCTATGTCTTTTTTTATTCTTGTGTCTCTATTCCTCTTTTTAGAAGTGTTAGAGACTTGCATTTAGTTTTCTTCCACATGTAAACAATTGTCGAGACTTCTCCCTGAAGTTAGTGTATCTTACAGCTGTGTGCAAAAAGCTATACATACCTGTCCTTGCTCATGTTCTCAAAACAAGCTCCACGTTCTGGTAATGTGGTTGTCAGAAACTTAACACTTGTGGGTGGCCTGAAGGATGCAACGATAAAGGTCACAGAGCCTAAATCAATATGATTCTTTTCATGTAATGGGTTTTTTTGGACCACTTTATATCCATGTATTTTGTAAGTATTCAAACTATAATATGTTTAACTAACCGAACTCAAGTTTGATTGAAATGTACAGACACAAAAAGCCCCCACATCATGAAGAAAACTATAATCTAGTTTTTATTTTCCCTAGAATTCATGTATACATAGAAACAATTAAAGTATAATATAAATTTTTTAATGATACATAATATTGATATTTATTTTGCATACACAGAAATTTACTTAGAAACAAATTTGAAATGACCAACCATGTCTTGATGAGAAAGCTTCTTCATTCTTGTCACTCATTTTTAAATGAGTAACAAAATGTTAGACTCTCCTCAAAAAAGCAGGCTATCAGTGTACAAGTAAATAATGCAGGAATATTTTAATTTAGTCAGCGCTTTTTTTTTTTCATAATTTTAAAGCAGAAGACTTTTCATTTTAATATTATCAGGACTAGTCCTCTGAACCTTGCAGGATCTATAGCTGTTTCAAGCTTCTAAATCAGCAGTGAACATGATCATATGAAATACTTTTCTGGATCTTTTTTAATTCGGAAATTTGTTATAAAATGTTAGAAATTAATCTTTCTTTTCTTTGTAACAAAATATTCTCAGTGATTTTTCCATAGAAAAATCTCAGGAATTTTCTTTTAGTTTTGTTTTTGTTGTTGAATTAGTTGCAGTTTCTCTCCAGAGTTTTATCCTTGGACCTCCTGCTGTCTCTAAACGTGTTTGTCTTTGGGCTGGGCCCAAGGATTATATCTTCCCCAAAATCACAAGCCTAAATCTGTTGACAAGTGAGTATATCATGGTCAGATGGATGAAACTGGTAGACTGCCATTCAGTCCACCCACTCTTATGACAAGGATGTGCTGTATAGTTCTTTCCACATTATATTTGGCTTCAAACAAGAAAAATAACATCTTTAGTATATTTTACAGAAGCTGTTCTAGAGGAGCAACTTAACAACCTTATTTTTACGGTCTAGTTCATATTTCAAAACCATAACTATATCCAAGTTATACCCTAGAAATGTTGCCAGTTGTGGTGATAATCGTGTGTTCGATGCATTTTTTATCTTTCATGAGACTTTCTTATATAACCAATTTTTCTCTGTTTCTGTAGTAGATTTTTGGTGCTAGATATATCTCCTAAATTATATTTTGTAAGACACCACAATTGGAAGACCTATGATTGTCACGAAGCCTTGATAAAAATTTTATTTTATTTATCACAGATGGAAGAGAGCAGCTTTTAAGATGCAGGTTCTTGCTAATATATTCTTCATTTATATTATCTTCAAGAAAATTAATTGTATGCTTGTAAATGGGATGATATTTTAACAATGAAATAACAAATAACTTCATCAGAGAAGTATTAGTAAGAATCTGGACTGTCTAACACCTTGGGTTTTGTGAAACAGTAGGATTTAAGCTGTTGTTAATTGCTACCCCAGAAGTCTTCTGTTCCAGATCACCTGCCTTTGCTTCCTCCTAAATGTCTCAGTAGTAAAAAAATTGTTGCTGAAAATTTTATTTGAAGATGTTGATATAAACCTCAAGCTTATTGGATTCTGTGCAGCAGTTTGAACAAGTTCATATTTCATGGGCTTTATTCAAATACCATCAAACCAAAGATGCTTTAGCCTCTCAAATTTTATCTGGGCACTCATTCTTCAGTGCCCTAAATACAGAATCCCATGTTTAAGTAATGCATACCAACAGGAAGTTACATTTTCAACCATTTCTCCAAAATCCTACAATACTTGCAACTAAGTTATTGATGTGTTACTAAAGATAATAGTCCAGAAGCCACATGTATCAGAAGGCAAAACTGGAGGTCTAGAAATTGATTTCCAAGTATTACAGCAATGTTAAAGCTCCATGTTCAGAACTTGTATTTTTTCCCGCACCCTTTTTTTTATTTTTTAACTCTGACAGGTTTCTGGTGGGGGGGCAGGGTGTGCTTAGAGTTTTCGTCTTTAAAAGGCTCAAGAACCTGAAGAAAATCCTTCTGTAATTTGCAGAGTTTCTGTGAATTTTCTGACCTGAAACCAAACAAAGCAATCTGAAATTACAAGTCTAGCCTTTACTGTCCTCTAACTGCATTCTTTACAGCCTGACCCAAATCTTAGGTGTATACGAATGCATGCTAGCCTGGTTTCATAAACAGTAACTTCAATAGTGGCAGTAAATTGAGTTTTGTACAGACAATGGAAATGCAGTGCTTGTTGCATTGTTAAAGATGTTGTTTCACATATGGATATTTTGAAATATTAGGCATTTGTGTCTTATAAATTTCTATAGCTTTATATCAGCAGACTGGTTTGTCATGTCAAAAATACTGGTATAGCTTTAGGCAGATGCCCTTTGAAAATCATTAATTGTTTTTTCTTCCAGAGTGAACCCAGCAGCAGCTTTCACAGAGCTATCTAACTCCCACACATTGCCTGTGTGGTCAGGGCAATCACCAGAACCCAGTGGTTCCCACTCAATAAGTCAAACCCTGGTGATGAGGTGGAAGATCCCTATCACATGTGAAGTGCATGTCATACTTTCACCTGATCTTGCTAGAGCTACTGTGACTAGTCAGGAATGTTACTGGTTTTCCAAGCAAACCTCAGCTTTTAAGAGGTGGGAAACTATGCTATAGATAGTAAGGTCTTTATCTATAACAAATTAAATTATATATCTAGGCATGTCATGTAAGTCTTCATTAAGAAAGGGATCTTTATTTCTGCCTTCATTTCTTAATAATGTCAGGTCACAGGACATATAAATCCTAAATTTCAGGTTTTAATCTTTGTGATAGACTGAGTACTTCCAGTTTAGACTTCATGGTTTAGCTCGCCAGATTTTTGGTTTTTTTTCTAATGGCAGTTCTACTTAACAGAAAGATATTTCTTTTCAATTTACAACTGTTTTGTTTCAGAGGGTTTTTCTCTCAGAAATTCCTTCCCCTACTATTTTATACACAGTTTCTGAGCCATTCTACCATAAAATGAGCCATCAGTTCCTGCCTGTAGTTGAAGGTTACAGGTGAAAATGAACAGTGTATGAGAAAGGAGAAGTGTCAATGTGATATCTTTTCAATTCATCAATATAAATTTCTCTCATATTATAAAACTGTGTTTGGCACAACAGCAGAGCATAATCACCAAGGAGCTGATTTACTGAAAGTTAATAATTTCAGAGGTCTGGTCATCATTGGGGGATTCCTAATGAATGTGTGTGGGAGTTGTAATATTCCTTGTATTTTACAGTTGCTAATGTATTAGTGTAAGAGGAATTCCTCAAGAAAGCCATCATTTTGGAGTTTCTAGGTATCAGGAAGAATATATAATAGTAACAGTTCTATGCTTTCCTCTGTATTCCCTTTGTTTGAGATCATCAAAAAAGTCATGGCCTCTTTCAAGGCTCCAGAGCCAGCTTTTCTTCCATTTGACCTGGACCTATAAATGAATATCATTTGCATCATATATTTTGTCATTCACATTTAAGACTGATTTATAAAAACCCCAGTGTCTTGCATGGTTGCTGAGCTCTGGTCATTTCTGCTCCTCTTCTGCTTTCACCTTTTATTTCCGTAGTAGTTGCTGCTGCTTTTTCTTCATCTTCATTCTCCCTTCCTTTCTCATCCCTGGGAATTTCTCCATTACGTTTGAACTCTCCTGTTCACCATAAAGGGTCTAGTTCTATGGTTGAACAATCCTTCAGCACCAAGAGATCTTTTTAACCTTCTTCCACCTCCTTTTGAAACCACTTTTACACCTACTTTCCCCCCAGAATAATTTTAATAATTGTTTTCATATCATCATATCTTCCTTGGTCAAATGACCATTTGGAAAAAATACATTTACATCACAACATTATGCTACCTTGAGGAGCAGAGCAAGGCAGTAATAGCACCTCTGAAGCCAGAATATACCTATGCTACTTGTTGGCTTAGAGGTCCCTATATATTTTAATTATTTGTCCTACTATTACCCTACAGTGCTTTAATTTTACATGAAAGATAATAGCTGCCTTATCTCTAAGGAAACTGGTCTTGATTTTATTAACTTACAGGACAGAAGAATAATTGGCACATATCATTGTCCAGAAATGTATTCAACAAAGGTATCTTTCATTGTTTTCTAATGTTTTTTATCTTCAGAGACATAAAATTCAGGTCTTGACCAGTTATGGTCATTAAAGATCCCATGGCACTTTTTTATAGTGGTCGTCTCAACTCCAAGCACCTGGCCAAATATCAATTTATGTAACTGTTCTGCTTACCCAACATTTCCCACCACCACTCACCCACCCCATAGTTTCAATTGGCTACAACATTCTCCATTTCCTCAACTAAAATAAAGTGTGTTGTTCTGCACTGTCAGTCACCACATTTCACCTGAGAGGTGATTGTGCTTCACTGGGAAGCGAAGTGGTTCTTCTTTCTAATGCTTGTAAAGCGCTTTGGGATCCTTTTGAATGGGTGGTGCTGTTTACAATAAATGTAGTTCACTGTCATTCTATCTCAGGCGTCACTTCGTTACAAAAGCATGTTTTAGTTAGAGTTGGGCGAATCTACTTGGTGGAAAAAACATTCCCAGCTCTCTCTAATCTGACAGGGAACCTTTTGTCAAAGGTTGAAGAGTTAGATTAATTTCTTCCTCCCTTCCTCCCTTCCTCCCTCTCTCTCTCCCTTCCTCCCTTCCTCTCTCCCTTCCTCCCTTCCTCACATTCGTTTGTACTTCAGTACTGGAACTTTGGAAATTCCTTTGGGTTGGAAATTCAAAATACCAATTCATTGTTCCAGATGCAGGAGGGTCAAATTAGTGCTCAAGAAACACCTGAACTTTGTGTTGTTTACCTGGGTATTGTAACACTTGAAGGTTCGCCCATCACTAATATTTACTGTATTTTGCATTATTTCTTCTGAAAAAGTCTTGAAATATTGAAAAATGCTGTGCTTCAACTCTGAGTGTGATATGTACAGAAGAAGACATTTTGCCCTAGAAGATAGTTTAGAATATTGCTTAATGTTTTTTCTGCCCAGAATCACTAATCTTACTAACTGCTTTCAAGATTATCAGATATCTGCAGCATGTTGCTGCATTAAGAAAAAAAAGTTAACTGGAGTTATATCATGTTGCTGAAACATGTCTGTGTCTAACTCTAGCAGACTAAAATAGCCTTTCTTGCATGTGTGTTGCATAGAATGTATGCAAATATGTAAAGAGCGCTCAAATTTCTAATATCATTGCAGATCAAAAGGATAAAATGCTTAAAGTAGATTCATCCTAAGAAGATTTAAGATGTGAAAAAATTTGTTGGCCCTAAAATCTTTCCAAAAATAGTATCCTAGAATGCACAACACTGAGGTGAAAATAACCCAGGGCTAAGGGGTAAACCCATTACATTAGTGGATGTTATATCAAACTTCCCCTGATGTCACTGGAACTAAAACTTCTTTTCTTGAGGTTATATGAAAATATAGAAAATGTAGTTTCCAAATGACTTTGCACCCCTCATGTAGGAAACTTACCACTTGTGGTTTTAGACATTTTGGGATCAATGAATGCCAAGTGCCTGTAATTAATTGTTTTATTTTTAGGACCCTGAGAGTCTTATGATTGGTCTGACATCTAGTAGCAAAAATAAATCCCCTTTCATTTTACCCGAAAAATCACAAAATAATTTTCTAAATAAATGCACTCATTAGAAAAAAATGTTTGAAATCCATCCTGAGAAGTTTCATAGATCTATTTGAAAGCTTTTGCAGATATATGCTTTTGTTGGTATTACAATAGTAGAATACTACTTTTACTTTAGTTTTGTCCGATGCACATGTGTGCCGGTTTGGCCAAAATCTAGTAATATAGCCCCTGAGAGAAAACCAGGTTGCAACCACCCTTTCCCCCACAGGGTTCGGGAAAAAAAAGGAATTTTTCCTCGAAGGAAAGTGAAAGAGATAAAACCTATTTATTTTAACAAACACACAGGAAAAGGATAATGACGCTAAATAATGAACTAAAACCCCCGCTATAGAGAGAAACCTGGGAAGATTTCAGAGTCCTTCTGTAGGTGTGGTCTCTCTCCTCCTCGGAGCTGGTCGGTGAGGCCGTGGGCCCACCTCCAGGCCTCGGGGAGAAAATTCTCCTGATGTGTTCTGATGTTGCTGAAACAGTTCAGAAGAGAAGAAGGAAAAAAAACCAAAGTCTCAGGAAACAAAATTCAGCTCTCCGTCTCATGCCAGGAGGAAAAAAAAACAGCTGGCTGAAGAAAAAGCAAGCAGGGTGCTCCCTTCATGCCTTTCCGCAGTCAGACAAAAAACTGAGGAGTGTGTAATCTCTGTGTCCTTGAGAAGCTGCTTTGGAAAGTTTGTCTGTGGTTTTTTTTCAAGCTCAGTTTAAAGGCACAGAAAAGGCACAATGTTACTTTTTGGGCATAGGGCATGATAGGGGATACACATGATAGAGTCACCCCAAGACAACACGAGAACTGATCTGATGACCTTCCTGGATAGAAGCAGTGTTCCCTCACTGTGCTCGGTATCATGCTACAGAGTTCTTAAAGGAATTTTTCTTGAGTTCCAGCTCAACTTTCCCATTTTTCCAGTGCTTTTCAAGTAAAGATTGATCTCCCTAACACACTAGGAATTTCAAAAATTTCATGTGGCTGTGATGAAAAGCAAACAAAAATTAAAGATTTTGGCTGATCACTTTGAGTCATGAAATTTGATTTAAAACTAAAATATAATGAAACTAGAGGGGTGCAAACTCACACAGATCAGGCGAAAAAGATGAGAGAGGGGGAAATCTGGCATCTCAGCAATGCCAGTTTTTGTGCATCACTTGAACAGATGTAATCACTCAAATGACAGTGTTTCAGTAGGTCCAAAGTACCTTTGTGAGCATCTGACTTCTCAGTTCATAATACTGTGCAGGGGGTGCTACTAAAAAGCAACTGGTTTAAACCCAGTTCTCCCACCTTGCCATGGTAAATATTACATAGACGGTTTAATAATGGCAAATACAGTCTGCACTGGGCAGTGCACGGAGGTACCTGCTGCTGACAGCTAGTTTCTAAATATTATAGAATACACTAATACCCTGTTATTGTTTAGAAATCCACAAAAGTCACAATTTTTGCTCTTTGAGTAATAATCACAGAATATATTCTGTACGTGATAAATTAATAATGTGGCTGAGTTATTCTTAAAGGAGCTCTGGGACAATTTTTTCTCTTATTTGGCCCAAAGTGTATCTGTGCTACCATCACCAGTTCAGTGTAATTAATTAGTTTCTCATTAGCTATTCTTGTTTTTAAAGTACTTTTACTTAATTATAATCTGTTATCACACAATTCAAAATACATACTTAGAGGGAAGGCTACGAAGAATTAGAACTTCCTAAATTACTTTTATTTGTTTTCTATAAATGGATTATTTTAAAAATCTCCTATCACACTCAAAATCTACTCCAGATTGCCTAAGAGTAGAATTTAGTTCCTTATGTTTGAAATCCTCTTGATTGTCTAAGGGGATTCTTTACAATATTGCTTTAATATTTTTTCACTGAATTGCCTTTAAAGAATGCATATTAGCTAAATCTACCCACTGAAACAAGTGTTCAATGTACATTTGATGTGATTACATTCTGCATATCTTTTTCCTTGCTTGAAATTGCAGATCTCTGCTATTCTAGCAGTGAGGTCTCCACAGCATGCACTGTATCTATGAAATTTATTAGCACTGGGGCATGGAGTTTCCACATAGGTAGACTATGCCATTGGCTTTCCCCAAGTAACCAGCACTCCTGTTTGGAATATGGGGACCTAAAATGTGCATTCTCTTGTGCAGTGCTCTGTGCCTCATTCATAAAGGCAGAGAGACCTTGTGAATAGTGGAAGTTTACGTCAGAGCAAAAGCTTTCCTTTGAAAGAAGAAAAAACAAAACAAAGCAGATTCTTTCCATTTGATTTCCTTCCAAAACCCCTGTAAAGTTCAATATTTGCCCAAGATATCCTACCCAGTGGCTGAATCCCACTTTCAGGAGCTGAGCGTGTCCTCTGTTCCCAGGTATTGCTCGTGCTTGCTGAACATCGGGTCTAGGGAAATACCATTTATTGCATTATGCTATACTGGCCCTATTTCTCCTTGAGCTCACAAATAAATGATAATAAATATAAGCACAGCTATGCTTAAAGTCTTTTAGGCTGACATCAAATAAATTAGTAATGTTAAATATGGCCCTTATCAGCATGGCTTCAGTTTGCAACTGACTGGGCTTCCTTTCCCTCCTGCTAAATCTGCTTTCTTATTTTTTACAGATGGATCCACATGAAAATATTTTGTTGAGCACACTTGAAATTAAAAATGAGATGGCTGCCTCCGAAGCTGTGATGGGGCTTGGGGACCCTAGGAGCACAATGCTGGCCTATGACACTTCGAGCATCCAGTACCGGAAAGCCGGTTTGCCCAGACACAGCTTCGGCCGCAACGCCCTGGAGCGACACGTGGCACAGAAGAAAAGTAGGCTACGGAGACGTGCATCCCAACTGAAAATCACCATCCCTGACTTGACTGATGTAAATGCCATAGATCGATGGTCTCGCATATTCTTCCCTGTTGTTTTTTCCTTCTTCAATATTGTCTATTGGCTTTACTATGTGAACTAAGGAACAAAGCCACACAGGAAGCAAGAACTGGATTTCTCTTCAAATCGGTTGTACAGCCAAAAGTGGGACTTAGAAAAATTCTATTCAGGACAAAAAAGTTATTTTAAAACACCTTAGTTGCTGGCCCACTCTATGGTCTGTTTTTATGATGTTTTGGTTGTATCTGCTAAACCATATATATGTTAAGTTGCAGTATGTACATATCCCCTTATCAAAATAGAAGAGCATTTTGAGTGTAAAGGCAAATTGGGTTTTGAAAATCACTTGTCTCATTGTCCGTCACTCTTTTTTTTTCCTTTTTTTTTTTTAATCGCCATTTGAGTTTAGTGGTACAAATTATAGAGCAGCATTTGAGAAACAAGTTTTAATTTCAACAGCAGTACATGCCATGCCTAAGGAAACTGCATATCCAAGGCATGCATCTACACTTAAAGAGTGTACTGAGTTATCATGCTTATGAAACACACACACTTTACTTTTCAAATGTGTAAACTTGAAAACAAGTAGTGCCTATCATCTTTCCAAGATGATGATGGTCAGAGGTTTCCCAACTATATTCAGGAATTTCCTTTTATTTATTGAAAGAACTAAACCTTTGACTGATAATACTGGGGTTGGGTGTTTGCACAGAAGCTGAAGCAAGAAGCACTAGTTTTGTTTGTATTTTAAAGAGAGAGCATATGCTCACAGTCACAGTGACTGTGTTTGGGATCAATAGAGGAATGTAGGGTTAGTATAAAAATGCATCAGCACTGAATGGGTAGATGCTGCTGGGTCGAGTTGGGGAAAGGGAATCATCTGTCCAAAGTGCCAAAACTGGTTGCCTAAATAGTAATTCTGTAGATGGATGAAGGAAACCAGTGGTGCCCTGCCTTTCTCTAGGGCAGGGAGAGCGAGAGACCAATTAGAAAGTGCAGGGGCAAGGAGACAGGAGGCTACATATACATAAAAGTGTGCGTATGTGTATGTATGTGTATACATATATATACACACGCACTGTGCAGATGAATGTTGTCAGTTGTACATACCTTAGTCTGAAATAGTCTTGTGGAGTTGAATGATTTCTTCCAAGTCTGCATCGTTCCAGCATTATGCTTCCTGCTGTTAGTTAAAAGTTCTGTACCTCTTTCAGCAGTTGAGATCTGAGCATATGTATTTCTGTACAAGAAGTACTGACAGGGTGTTTTCTCAGTCTAGATTAGGCAATACCATTTCACTTTTTGTTTTCCTTAATGCACTGTTCTAAAGGAAAGAAATTGGTTGCAATCACTTTAAGAGTTTAAGCAGACTCTTGAATGTTTCCTGCTTTAAGGTGATTTCCATTGAAAAACTAGAAAATTTCAGGTTTTCTTTGGGGAACTTCTTGAATTAAAAGTTTGAGTTTTTTCCTTCCATTCAGCTTTATTTTTACAGGCAAAATAGAATAGAAAAAAAAATTTAGAAAGAATTTTTTCACTTATTCCACTTTTTTTGCAACTTTTTTTGTAATGAAAACAGCAGTCACAAGGACTGTATAAAAAGTAAAAATTCTTGATGGCTTTTACTAGATCAGATCCCCAATACTGTTTGACACAATGTTTCAAGAAGTGAAAGCCACATCTGTTGCATCCATACTACCTCTCATCTGTGTACAAATTTTTGAAAGAAACTAGAGAGTATAAGGGTTTTTTCAGGGTACTAAAAAATTCCTCTAGAATATTTTTCATAAAATTTTTTTTTAATTTTTTTGTTCTTACTTTAAAAGAGTAATTTTCTTACAAGTTACTGTGTTTTTATTTTTGCTTCCCCCTCCCCCTCCCCTCAGTTGACAGTGAATGACAGTAATAGGAGGAGATTAGTTCTGGGAACTAATAAGCAAATATTCTGACTTCTTTTTGAGCACTTCATATGCTTATTTCTGGTTCAAATGGGAGAGGATAGTTTTGGAGGCTGAGATAGGATTTGCAATATATCCTACCTGCCAGGAAGTTGTGTACATTCACACACTGCCTCCAGGCTCAGACTCTGCAATATGTAGAGACAAGTTTTCCTCATGTGATTAGCTGTCCAAGTCAAAATTTTGCTCTTTGTTCACATGCTTAATTTGTGACTTCATCTCATGCGTAATGGAATAACCTTTGTAGATGCACTTGGGATTTCAGCTGATAGGTATGAGTCACATTGGAACTTTTTTCCCAATTTTAAGAAGTGGAGCCACATGAAAATTCAGTATTTCTCTTCAAAGTGTGTCCTTTAAAAATGATATTAATTATCCTAAATGAAAGCAGTCTTATAGTATTCTTCTGTACAAGATTTTCTTTCATTTCGGAAATTGCTGCCAGCTCCTTTTTTTGTTTCACAGAAGCAGAGTGTGACTGCAGGGAGCTCACAGCCTGTCTGTGGTTGATACACATCAAATATAAAACCTTATAGGGAATATGTTGGCTCTCTGCATTGATAACTGCTTCAGCTATTACAAAAACCACAGAGATCAAATCCTGGAACTGCACATTCACTTTTCTGAAGCTAAAGTACAAGCCATAATACTCTCTGATGATGCTATTCAGAGAGTGAAAGAAAATGTTTGGTTTCTGCTCAGGTGTCACTAGGAAAGATAAACTATCTGTGGGGAAGAAGCACTTTTGCTTTTACTATATCCTTCTGGCTATTAATGTATAAAATTAGTGAAAGAGAAAGATTCTATCATTTTGTACTAAGGCTTAACACTGTGATATAAAAAGATGGGGGTGAGAAAGGCTGGTGAGACAGTGTCACGGAAAAAGAGTAACTCGAGCCCAAGGTGAGCACTTACTCCTGAGATACTTGAGTGAAAGTGAAAAATGATGCCAATGTACTTGAGATACGGGGTTTGCTATGTGTGCTACCCTCCAGGTAAACTAGAATAAATTTGCTTTTACTTTAGAATTGACCGAAAATGAATATTCTAGATCTTTTTAATCGTGTTAATTGTTGTTGGTTTCAATAAAAAAAATAGCAAAGTTAATAATTTAGATAAAACTTGTAATATAATTATAGGTGCACATTTTATTGTTCTATTAGAAATAGTAGCCAGCAATTAAGGTGTTTTTCATCTTTGTTAAATTCATGGGCAAATTATGACTATAACATGGCACAGTTTTAATGAAATCTTTGAGATCAATCTGTAAATATATACTGTACATGACTGCTAGTAAGTATGATACACATTTTCAGAACTGAAAATTCATGCAACATATTTCTGTGTTTGCATAAGGAATGTTACGTTTCTCTCCTATAACAGTTCAATGACTGGGAAGAAAGACTCAAGCAATGACATTGTGACCCATTTCTATTCTCATTCCCAGGGGAGCAAAACAGAGTCCTAGATAACAGCATATGGCAGAGTTCTTCAGAGAGTTCTTACATTCTAATAAAAAGGACATAAAATCTGTAAGGTACAAAAGCACAATGCATAGACAAAATGAGTGGTGGTCGTACACCTGGGGAAAACATCCTATTTATTTCAGAAAAACATGCATTAAAATTAAACCTCAATCAATTTTCACTATCATTATTAGACTGTGTTCCAATCCTATAACACAGTGCTAAACATAAGTGAACAGATGT
This sequence comes from Rhagologus leucostigma, assembly GCA_013397725.1. Lineage (NCBI taxonomy): Eukaryota > Metazoa > Chordata > Aves > Passeriformes > Rhagologus > Rhagologus leucostigma. The sequence continues at coordinate 53,021 of VZTD01000153.1, read as the reverse complement.
GAAACATTTTCCAACTGTATGTGCATATGGACATACCCCCAAATGTCTGTATGGACATATGTGTGTATATATACACATGCTGAGTATATATATATATATATATATGCACACACATTCACATGTTGGTGTGTTAAAGGAATAAGCTAATAATAGTTTTGTTTCTACCATCAACCAGTGTATGAATATATTTTTGAGAAAAAAAAAAGATTAATGTATTTAGAAAAAAACCAAACAACTTACTATACAGGGTAACTGGGCATTTCTATATCAGCAGATCAATGCTTATGATCCGTATGGAGCATTGCACCATTTGACATGATGATAGTACTGTACCTCCTTGCATCTGGAATTAGATTAGTCCTCACATTGCTTGCCTATTTCTTCTCTCTCTTTTTATAACAGCATTGTCCACTAGTAAGTTTTCAAAACCAACAAATTCCTTAGGGAACCAAGATTTAAAAAAAAGGCAAAAATAGTAACTACTTCTAGAAAATAATCTAGGGTGGGATGGCCAGGGTACAATACTATATCAGTAGTGATCATAACATTTTGGTATGTGTACATAGAACATAAAATGTGAGCAACCATAACTTAAGATGAACATGTGTAAATATTATCAGATTTCTTAAACATTTTTAACTTCTAATTTGTACTTTATGGTAAGGCAAAAAGCTAATTCTACTTATGGTTTAGGTTAATGTGTCCTAAAATTATGTAAATAATTAAATAAGCTGTAAATGAGCAGTCGATAGATACAGTATTTGTTTAGTGACTTTTTTTTACTAAGTACAATAATTGCAGTGCTCTAGCAGAGTAATTTAAACACCCTTTTGCATAAACAGATTTGGACTCCAGATATAAAATAGTACAGGAAGTGCTGTAGTGTAAAATAGCCCAGTGTGGCAGTGTTCCTGCTGGCACAGTTGATTCTTTTGTATGGTCAAAATGTTCAGGCCACACACTCAGATTAGCCAAAACAAACAAGGCCTGGTTTTCACTTACAAGAAGGCACCTTTATGTTTCTCCAGTGAGTGGAGAGGTGAAGGTGTCCAGGGTGAGAATTCAGCTGTTGGCGATTTCATTACAGAAGCCTGCATATTGCATCTGTCTGATTCTGAAATCTGTATCTCTTATGGCATCTAATAGTAGACTTATATTTTTCTTTAAAAAAAAACCCAGGATGTTTGACTGTCATCAGATAGCATAGACCCCCAAAGCCAAAGAATCTTCACTCCAGAAATTGTTTAAAAGGGAAATCTAAAAAGTCACTGCTTAACACCAAAGGTAAAGCTTAGTAAATTGCACTAGGAACTTTGTCTAAATTTTTAAGAAGCAAACGGAATGTTGTTGATCAAAAGGACTGCCCTATTCTACTTTGTAAAAATAGTAATAATTTAAGTATCCATTATATAAAATTGAAATATATCATCTCTACAAGAATATGCAACACTAGCATTTCATAAATATAAAATTATTTTCTTTGTAAGTGCTTTGACAAAAAAATGAAACTTAAATGATAAAAAATCTCACCTCTACTTTCATACTAAGGGTTGTATTTTCTTAATGCTTTTCAGACATGAGGTCATGTATTCCAATTTGATAGCATTTTGTATGTTTTCACTGTTCCTGTCATTTTGCAAATACTCACCAGGCTGTATGGTTCATGGTCTGTCCTGTTACTTTCAGTTGAAGACAAAAAGAACATTTGAAACATGATTAATTCTGACAAACTGGCTATGGTTTGACTTCTATCATGTTTTTATTGGCATGGGTGTTTAAATGGTTCTGTTAGTACTGTCTTTGCACAGTTCTGAGTTATTTTTTTTTACATAGTATTATTATTTCACAATGTAGTAATCATCAGCCTTACTAATGACCTTGTAGCCTTTCTTATATGCACATAATGCACATTTTCCAGTGGCTAGAAAATGCAAAATACTAGTGGATATCATTGCATCAGATCTTCATGTCTTTCTCAAAAGGACTGCTAACCTCTGGGATATATGAGGTAGTAAAATGATGATTGTAAATGAGTAGCACATAAGAGATATTTTCTTGAATTTAAAATTATTGCAGCCAGTTTCAGCATGTAAATATATAATAATGTTGGCTAGTGTGTAATTCTTGAATTAAAAAATATAAATAAAGAAAACCTAAAATATGTATATGTAGTTGTGTTGTGCTGGGCAGGTTCTTTTCTCAAAGCTACAGTTTTCAGTTCTCATCTGAATGAATATCTCTCAGTTTGGGTCAGAAAGGGACTCAGAAGTTGGATGTGGAGGCATCTGAAATGTAGGTGTAGGATGGGAAGGGGGAACCATAACATGGTGTTAATTTGCCTGGGCAGCCCTTGGGGGACTTGAGTGTCTAGGGAGTGTAAGCAATGTACAGTGAGAAGCCTGGTGCTGGTCAGTAAGGAAATGCTGAGAGGAGGGGGAGTAGCTGAAAAGTCTCGGAAGTTCAGTAACACCTCCTCAGAGTCAACTCTTGTGAATCTGATGGTTGATGGTAACAACTCTTGTTACTGATGGTGAGTTGCTGGTGTCCCCGTTACAGAAATATGGAAGGGTCTGTTTGCAGGTGGATGGTATTTCCTTTTACAGAAAACAGTTTAAATGGTCTTAAATCTGAATATGGGGACTTCAGATATGGAAGTCTCAAGTTTCATTCCTTCCTCTTCCTACTTATCATCTAACAGGAGAGATTCTGGATGACCAAATTATTGTCCCTTTCAGGATGGTGGATTTAGGAGATTTTCCCGTTGGGGTGGTCCACTTGAAGAACAATTCAAGGTGAGCAGAGGAGAGAGCAGTCAGGCATGGTCATGAGAGGCTCTGATTGCTTTGGACAGGGCCGTAGCAGGGATCAGAAGCTGGGTCTCTCACTGTGCTCCCAAGATGTAAAATGTCCACTAATACAGGTCTGGTTTTGCTGCTGCTTTCTGTCTTAGTGGAATCTTGAGCCATAAATGTACTTCAGACTTACATTTGTTTGCTGGCTATGCTGAGTGAACAGTTCATGTCTATTGGTTTTTCTTGTTCTCTGCTGCCCCAGCTCTAATACAAGGAAATCCATAGTTGTGTTTCCAAACCCCAAGTATCACTACATGGGGGATATTACAGGGTGTTTATTGGTGGCTTTAGCTGCACATTCTCGCAGTTGATTCTTTGGCTGATCCAAGCAGGGGTAGCAGATGGAGTACCAGAAAAGGGAACAAATGGCCATCAGACAAAAGGCTGCCAAAGGCTAAAAAACTGCCTAATTCTCATTTTTGTCTGGAAATGCAGACAGCAGTTGGTAATTCCTTTTGAAGTTGTCCGCCTGGCTATGCTCTGTACCAGCCCCACAACAGCACTGCTTTAATGACTGATCCGTTCTGTCTCTCTTTTCTGTGGATAAAGGGCACCAGTTCTGTAGAGAAAGAGCAGAGGTTGAAGATTGGAAGACCTGAGTCTTACAGCTGGTACTGAGGTGAGGAGCTGCTGGGCGCAGGATGCTGGCTCTGTCAGGAGACATAGAACATGAGAAGTAAAACATTCCAGACTGTTAAGGAAAGCTCAGCTATTACTTGCTTCCTTCACTGTTTAAAATATCACATCTTCCTCTGAAGCTTCTGAAAAGGAGAGCAAAGTTCTGAAAAAAGACTGAAATGTCAGCACAGTTGCTTTGTTACAACTCTGTGATATACTGTTGCCCCTTATTTTTAAGATTATTAAAAGCTAGGAAGCAAAGTATTTCAACTTTAAGACTGGTTCACGATTTTAGAGACTAAAAATATTTCTATTAATTGGTGAGTATCATTTCCAAATCAAAAATATCAATCTACTATTTCACTTTTCTGTGTTTATAAATGCATTTTATGTTATCACATCGTAACAGGAGTTATATCAAATCAATTGGCACAAAAATAAGGCTAGTACTATAGGGTATTTGAATAATTTATTTCATTTACTCTAACACTTCATGATGTGTAACATGGCCTCTCCTTCATTCAGTTTACTAGATTGCAAATTAGAAATTTTAATAACGGCTTCTTATGGGTAAATTGTACTGTTGAATATATCTTGATAATCTAAAATTAACAGAACATGAGAGAAATTATCGGACAACACAGTTCTTAATTTATAAAAGGAAAATCAGTATTTTAAAGAATGCAATTATGCATCTGTCAAATACTGAATAGCTGTGAAAAAGTGAAATAACGGGAACTGGCATCTAACACATTGTAAGTGCTGCATATTAAATAAATGTAACATTACAACTACATAGCAAGTATGTTCACTAGCATGAATTCTGTGGTTATCAAAATTAATGACCAGCATGACATTATTAATTCATAATGCTTGTTATTCTTGAGGGATATCTGGAGTGACTCATTTATTATGATGTTCATATGAGTCTAGTCAAGGGATATATTTATTAAAAAATGATGGTTATGTCAAGAAATGTGGGTGGGCTATTCAGGTGATGAAAATTGCTTATATAAAAGGAGATGTGCTTCCCTTGGCTGAGACTCTGAGCCAGGTTTTCTGGGGAGAGAGGGAGTGCTTGTTTTAATGTTAGGGCAAAACTTTTAAATACATCTTATTCTTGGTACAAAAGTATTTTTTTTCTCTCTTTCTGACAGATTGTCAGCTGACATACTGCATTCATTTTGGCACTCTAATGACTAAGGGCATGCTTCCAGCTGAGACCACTTTTTAAAAATTTTCTCTTTTTTGGAAAGAATATAGCCGAGGAAACAAAGCTTGCTTAGGTTCCCTTACAAACACTTTAGAAACTAAATCGTGTAAACTGCACATTTTTGGTTTTGGTGGTGTTTTGTTTTCAGACAGGACTTGACTACAACTCTGTGTATAACTGTGGGCATCTATGGTCACACATACTCACATTTCTAGCTTGATTGATATGTCTGAAGTCTGCTGCTTTCTAAGCCCACATGAAACTAGACTGTGACCTTTGAGATCTCCTTGTTAAATGTTCCCAAAGATTTTTTCTGAAGAGTCTGACTCATCACGTCAGTCTTTAATCTTCAACCCTTTGTTGAAATTTCATGGCACTGATGCTTAAGAAGGTGCCGTGAAAAGACATCACAGGCAAGCACAGGACTGCAATGTCGTGCAGGAGACAGGGGATGAAGTCCTGTCATATACTCTTTGACAGCAGCAAAAAGGGCAAGATGTGCAGTGATAAAACCACAGCACAAAAGCTAATTTGGTCATGGTAGGGTCAATGCAGTTCCACTAGTGAGGGTGATATTTCCACTTCCGTGTCATGCAAAGAAATTGTTTCTTAGGTAAGAAGACATTGACAGGAGAAGGGATGTGGATAATAAACAGATCAAAACCTACATTTCAGGACAGCAAGATTTATCTGCAAGATGTGCAGACAAATTGGATTGGTTTTGATCTGCTTCTGTGTTTTAGGTTATGAAAACTCAAGGCTTTTTTATTGCTGCTGTTGTTAGTCATCATTCAAAAGATACCTGAATTAGAAATATGTGCCAAACAGACAGAAAAAAAAATTGCTGGACAGAAAAAGGGGAGGGGAAAAAAAAAAAAAAGTGTGGGGAAATCCAGCCCATTCCTTCCCATTCTCCCAAGCAGCCACAAAGTGCAACCTGCATCACCTAATTTATTTTCTTCTTTTTTCTCCCATTCATAACATATTTTAAAATTAGAAGGTTTTAAGATTGTAGGAAGGACAAACTTTTTCTTTCTCTTTCCCCAACCTTAATTTTAATGTTTTCTTTCTTAGACAAGCTTGGAGATTTAGCGTGAAGACACTGGCTAATTCCAGCAAAAAATACAAGCCTTAATTGGTTTTGGAAAGGTCTCTAGATCTCTTTAAGAAAGGTTAATCATTATTTATTTGCCTTCATTACTACCCAAAGCAATGTGATTACTGAACAAGTGTGACATTCAAACTAGTTAAGGATGAGAGAAAGAGGCAGGGGCAAATCTTTTGATGAGATCCAGACAAAAAGAAGAAACAAAAAACCAGAAAGGACAGGCAGATGAAAAGTAAAGGTTGTTTCCTCACTCATGCTGTAAGATCTTAAAGTAAATACTGCCTGCTCCTCTGGCATAACATGTTTCCCTGTCTTTTAATATCAGTCCAGCCATCCATCACCTGGGTTTTCCCATTTCAGACTGCTTACAGGAAAGTGAAATGAGGTAATAGCTCCTGGTGTTGATGAAAGGAAAGGATGTACAGCATCCAAATCCTTACATTTTCCCTAGATGTATATTTTACATTCGACAATACTTGAAAGCAAACCAAATCTTGCTCCCTTTACTCTGCCCAAAGGATTTCAGAAGGTGTTAAGACCCATTTCCATTTACTGTGCACACCCTGAGAAATATTTGAGTGGTTGTATCAATGGAGGAAGGGAGGGAAGAACTTTCTTCTTGAAAAACTGAGATAACAAGACGAATCTGTTGCCCTGTAAATGAAAATGTTTTGCTTAGATTTTGCAAGAACTCATGCATATTGCTGAAATAGAAACTACACTTTATGCAAAATCTGTACACTCCTGAGAAGAGAGTTGGCTTTGCTCATTTCTGCAAGAATTAAAGTGACTTATTTATTCCAATGAAACAGAATGATATGGACACTGGAAAATATAAAAAGCCAAACTTTAATGTCCCTGCACCGTTCTTTAGCAGAGGCAGAATGCCTCTTGCTAGATTATGTGTTTGAGACCCAGCTCTGATAGAGGATGACAACTGTGTGCAAGCACTCATGTTGCATCGGCTGAACCAACAGCTGTTGTGGCTGGGGGCCAAAGAGCCCAGGTACAGAGGTGGCCCGCTGGTGGACAGGCTCCAAAGTGTAAGACTCCCCCTTACCTCAGTGAGAAAGGCCTCCTCCACTGATCTTGTGACCCTATGGCGATTCAGTGTCTCTGACTGGCCAGCAGCCAGACCCTTGTATCCCTGAAGAGGATGTAATCCAGCCCCCACTCCGCCCCCTCCTTATCCCCATTGGTTCTTGTATTACCCTACCTCCCTGCTGTACCCCTTTAAGAGTGAATACCAATCGGAAACACATCCCTCCCCTTCTCGCCCGGGACAGCATCAAGGTAACAATGAAGTCCGGTGTTCCGGCGGGGGCCATCTATGAGTCATTCGCTTCTCGTGTCGCGAGAGCTAGCTGGCTCAGTATGAGCGTGGCTGCGTGTATCCATCGCACGGGTGAGGGAGCTGACTTGCGAGGTGCCAGGAAGCACCGCCAGGGGTTCCTTAGCTAAAGGTTCCCCTTGGAACAAGCAGCAGTTTCTCCATCGACACCCACATGGCAATACGCTCACACTTTGGTATGAGGAATTAAATTAAGATTACCAAAGCTTTTGCATATTGTGAATTTGGAAAGAAGTTCTGGGATTTCCAAAAACATTTGTTTGATAGACAGTAAGCCTGCTATCAGATTGGGATTTGCCTCAGGTTTGCATCCCATGTGGCATCCCCCTTCTTCTCTCCTAGACACTTTACCTCAACTATTGTTGAATTAGATGTTAAGTATCACATTAATAGTATCGTTATACCTGTGCCTTAATTACATCATTAATTGATAACTGCAAAGTATTATGTAACCAGAGCACTTTGTTACTGTTATTTTGAAGGAACAAGTGACAGAATGGGAGAATGTTAAGTGAAACTCTCATCATGTTAGTAATATCTTTAATAATTTCTCATGTCATCAAAGGCTTGTAAGAAATTAGGATACAAAAATGAAGTTTCCAGGCCTTGGAAAGCAATGGGTTAGCCTAAATTTTCATTAATTGCAAAGTGTGCAGATCCCTGCACTGAATGGACATGCTAAATATGCCCTTGTGTTTTGGAAAAGAGAACCTTTAATCTGCTTATCATTCCCCATACTCTTTGCAGGTTGTTATGTATCACTCCCTGGTAGCCATGAACAGAGCGAAGAGACACACACAGTCTACCTGCAAGGACCATGTGAAATAATGAAGTAAGATACATCACAAATAAAGAGTGCCTTTGTAGACAGCTGGGGCCTAATTAATTTGCAGCACAGCTGAGGAAGGCAGAGCCCTTGGCCCTGCAGGTAATCACTCTATTTTGTTACTGCACCAATTACGATAAAGCACTGCCAGCACAAACAGCAGAAAGGCATTTGCTATGCACTTGGAGAAAAGGGTTGCTAGTTGCTAGTTATTAGTCTGCTGAAAAAGTGTATTGTGATCCTTTGTATTTGTTTTCTGTATTTTAAGTTCTTACTCTAGACAAACAGGAGATTTTTCTGTTTTGGCTTTTTCCTTTCTGGTGACCAGCAAACTATCTCCCCACTGTTCCTGTCTGGTCCCAGATAAGTGAGATCTGCAACATGATGTTCCTATAAGACAAGTAGACCAATATTCCTTATTTCATTAGAACCAGTTCCTTTTCTGACTGCTATGGTTTATTATGGTTAGTCCATTATAAATTACATGGTGTCTCCAGGGACCTGTTCTATACTTGAAATATCACAAGACTGCTGTCATGCATAATGCTGCAGAGAGCTGCTAAATTTATATCCACTAAAAAAGTGTTTTATTTTGTAGAGTAACCCACTTTAACTTTGATGTATAAATGGGTTGGTTTTCCTTTTCTTTTAAGTATTATCTGTTATCATCTGTTTGTCCACAGAGTTAACTTGCTTAGAAAAGGCCCTTGGAAAGTATGTTATTTGTGCTTGGTGTATTGTGTGATTGTCATTATTTTATAAAATTTGGACATACTTCCAAATTCCCCTAGAGACAAAGTATGCAAAGGTCAAGTTTGTCTGCCAGCCCATGCAAATTCTATCAGACTACATAAACAGACAACAGTGGCAGGTTGGCTCCTGGAGCTTATGGTTTCCTTTGCTCCTAAGCAGTTTGCACAGAAAATAGACAGAAAAGACTGTGAAGAACAAGTTATCCTAAAATATAGATAATGACAGTTTACTTGTATAGTTTTCAAATGTGCCCTCTTGAGACAGTTTTAAAAGCTTTTTGCCTTTTTTTGCTTTTGAGAATAAGAATCCTTCAAATTCCACCCTGTTTTTAACAAAATTTTAAAAACCAAATATAACTCTCTGATTCCATGTTAAATTTTCACCCTCTTAGAGGGGAAAAAGGGAGCAGACAGGCTTAAAATGCCTTCAGGACACTATGTACTATAAATCATTATCTGCAAGAAGTATGTCCACAGGAATTCTGCCATAAAGCTTACTTATAATAAAAAAATATATAGTAAGACATTTATGCTATTAATTGATATGGCTTCTTGACAGGGTTAAAGCTGATAATATATTCCACTCAGCAGAAATTTATAAATGAACATAGGGAAGAAGAGAGGCAAGAAAATTTGAAAATTTTCTGGTTTGATTTTTTTTTTTTTAATCAAATAAAGATGGTCAAAAATGATCACTAGCAATTTTATTCCTTTCAGGCCAAAAACATCTCCTTGGTCCTAAGTGATTGCACGCAATCTAAGAAGTTGGACTATAGATGATGGCTGTAGGTCCCTTCTGACTGAAATATTCTGTTCTATTCAGTTCAATTCAATTCATTTTTGTCCTGAGAAAATGGCATGGCATCCACTGATGTACAGTGATAATGAACTATTCTGGGCCATAAACTCAATTTCCGCTCTTGGACAGGCAGAGATGGGTGATGGAAGTTCTCTTCCTCCAGATGTCTTGGCTTCATGTATTATATTTAGTTGAATGTTGGGCTATGTTACAGTGGTAGTCTTTGCAGTAGTAAATATCAAGCTGTCCCACCTCTTACCCCTTCCTCTTCCCTTGGGAGTCCTTCTTAAAAGAATAATAATCTCTCTTTTTAAAAGAGAAGAGAACCATGGAGTTACTTAAGGAATCCAGGGGAAGGACTCCTCACCGTCTTCAAATGCTCCTGCTGTTTCATTATTCAAAAGAGAGAATATCATCTATCTGAATGTTTTAATTTAAAATTTCAAACTCAGAATGGTTATCCTGATCTTTTTACAACATCATGTGTCCTGTCTCCTGATTTTTTAAATAGATTAAAATTAGTTGTGTCTATTACCAGTAGTGCACAGGAAGAGTTGCATTCAATTGAATTTAAAACACATTTTCAAAATACAAGGTCTAAATAAGGTTTGTTCATGTGAAGACTTGAAGGAGTACTTAAAGTACATACTAAGCCATATTCTCTAACAAATACTTTTCTTGCCCTTTCTGTGCTTTCATAAAAAAACCTGTTTATGTAGTGGTGTTTGCAACTTTCTTTTGACTTTAGAGTATTTTAGGGAGAAGATATACACAAGTGAGGGTCAAAGAAATGTACATACATATCACCATTTCAAAGGAAGTTAGTGAAAATCTCAGGAGTCTGGGGCAAAAAGTTTTGAGGCTTTAAAATTTGAATCTTGTAGGCTGTGTGAGGTCTGGAAGCTAATAAGCTCTACTTGATCAGCTGGACCTCACGAAAGTTCGTGCATAACCTGGAGGTTCATAAATAATAAAAAAAGGTTTTTAAAGCTGATTTTAATGAAGAACCAGAGTGTTCATGGGTTAGCTTTTGAATGGTAAAGGTTAATGTAGACTGTTATTACTGGCTGGTATTTGTCCTTGTTTGGGCTACTCCTGGATAGGAAAATAGTTCAACAACCTAATTAGAAGTCTTGTCAGACTTGGAAACACCAGAATTTCTTGACTAGATCTGATGATTCCACGGAAGGTATTTAAAATAGTCAGAAGAATATTAAAAAAGACTCTTTTCAGTACTGTAAAAGAGAATAAAAATATGAATTTTGGGTTTGTATTCACACTTCTGCTGGGAGCAGTAGCTTTGTACCATTGGAAAGCATCAGCTTTGCAGAAGGTGGCCTGGGAGACCTGGGGACAATCACTGAGTGCAGGTCTGTGGTGTGACCTTGCAACTGTGACACTAGTTGTATGTTGGGTAGTACTAGCAAGACTTGAGGCAGCAGTTAAAGGGGAAAGTCTCTCTTGGCAAATGATGGCTGTGTTTAAACGACGCACAGACGTCAAAAAGTCCTCTTTAAAACAAAACAAAAAAAACGGAGTGGTATGTTTTGTATTTACAGTGTCACATTACTGTGGCGAATGAGGAATAACTGCGAAAACTTTCATTTTTGACTAGACTATCTCTTTACTCAGTTTTGTGGAAATCTTAAATGAATGTCACCCCAATGTTAAGGAAATGAAGTATCTACAACAATTCATATTATTTGAAGAAATAAGGGACATTTAAGGAAAAACTCTGAGTTCAAGAATTTCGTTCCATTACATGAAACAAAAGCCTGCTTATCTGCAAAAGTGTGAATCAGATCCTTAAGTATTGCGCATTTTGTGGGGGTTTAGGCTTTAAATTTCAAGCTATTTTTTTCATACAAGCAACACATTGCTTTGATTTGCTCTTGTTTTGGCAGAAGCTGCATGAAAGTATCAATTTTTACTTGTTTTTTTCAGGGAGCTGCTGTCCTCCATCTTAATAACTGCTGTCTTAACTACCTCTCAGGTCCCTTGTTTGTCAATATATTATCACAGAGTTGTCAATTTTTAAGGATAGTAAAGGAAAAGCTGTAGTTTTCCCAATTTTTATTCCATAAGTTCATAAATGTATTTTTTGAATCCATATAAATTGGATCAATGCCATGTATTAGCAATAATCTCCATAGTTCAATTTGTGTGAAGTTGCTCTCATTTTGGTTTGAATTTGGATCCTTGTCATTTTGTTACAACGAAGAGTAAACATTGCTGTTAAACTTTCTCATAATACTCATCATTTTATAGAAATCTGTTGTATCTCCCTTTCTTTTCTCTCTTTACGTGACTAATGACACCACTAAAGTTTTAAAACATGAAAAGAAAGATCTCTGACTCTCTGCTGTACATTCAGCATTTGGTTGTATTAGAAATGTTAACAGAGGTATCATAAACAATGTCAGTTATAGGAGTGCTATTATTTAGGAAGCTGAAAACAAAAAGCAAATAACCTTATGGTAGACACAACATTTTAGCAGCATCCTTATTTTCATTAGCTTTAAAGTATTTGCTTTAGAAAATTATTTGATCATTTGTGATGGTCTGAGCCACTCTGCGTATGAAATTGTGGGACACAAATACGCACTGAAGAGATTTTTGAGACTGTGGTCACATGAATATCCTGGTGACTAGGAGAGAGGAGGCTGAAATGGTCAGATGGCTCAGTCCAGGGGGTGTTGTGCCAACTGGGGTGTCAATTTTTATTCATTAAGGGAGAAACTTTTTTTTTTTTTAATGCTTTCAGCTAATTTCTTGCCACTGTTTTTTGAAAACTTCTCTGCAAAATGTGACACCGGTTCAGTTGCACTTCAGTTACTGACAGCAGAAAAACTAGTTACTTTTACTTACTAAAAGTCCTGGGGGTTATGATAATGAATGGAGTGGTGGATGAACAACACAAGGGAAAAGGACAACATGACAGCAACTACATTTTCCTCCCCTTAAACTTATCCAGTGAGGGAGATAAAACATACACTGTAAGTGGGAAGAAATCCAAAGGGAATTAAGGGGCAACAGAGTAGGTACAATACAAAAATTCATTTTACTGGGGAGACATGAGAGTAGAAGCTGTGGTGTGGGGGTGAAGGGCAAGCGTCAGAAGAGGTGAGGCCATGGACTGGAAATAATGAGTCTTATTAAGACTCTGAATATTTCCTTGGAATTTCCCTGCTTTACCACTGTAATAGCTGCTCCCACTGCCCACTGGTGTTCTCTGGACTTTCCCTGTTACTTTTCTTAATTCCTTAAAGGTGCCACATGTGCTCCTTGCCTGGGGTTTAGAAGGATGTTTGGAAATACAGGGTCTTGGTTTGTCTTAAATGGGCCAGTGTGCTCCTCTGTAAATCATTCCTTCCCTGGAGCTGACTCTGCTTGGGCTCCCTGCAGCCCCAGGGAAAGGTTTAACCAGAGTTTAAACAAATTGCCTTTCTATACTTGTTTGGAGGACTGTTACACGTGGGACTGTGTTTGGATTTTGTCTATGATAATGTGAATCCTCTGGGCCATAGGAAAAGTCTTCAGAAGTGGTAGGGAAACCTGCCTGAAAAATAGAATCTCTGTTAAAATTAGAGGCCTTTGACATTTTTTCTTTATTCTGAACTGAAACAAATGAAGACCATGCAAATTAAGTTTGTGAAAACATCAGAGAGCAACAATGGGCTGGCTGCTGGGAGCCCAAGGTTTGAGATGTTCTTCCTCCTGATTCATTAATGTCATGGGCAATGTTCCAAATCACCCTTCATTAGTTTGATGAATATTTAAAGAAGTATGAGAAATGGCACAGAATACCAATATCCCAGTGGTTAGGACTTCAACCAAAGGTACAAGAGAGATGAATATTTGTCCCTGTTTTGTGTAAATCCTTGCTCTGACTACAAGTCCCCATTGTTCCAGCAGTTTTTCTCTGAATAACACTTCTTAATTATGTTTGTCTGTGCAAAAATTATTCACAGGAACCTCATATACTGAAAACATTTCTTTTGAAAATTTATCCATGTATTCTAATAATGAAGAGCCATAAAGCTTTCTGAGAATGCTTTGGAACACTTCACAGACAAACACTGACAAAATTCTGTAATGAAACTGTATTGGAAACAGGTTTAATCACACTGTACTTCATCTTAAAAAAATCCAGTATCTCTTGCACAGTGAGGTAACAAGTTAGTACATTGATCTGCACCATGGTAAAAGATAAATGGAAGTTCGTTACTCATTCCCTGTAAAAAGAGTTCCTCCCTCAGATGTATGGCAAACATACTTTAAAAATTCATAGAAAGCCTGCAAATGAATGCCTGAAAGGCAAGAATAATGATCTCAATTCAGTCCCGTAGACTGTAGACACAACTGAATCCTCTGAGAAACCAAATATACAAACTCTGATTTTGAAAAGCTAGATGTTTTTCCTTGAATCAAGCCAACAATATGCAAGAAGCAGCAGTATTTATCTATTTAAAGGGAGAGTGACAGAGAGAGATTCTGATCCTATGAGATGATAAAAAAGTCTTTTTTAAAATCAGGCTTCTATTTTTTCCAACCTTTTGTTTGTCTAAAGTATTTCCAGGAATTTATGCCTTCCCAACTAGACGGGCTCCTCTTGAAGAAAGTTGTTATTTGGTGCTGTCGGAGACTGAAATATTATAGTTTATGACTTAAACATCTTCATGAAGGACCTTTGCCTATTAGAGCAAAAATGCATTACAAAACCTTCAGAGAAGACCACCATACCCTGAATAGGCCTTCTGACTGAGGCCCTGAACTGCTCGCTGATGGAGATAAACTCAGGTCTGGGGAGAAAAGAATACATTCACAGAAGGATCAAGCTTAACACCTTTGGGGTGGAGACCACATCCCCGGGGTTATCAGCTGCCAGGCTCGAACAGACCTTCACACCAAAAGGTGGTGCAGAGAGAGGTTTTGGGTGTATGGTGAAAAAGCTTCTGGTGAGAGGCAGTGAGCACCCATCCTCCACTGTGCAGACCAGTTCGGCTGTGGGCCCCTTTACCCTGGCAGAAGCTGCATCCACATGAAGGACAGAGAGAGTGACATGGCCATCAAAGCCCACCCCCAAAGGGGTCCCCAGACCCTTCACCAGAGCACTGCAGCATGATGCAACAGATCCACAGTGTTGCAAGGGACAGTGTCAAACTAGCCCCCTGCAAGGGAAGCACCTGGGTGTTCCCACCTGCCCAAAAAGTATATTAATCCACTGGTTTCTATACTTCATGGCATGGCGGCGGCAGGTGGTGGAGGGACTCTCACTACCCTGAAGACCAGATGGAGGGGAGCAACGAGACGTCATTGGGGACCCCCAGAAGGGTGGTATGTTTCTACCTAACCCCTGTCAGTCTCTCCCCAGGCTCCCCCATGCACACTTCTTTTTCTTTCTTTTCTCTTTCTTTCTCTTTGCCTCTTTTACAATTAAATAAAATATACCAATTTTTTGGCACCAACATCTAACCTCGTTTGGTTTTAATCATGGTTTTTGGGTATATTTCAAACCTTTCTGGGTTTGATCCGCTTTATTTGCAGAGACTTTCCTCTGCTATTCTGTGTTTAAACTGGATCATAACAGGTGTGCTGTAGGGAAATCAGAATGTAGTCCAAATTAAATTGGTAGTTTCTCATTTAGCTGCTATTTGGAGACAGGGGAACTTAAATGTCAATGTAGAGAGACTTCAAAGATACTGTCTTGATTTGCTTCATCTTATATGAATTTTTGCAGTCTGCAGAACATAATTTTTTCATTCAAACAGCAGAATGGAAGCCATTAGGAGCTACATAGAGAAGGTAGGATAAAATACTTCTCTAAACATAGATTTTTAAATCACTGCAAGTTGACAGATGCAATCACCTAAGTACCAGTCAGCACAGGGTACGATTATGACAAGGATATAAACCTGTTGCATCCACATTTCACAACCCACAGATCAGGTTGTAACAGTGGCTCTCACACAGTGACCCTGAGGGACAATCGCTCAGCAAAACCTGGAACCCTGATTTTGTAGTAGCCACTTTATTGAGTTACAAACTGATAATGTGAAATACCGAAGACCCCCTGGGTTTTATTGGTTTTGCATGGTGCTTACTGAAACAGGCCACATGCAAGGTGCAAGCTTAACATCCTATGCACTGGATGCCCATTTTCACATGTGTTTAATATTTGTCTTAATTTTTTTTGATTGTGACTTCAGTGGTAAAATATTCAATAAACTCTAGGCACAGAAGCAAGTTTTTTGCTTAGGAAAGTATATACATTATTAATACATTATTGTATTAATAATATGTAATTATTCTACTAGATACAAATTAAGATATGAAATCACAGTGGTAAACTTTTACACATAAACATGATATACTCAAGAATTTTTCTCTCATCCAAACTAAGGAAGTAGTATGACTGCAGTATTTAAATTTATAGTACAGCAATGCTGACAGGAGAAGAATGAAGTATTACATGTGCATTTCTGCAATATGTAACTGTAGAGAACTTAAAAAAAAAAATCAGAAAACCTGAGTTGTCCCATGTCACTTTGTGCTTTTGGCTTTGATTTTTGTCAGAATTGTTTTATTTGGTTTTTTACATACATGTAACTTCTTGCTTGTTTCAGTTTAGAGACAATTTTAGGACAAAAACGCTCTGGAATGAACATTTACTCTAAAGAAAACAGGTTTTGGCACTCCCTTCCCACTGATACGAAAGAAATTTCTTGGATGAAAGTGAAAAAAACTATTTATTTAAAAAACAAAGTGCCTCCACAGCACGGGGAAAAATGAATAACTGTTAGATATTAAACCTCCTCACTGTGGAGAAAGCTGGTGGCTTTAGAATTCTTTCTTTAGCTGGCTCAGCTTCTCCCAAAGTCTGGAGCCGGGATGTGGTCTCCCCGCGGCCTGCTCGCCAGTCCGCGGTGTCCGGCTCCCACCAATGGTCTGGTTCTCGGACTAAAGCTAAGCCAAACAGTTCCAGAAGAAACCACAGAAATCACCCGAGAACTGCTATTGCAGTCCCGGGAAAACTTGCCTCGGCTAACAAAAACCAAGCCAGCTAAAAGCAAAAATGTAACTCCCTCCCTGCAGAAAAGCTGAGCACACGGGGGAGTGAGTGCTGAAAGACAACCTGCGCCAGAGTTCCTCAGGCTCCCACTCCTCCCCCAGCCCCAGCTTAAAGCTAC
This sequence comes from Rhagologus leucostigma, assembly GCA_013397725.1. Lineage (NCBI taxonomy): Eukaryota > Metazoa > Chordata > Aves > Passeriformes > Rhagologus > Rhagologus leucostigma. Next base: position 36,312 of record VZTD01000153.1, on the reverse strand, counting down.
AGGACCCATTTCTGGGCATAAAGCAGACGATAGGGGAATAAAGTATTATCATAAAATCACCCCAAGACACTGCTTTTCATCCAAGAATAGTTTGTAAACAATAATTATGCACCAGGAGACCTACAACTTCACATTCAAGTCTAAAGCTTTCATGGCATCAGTGTCCAAATAATGTTGATCTTAATGGCTACTTGGTGCTTTTAGATAGAGTAACTAAACTTCACAGGGAGGGGAAGGAGTACCGCCAAAACATTTTAAGTGCTGTCTCAGCAATGTTGAAGACTTGGCATTTCCCACTGTCGTTTTTCACTCTCAAAGTACCATAAACATATGCTGAAGAAGTATTCAACCACCCAAGAATAGTAGGACAATATAATATCAGTTCAACTCCTCTGGACTTTCTCATTTGCTTTTCTGAATTAAGACATTATACTTGAAGAGAAACTAGTGCTGACCTAGGTAGTCAACACCAAAAAAGAGAGTGCCCCTTCCATTGTTGTTACCCAGATCTATCCCATCCCCGCATCATATCTTTTCTAGTATTCCAGGGAAATCCTCCTGCCCTCTCCCCACAGCCACATATTCTAGAGCAGATATACAAACTTCTGTATTTCCAGAGAACAAATGATAAACTCTTCTAATTTTCAGATTTCTTGATCTGTACCTGTATTTAAACCAGGAAGCAGCACCAGGAAACGGGATGAATATATTATTGCGGTTTAGCACCAGTCTTTACACTGACTCAGTAAGTTCCTGAATTCCTGGAAGAGATGTGTTTTATGTATATCCTCTGCCATTTGGAGTGTGGGTGGAAGGCATGCTTGAACTAAAGGTGTTAAAATGACACTATTAATGCTTTCTGCTGATGCTCCTTCTGTGAGAACAAAATGACTTCAACCACTTAATTTTTTGTCTGCAAAAAAGTAGAAAAAGAATTTATTTGGTCCTTGAAAAGGCAAGTGTGTGTATGCCTATGTACAGATAGAAATCTATATATTTAAACAGACATATGTAAAAGGAGTAGTTCATCGCACTGAGAAAGAGGGTGATTTAAATGTTTTCTGTAGTATCCTTATTTATTTTTCCTGCTTTCTTAGAGTCACTTGTCCTAAGCTACTTAATATAAACAGAAGAAGTAGAGAGGTCACGATGCCTCGTTTTTTGCCACTCTAATCACTTCCAGCTGTGTGAAAAGAAACCTCCAGTGCACACATGTTTACGGACTGTACAGACTGGTGAGTCTCCTTTGCCTGTAAGAATAGTGATAGGACACTTAATGTGACAATAATTCTCAGTGCTTCCTCGCTCTCTTTTTCCCTGTTACTTAATTTGGGCTACAGGAATGACACACTAATGATTCTAATAGAAGGCCCAGAAAAAGATAAACTGAAAAAAAAATTGCTGGTGCTATAACTAGAGCATTTCTTCTGTTTGTTTCATATAAAAATTAGATTTCCTTTATGTAGTCCATGAACAAAAACTGCGCTGAGCTGCTTACACGGCCCTGTTGTCAAAGAGAAGTTGGAGGTCCAGGAAAGCAGAAGACAAGATTTTGGTGTGAAACAACGAATAAACCAAGTTTTGCATTCTATGCAAAGAGCTGAAATCAATACTTCTAAAAGAAAGATCACTGTGTTTTAGCAGTAAGGAAACTGTTGCTGGTTTAGCAGCGGTATCCTTCAGCCACTCTTCTGGAGCAGTATGGGAAAGGATTCTAAGGTTTATGTCTTCTTTTTATAACAATTTTCTTTAGAAATTATGTTTCAAATACTAGTGAGTTAATCTTAACAGATGTTTTCTTAAACTGCATTCTATAGTGTGGATTCAGCAACAAATGTCCTGATAAACTGTAACAGAGAAAACATCAGTGACAGCCAACTTTCTATAGCAGACTCAGTGCCAGTTCTCCAGAGCCACACAAGAACCTGTCTCCAAGCTCACATTTACAATTCAAGACACACTTTCTGACTTATATCATTGATTCCTCCTCCAAACAATGTTAAAAAAACTTCCAGATAGATTTCTGATTACATTATTTTTCATTTAGACCCATATGAAACAACAGCAACAAGAAATCTTTTGCTCATTCTCTCCTTTTTTCTTCAGGTTGGCTTTGTTGTTACCGGTTTTTTGTTTTTCTTGTTCTCTCTTCACGCCATACTGCAGGTTTGTGTGTCTCAGAGCCAGAGAGAAATTGATACTGAGACGTGCTGAGAATGCATTGTAGTTACCAAGGAAGTGGTTTCCCAAGCAACGGTAACCACCTGAAATTTGACAGAATTTCTTCCTCTGTATCTGTATCACGTTTGCAGCTTTGCAGGAGGCAGTGTGTGGGCAACATAAGTGATCTCATTGTTTACTTTTTGAAGCAGATATGGTCATATTTTTGTATTTGTTAAGGAAAGAGTTAACGTCAGTTAAAGTTGAATGCTTGGTTTTGTGTTTGTATAGTTTTTGTTTCTTTTTTTGTCTTTAAATTTATTTTCCTGCTAGCAGATAGATTGTGGATATGCCAGATAGTCCTGCAGCATGTGGGCAGATGCTAGAGGCAACATTCTCAGCTGTTACACACTCAGTGATGATATTTACCATTCAAGAAAGCTGTGCCAGCACCTTGGTTTGGTCCAGCAAATTAGATGAGACACTTGCCAGCTTGATGATGTCAGAAAGTGTAGGAAATATGCACGTGTTCGGAATTAGTGGAAGGCTGTGAACCAAGGCAAAGACAGAGGCAGAAGTCCCAACTCCTCTATGGTGGGGCAAAAAAAAATGAGTGTGTGACAGCTGGGCCTCAGTCAAAAAAGACTTTCAATAATTTGTTTTAAATTCAACAGTGTCTCTTAATATCCACCTCACATGCACAGTGAAATCTAAAAAAAGAAAAAGTGGTGCTATTTACATGGGCAGAATCCCAAAGAAAGGAGTGTATTTGAAGCAGGAATTATATTGCTGTAATACTTTGCATTCATTTTGTCCTAGTTTCTCTAAATGTTTTCTGAAAATTTAGATTTCTGCTTTGTCTAGGATAAAAAGACTGGATTTAACTGTCTTAAAATATCATTGTTTTAACTCTCTTATCTTCCAGATTGCAGATCACTATGGATAAGGAAATGTTTGAGCTACAAAAGCCTTTAAAGTGTACGAAGAAACCATTAAGTACATTATGAAAACACTGAGGACCATGGATCTGAGCCAGTTCTTTCCATACTCAGCTCTAGTGAACCTACTATTTACCCATAATTTTAAGGCTCCAAGTAGAGACACTGGAGTGAATGAGCAAGGAGATTATTAGACTGTTGGCTCTGGATCTGTATCAGCCTCTCCAGGTACAAGATGGCTCATAAAACCTTTTATTCTATTCCATCATTAATGTTTTTTCTACCTTCCTGAACTTCATACAAAGAACTGACTTTTTAACCTGTCTCTCAACCCCTCTTTAAGTTCCAGAAGTAACTTAGCTCTTAGCTAAGTATCATGTTCTTTTCAGAGAAAGCTGCCTCTGTCCAAGAAAGCCTCTCATTTTACCAGGAAATATGCACTGGACAGACCTGGTCAGGGTCTACATTCCGTTTCATCTTGTGAAAGTATGTAAAAAATTGTTTCAGTTTTAGTGGATAAAATGTTTGAGATCTAGTGCTGTTTACTTAAAAGGCTGGGATTCTCTCTCAGTGTGGTGTTATGTGTGGGATAATACCCCCATGGACTGAATGTGAAAGAACACTACAGTGCCAAGACCTTCAATAAAGTGTTTTCTCCATGAAAAGTCAAGTAATAGAGGCCTGAGGCTGCTAATGTAATGGGAGTGAATGAAGAGCTCTTCATTCCAGAAGGAGGAGGAGCTCATTTTTCTCCTCATCTCCTGGAATGGCAATAGCACCTTAATTCCATGAGATGTCAGCTGTTAGGCAGAGTCTAATGTCTGGAACAATGAGAGGAAGTTAAAGGAACCAGAAAGCTCCAGCTTTGTAGCTAGAAAAGTTTCTTATGAGATAAACAAAAAAGGCTTTTAACTGTGTTTCAGGATTTTTTTTCTTCCGGATGTGAATATATACCTACGGATAATAAAGTTTTGCAAGAGGCCAGATGTGAAGGTTGAATTAAAATTTAAAATTCAGAGAGCTTTTAAAACTGGCACTCAATAATTATTTACCAAACTAACCTGACGGTTTAATCTCCAAGCCATGTATCACTTCACCTTCTCTTCTCGTCTCTGTTCCTTTATACACCACTCATTTACCTCTTTGCGTGAGATGATTTATCACCTGTTCTTCCTATTCTCATCTATCAATAGATAAGTTGCCTCTTCCTTCTTTTTATTCAGCATCATTTGCACTCCTTTAACTCCAGAAATTGAGGTCTGCATTCCTTCCTGCATATTGTCCCTTTTCCCCTCACTCTCACACTCAAGCTAAAAATACACTTGAGGCTTTTCTTTGAAGTCCCTTTTCCTTCACTTCCACCAGCTTGACCTACAAATTTAATCTTCCTAGTTATAACCACTTAGGTTTTTATGGAAGTGAAATAGCACTCAGATCATGGGATCTAGACTGCTCACCCCAAATGCTTACTGTTGAACTCATATTTTTATGAACTGTCTAATGCACTGCCAAACCCTGCTGATTTGAGTGCATTACAGGAACAGGTGGTCCAGGCATAAACAGCAGTGGGAAGCCTTTAACTAGGTATTAAAAAATGGACACTAGCTGGAGGACAAAAACCCGAGCAGAAGGGCAGAATTAATTTTTACCCCCCTTCTTTTTCAAAGTCTTCCCTTCCTCTTAAACATTAGCACCTTTTGTGTTTGATATGTTACAAGAATACCGATTTAGTTACTGTTTTGCTTAGAATAGGGAAACTGCTGTCTCCTGGGAACAAAAAATGTAAACATTAATACAGAATCAAATGTGGTGCTAAAATGCCACACATTCAAGTGGCACCCTGCAGTGAAAGACTGACAGATTTGCCTTAAAGTAATTTATGTTTTCTTTTTTGCTTTTGTTATTTAATGAAACTTTATTTATATAATTGGCCTATAATTTAATCTGCTTGATTTCCATCCAGAAGGTTGTTTGACTAAAAATTAAAAACAAAACAAACCCCAGCAACAAAAAAACACCCTGAAATACTTGATATTTTTCTTCAGGGCTCACTACTATCTGACAGAGGTAAGAGGCCTTTTGTATACAGTTTGCAGGATGTCTGGTCATTCCAAAATGATGCGTTACATTGCCAGTTAGAAAGAGGCAGACAATACTCCCATTGCAGTGGTAAAACATGTACTTTGCATTAGTTTTCAAGTTAATGAATTTCAGCATCTCCTTTTGGGGTCAGGTTGAAAATATGAGGGAGACCTCTAGAAGAGTGCAGCTACCTACAGATGCTTGGGTATCCTCATGAAGATTTTCGTTAGTGAAAACAACATCCAGGCAGAAGGTCTTTCTGTGTAAGGTTTGCAATACAGATCTGAGTGCTCTGTAAGCACCCTGAAATGTTTTAGCCAGCTGATACCTCTTGAAATTGGGAATTCAGATATTCCCTTCCCAGGGAGCCTCTTCCAGTAAGCAGCAGTGACTTGAAATCCTGGGTTAACACGCTTTCAGAAATCTTTTGCAATGACAGGCATTAACCAGAAGATCTTCTCTGGGGGACAGGACAAAAAGAAATAATTTAACTGGGTTTTGCATATTCATAACATCAACTATTTCCTTATTTTTGAAAAAAAATTCCACTCTATTCACCTATTCCACCCTATTGGATTATAACAGTAATAGTTTGCTGAATGCCATTATTTCAGAAAAGCCTAAATTTCACCAGCCCACTCTTCAATGTTTCCCTCCTCACTAGCTGGAAACAACATCCAGCTCACGAAGCCAATTTTGCTTTTAAACTATGAGATACTGAAAGGATACTGCTGATAAAGTCTTTGCACATCAAAAACCTTGCTTGTTGAAGCACTGGTGGAATACTAAAGCTGTAAGAATTCATATCTAATCTATGACGTTTATATTCTTTCATTAACCAGTAACCAGACTTCCCACTGTTGTGGTGTCCCAGTCCACCTTTAAGTTTAAAGTAAATGAGGACATCAACTGGGTGGACTTCCCGGCCCATGACAGCGATGCCGAAGAAGGACAAGTCACTCCTTAGGGACATCAATCATGGCATCTCCTCCCCCGTTCCTTATCCATATTCATTTCTGTTCTAGAAAGTTCTGTTAAGTTGCTCTGTTAATTGGTTGATTTGAATAAGTTCCTCCGTCGGTTTCCCCCTATTGGTTGTATGTCACCCCTTGTCAATCCCCGATTGGTCTATCCCTTGTTCCTCCCTCCTTTTGTTGGGGTATAAAACTCCCTGTAACGGCCATTCGGGGGCTCTTTCGTTGGTTCCCTTCTTGGTCTGCGTTCTTCTGTCCTTCGGGGCAGAGACTAAAGCCTTGGAATTACACCACGAAGAGTCTCCTCTCTGCTCCTTCGTCTCCGCCTGTTGCCTAGCAACCACCAGACTGCAGCCTGCTCCCTGGTGAGCCGAGGGCAAAGCTCCTGAGGGAGTTGTCACCCACTTTAACAAAGTTCTGCCAGCCTGTTCGGACTTTCCTCCGAGGCTGAGGCACCTAACCCATCGCCTGCCAGTGCCACCGGGCGGCCAGCGGTCGGCGCGACAGATCTGAGCAGCTAACATCTCTTAATGTTTTCTGTGAAGACTTGTCCAAAATATGCCCATCTTTCACTCAGATCTTTTGGCAAGCATACCATTATGACATTTTCATAAGATGTAAATACTTTTTGTTTTCTTATTTCCCTCTTGTTTTGCATAAGCCAGGAAGATGAAGGGTATTGCTCTTTCATATGTACAAATCTTTCATTCAGATCTGTAGGGTACATGGTATCCTTGAAATTCACAGAAAACAGTACAGGTCTGAAGAAAATTGTTTTGCCAATTATGGAAATGCATAAGAGGTATTGAAAAAGCAGAACTTGTACTGATCTGTGAAAACAGGAAAATCCTCTGTATGTTTCTCATAGTTTACATGAGCCACATTTATTGTAAGGTTAGGGGGAAATTATAGGTCTTTTTTACCCAGGCACTAAGGGTAAAGGCTTGTTGTCACATTCACTTACATCTCACTTCAAGCCAAATAATTTCCCAGCTCCTTTTCTTCCAACAGGTAGAACCACTTGGCTATTCAAACTGACAGACTTTCCCAGCAAAACCTTTATTCCACTATGTGCTTTAGCTCTACTGTTGTTCTACAGAGTCGCAGCCTAGTTTTAAAATAATGTCATTTCTAAATCCAAGGAGCACTGAGAATCACAACTGTTTTCCTTACTTCACTTCCTGATCTTCTCTTGATTCTATTACACCCAAAATGGAACCTTTTATATAAAAATGGGAATGTGTGCCTATGAGTGATGGCTGTGCTTTCAAGTAGTGCTATCTCATGTTCTTTAAATGGTATTAGCTTATTAATTCCATGGGGTTTTTGTCACAGATTAATTCACCTTGAGGTACATTCATTCAAGAACTGTTGAAGCAATAATTTATGAATGAAGGTTTTATCTTGAGGATTTAAGAAATAATACAAACACCTGCTGGCAAGAGCAACTGCTTTTGTGTATAATTTCTCAGAAAGATTATTCCTGAAGTTTAAATGATAAATTTAACTTTAGACATAGCCAGTTGGCATCAAATTTTTACATAAGTATTTTTACTGGAAAATTTCTAGAAAGTGACCATCTATCTAGTTCATACTGATTGATGGGCACATTAGTGTGTTTTGGTTTTCACTGAATATATTTTTTGGAGTATTTGCCTTGATTTTATGATTTATGCTAACTTGGTACTCTCTGCATTACATTTCATATTTAGGTTATTTAGTGCTCCTCACAATAATGAAGATACAGTGTCTTCCAGAACAAGCCTTTATGATTACTGTATTTATTGCTCATGTTTTAAAATGGGAAAAAGTGACAAACACTTTTAATTAGGATGCAGTTCATTAAATAAAGCAATAAACACAGTTTCCAGGAATAATTGTTTGCAGTTAGCCTTCAAATAACTAAACACTTTCTTCAAAGATGTCCATTTCTTTCATCTTGGATTGGTAACACTTTTCTCTCTCAGAGAAAGTACATAATCTGGTTTTGAGATATTCAGTACTTACTGAGATACCATGAATTTTCATTGGCTGAGATTTGAGGTTTATTTATTTTTAACAGAAATTCACAAAGTTACTTTAAGTAACTATTAAATTCAGCTGAGATTTTTGCATAAAACACATAAGATAAAGCTAAATTTAATGAAACTGAATTCACCTATCTGACCAGTCTAACAACTTTTACACTTGACAAGAGAAGTTAAGATAGCAAATGAAAGTGACATATTAGACAGGAAGACACTGTCCCAACCACTATTTCACCTTTTGTCCAAAACCTTCAAGGGAGACCAGATCATTGACAGGAATTTCCTGGATTATCTTTGACTTGCTGCTGATATTATTGCTGCTACTAAAACCTCATAAAGAGCTTTTGGCATTTACCATAACACTCACCTGAAAAATCAAGAGGATCTGTAGACCACTAAGATCTCACTGAAACTGACTGTAAAAGAAAAAATTGCTCAAGTGAACACAAAGTTAGAATATATGGTAGAGAAAAATGACACCTTATTTAAATCTAAAGGGAAAAAATTTGATTTGGAGAGAGGGAAAGATAGGACTACTTTAATTAAATTGAATAATATTTATCCTTTTTATGATTGTACTTTGCAGTGAGAGATTTATTTTATACTGAGCTATTTTATTACACCAATAAATGGATATTGTTGCCAAGAAGAGCAATTCTCATGGTAAGTAATTTATAAATCATGGTAGATAATACGTAAACATAACTTGTTTTCTGAAGTTGAGTAACCCTACATTTAAATACAGTATGGAACTTGACCTCTATATCCAGACTAAAACACATCATGACAAAGCACATTTGGCAATTATGAATGTTCTTGTTTTAAAGCAAATATCTGATCAAAAACATTCAAAACCTTTTCAAATCATAGTATTTTTTTACTCTACAGAAATGAAGATGATGAGAAAGGATTAAAGTTGCTGTGGATAGGAGTACAGTGCATTTCCTGACATATAAGTGGAGTCTCTTCTCTGAGCCCTATGAACTCCCCACTACCCTTCTGCTCTCTCTCATCCTCACCTGATTTCCACAGATTCAGAGTTTTAAGTCTCCTGGGATGTCTTAGCTTTAAGATTTTTGTCAGACACAGTGGCCATAATAGCTGATTAACTGCACATGCATTTACAGAAACATCCTCTTCTCTGTGAAGCTTTATCTTTGTTCTTAGCTTACTCCTTTTTTGCTTTCTCCGAAATAACTATCTCTGACTTAGTTCTAGAATTCTAGACAGCATCTGCCAAGCAGAAAGCCCAAGAGCTATGTGCTGTTTATCATAAAAAGGTATATCACACACGGTTCCTACAGGAAAATAAGTAAAGGCCACATCTTCAGATGTGTGATAGTGTGATCTCGCATCCTGCAAATTACACCAGTTTAGAGTCATTGATGTCTTATCTGGTCTTATTATTGATTATTTGTAAATTAGGCCAAAGTGACTTCATTAGGAGTTTTTAAAAAAGAGGTTTTTAAGGCACAGGAATTGAGTTAAAATATTAGCATAAGACTTAAATGACTATTGACATTTATTTACATTTGACAACAGGAATTAATACAAATTACGTTAATATATGGCAACGTATCCCTTTAAATTTGTGTATGACTTGGCATGAAATTACATTTTTGTAACTGCTTTTATATATTGACTTCAAAATCATGTGAAACCTTTGGCATATGCAGCTCTACTCTTTTTTTTAAGTTTATACTTCTTAATGAGATTACTTTTCATGGTTTATGAAGTGTTTTATCATAAAGTGGTCATTTAATTCTTGTATTTTAATTGTAACAGGCCATTATTGCTGCTGATTTATAATATATTATCCTCTTACAAGCAAATTTAATCACAGGAGCTCTATTTCCCTCTAATCTTTATTAATATAGTGGAGAGAAAGCTCTGCCACATATATTATTTAGTAAATAACTGAGTATTTTCAAAAAAGACAACAATTCCTGGATATCAACAAAACAAAATTATTTTCAAATGGAGAGTAACTTGCAAATAGCTGAATGGCTAAATAAAATGCCTAGAGAAAGAGCGTGGCTGTCTTTATACATCAACATCAGACAGTATTTTGACAATTCGGAGTTGTGCTTACATTGTAAAAGAATAAATGTAGACATTTACTTGAATAACTTTATCTCTGTTTTTATGTCTAGGCATTCTTACCCCACCAATATTTCAAGTATGGCAGCTTGAGGTGGATGGTAAGTCAGTTGTCATATCACACCTTGTCACCTGGACTCCTTGTGTTTGATCCTGAGAAGTGTGAATTTTGCATTCATGTTTAGAAGAAGGCTGAACTGAAACATAGGTTAGAACTGAAACATAGGTTACATTCCTAAACATTTTACCTAATAGATTTATGGTTGCAGAGACCTCTTTTCTAAGGTTGAGCATTAAAATAAACAATGTGTCAGCACAGAGCAAATTGATTCCAAACACTGAACCAGAGAAATGAGCAAATGCAGAATTCTAAACTGAAATGAGAAACAGTTTCATTTAATAACCAAACACTTGAATTACTTACTAAAAGTTTCATAGATATCTGTAGAGAGAAAATCTTATGCCTTCAAAATAAACAGTAGCAAAAATAAATGCTGTTAATATAAGCAGTGTGTTCTCAAGATAACATGAAAACAGAGTATTTAATAGAAATGCAAATACTGTACTAGTTTCTTGAAGAGATTTATCTTACGAAACAAGTAATTTAATTATAGTGACAAAGCTTGCAACTGAAACAAACGTATGAAGAAAGATTTTTTTCCTAGAGGTAAGTAGGAATTTTCTGATGATGCATTTTCTCAATACAGAAAAGTTTATAAAAACTGAAACATTCTACTGGAATAATTTTTTTGTTCTTTTTACAAAGATCCCTTTTTCTGTCCTGAAGGTAATTTCTGTTCAGCCAAGAAACTGATTCTGAAAAATAAAATATTTTCTTACCCACAGCTTTTGTAGTACCTGTGAAAGGAAAAATATCTTCAAAATTCCTGCTCTTGATATAAAAGATTGAAAACCACAATGCAGGTTCCCTATAGCCTAAGTGAACATCCAAATAGTAGGTACATAGTTTTGGGGTTTTTTTTCCTCTTCTGCCCTCTTTCCCCTGTCATGAAAAGCTTTGAGAGTGCTTTAGTTTGTTGCAATATACAGTGGGAATATTCTGAAATTTCAAATGTCTGTAGCAATACAACTCCTGCCCTGCTTCCTTTTGCACAGTGTAATCTTCAGCTGTTTGCTTTCACAGTTCACTCCAACCAGACTGATATCAATAATCTATAGTAGTTTTGTTCCTGCAGTGTGTTGACCCTGGCTGGATGTCAGACACCCACCAAAGCCTCTCTGTCACTGCCCTCCACAGCTGGAAAGGAGAGGGAAAATATAACAAAGGCCCTCATCATATATGTGGACCACAAGATTAAAACAGATTAGGGTGGTTTTGAAGTTTTAAAACATTAGAAATTACTCAGTAAGTGATAACAATTAACATGGTCTGGATTTGAAGGACTGATTACCTGAAATAGATCATATACCATTTCTTGCATTTATATTGTTTTACCATCAACCTCTGAGTTTAGTTTCAGTGCAGGTACTTACCCATCTCATTTACTCTTGGGATATGTGATACTGGGCTGCCTATCAGTACAGGGGGATTTCAGCCTTTTCTCTCTGATATGAATGCAAAATGGTACCACAAAAGCAAATAAGAGTGGCAAAGACTGCAACACCAGACACAGGAAACTTGACTCTTGATTGCATTCTAAAATGTAGGGTCTCTCCCAGGTTACCCATGTGTGCTCCTGAATGCAACATAGGAGCTAAATTCCACAGCAAAGTAATTTCTTTAGCTGTAGGCTTAGCTTTGAGGGTCCACTGGACAAGTAGGAACTTTGTGACAGATTGTTGTAGCTCATTTGCATGGTTATCTGAAAGATTATTGATTTCTATCACCCGCTGGGAAGCTGTCTTCTTCATTTGTGGTTTTCAATTGATGTTTTATTAAGGAATTAAATACAGTGCTTCCATTTCTGCAGTTTTACGCAGACCTTCCAACAAGTTTCAGCATAAAACAATGGAGGTTTTGTCAATCCTATGCAACAATTCAAAAGCATGTATTCAAGCATGCTGCCTTTCACTTATTTCTAGCCATTTACATTGCTGAGGACAAAAAACATTTACTAAAATAACATAAAAATTTGTACACACAGAACTTACACTAAAACTATAAAAATACATTATCTTACAAGATTAGCATGTAGAGAGCCCATTATATTTACCCAATAGATGTTTAACTTATGAATTGAAATTACTGACAGTGGTGATGGTTCTGATGGGTGCTCATTACCACTAAATGTGATGAAAGAGCAGCATGGCTAATGGCTATACTAGTGGTCAGAACCGTAAGTGTCAGGAATCTTGGCTTCTACATGGACTACAAAGAATTTCCTCTTGCAGTCAAAGGCTTACCTGCTTTCTCTTGCATAGTTTTGTCCAACTTATTCCAGTTCTGGAATATCTTCTCTACCTCAGCTTGTCTTGCTTCATTTTCTGTACCTATTTACTTACGGGCTCCGTTTCTCAGGCTTATTGACTCCACTGTAGATTCACTATTCAGGTCATGGTATGCTGAGCCCTCCAGTTTTTCTTTCTTCATAGTATTTTATTATATTCTCTTTGGTGGCTTATGCATTATGTGTCTTCCCTCTTTTCCAGGTCACAGCACTTCCCTCTCCAGGTCCACATCTCACTTCTGGTTCCTTCCCTGTTTTCTCTGAGCAGCAACCTTGATTCCTTTGGGCCTGTCTTGAACTGTATTTTGTGCGTGGGCTGCACAATGAGCATCTGGCCTTGTTTCCTTCAGTACATGGCTACACCATAATTTCAGACCAAAATAGAAGTAAGACTCGGTGAAAACTTAGAGCAAGACAGGGCACAGGGGTTGGTCAGCACATGGCACTTAGGGAGATGATGCCTGCCTGGGGAGCACGAACCATTGAGAATTTAATTGCTATGCAGCACTTAGGGAGTTAGGGAAAGGAGAAAAACTCCTTACCACTTGAAAATGAGAGATGAAGAAGATCTGATTGTGTTGAATTATTGTTTGAACATAGTTTGCTTGCTTCTGATTTAAATTCATAGATAAATTCATCACAATGAAGATCTCTGATAGAAAATATTAACAGTGAATATATTACAGAGAGAATTACGGTGAATGAGTGGCAAACCCAAGTACATTTCAAAGTTTCATCTTGTATTGAAAGATATTAATTTTAAAACTTTGAACCTCAACAGGACTCAAGTTATTTGTCATTCCTTTTAAGCTGTGTTCTCCATTTCAGAGTCTGTGAGGTGCTTAGAGCAAGGTGTTCAGAACTGAGGCTGAGATTATAAAAAAATGCTGTTCATTTTTTTTTCTTTTTGTTTACTTTCTTAAATGTTGAAAATATTTTGCTCTATACGCGAAACATTATACGCTAGAATTTCTTGGGTATCACTGGGGGGAAACCATGATTTCAAACTTTCAATTTATCATGGAGGAAACATAAGTGACAGAGTAATTCATTTGTGCCTTTCTAAAGTCAGAATTCTATTTCTGAATGAATCCTTATTGATTTTATTATTTTATTACTTGACTGAAGGCTATTGCTTTCATTGATAACTTTTATTATTATATTAAAAACATGTCCTCAGGTTTTTTTCTCCCACTATTCAGTTAACCCTGAAACAAATTGGTCTCCTTGCCATAGATGCACAGCAAAAAAAACATCTGCCCAGTTCTCCAGAGACTGTAAAATTTTTTAAAGGATTAATTAACTCAAAAAGTCTTTGAAAATATAAATATAATTCAAGATATGTTAGAATTGATTTTGGAATATTATGAACTGCCATAAATTGTTACAGATTTTCAAGTGCCAGTTCTATTTTTCTTCAGGTGCAGATGAAAACCTCTCTGATATGTTCCTACTAACTGTAGTATTTTCTAAGATTACTGAACTAGGTTGTGTTATTAGGCTAAATGCATGTCTGACTTTTCTTTCTCTAGATCTGCTCGTGAGGTATCTGGCACTCACATGTGTAGATGCAATTCCACAGCCTTCTCACCATGAGCCATCCCCAGGGCTGCAGTTTCCTGGCTATCTGCCACTCCCACACATGTGCCTGCAGCTTTTGTAATTCTTTCCTTTGGGGACCTGTGACCTATTAATTAAGAAGGAAAGGAATCTCCTTTAAAATTCACGTATTTGATTTAAAATATTAACCTTTGATTTGATTTGGAAATCAACTATATGAATAGTAGCAAGAATTTTTCCTGTGTCTAAGCATGTCAAAAATGTATTTTGATAAAGCAGTTTACAGGCATGGTTGAGTCACTTGAGTGATTGACATATCCTGATGGTAATTAGATCTGACCTAGTTTCTTAGATCCCTTCTAAAGTTGTCTTTGTCTCAGCCTACTCACTGGCTTGAGCAGCAAATCCTTCTGAAGCAGGTTCAGTGATTTCCTACTTATGTATTCCAAGATATGGGCCTTCCTGTTTACAGAGAAAATCCAAAAATGTAACCAAGGCATTTTCTGACAGCTACACCTACACAGAAGAAAGTGAGTCTGTGAGGTGCATCACCCTGCCTATGTGACACTGCAATTCTGGCTTTACCTGGAAATAAAAGGCTTTGTGTTGTCATTAAGGGAGAACTTCTGAAGATCGTGGTAGCGGACTTAGAACTAGATCATCTTTAAGGTCTCTTCCAACCCAAACTCTTCCGTGATTCCGTGATTCCCTATTGGGGCCGTGCTTTACAAGTGGGATGCAATCTGTGGGAGGACATGGCCACAAACCTGCCCTGAGGCTTTCCCACTCAGCCCTGGCACTGTCCCACGGAGCCCTGGAGTCTCTTCCCTCAGTGCTGAACTGTTTCTAGCCACAGCAAGAGATGCTAAACCATGGAAACAAGTGCACAAAAAGGCCATGGTTTTCTACATCCAGAATTTGTTTTAAATTCTTTTGGACCCATCTCTGTGGTTGCCTTAATGGGCATACATACATTAAGGCTGTGCATCTGATTAGATTCTCACAAGTAAAAGTATGGACAGGACCAGGATCTTTTGAAACTGTAACTATACATAATATTTATTTCTAAAATAGTCTGTGCATGTTTAGTTTAGTGTAACCAAAACTTTATTTCTTTCTGCTATGAATGACAAAATTAATTCTCAATCTACTGTTCACTTATATATTCAAAGAACTTATGATACCAGTGTATGATGCTAACCTCAGTCTTATAGCTCCCACTCCTCACAGAAGTTTAGGAGCTTCTTTCACTGGCAGTAGATGATAGAATATAATATTTTATAATGTTGAATCCACTGTTGCAATAAACATCTCATTTGAAGCAGTAATAGGAGACTATTACTCTAAGCTGCCTTAATCTTCCTTAGCTGTAACAAATCATTTAGGATTATTCACCTTAAAGTACATAGGTGAGATGTTAATAGAGAACTTGTTAGCCCAAAATGCTTTAATCAAGAATTTGAAATTCAGACTAGAGTAGAATTTGATACTATAGTAACACCTTTCATACCGAAGGCATTCTAAAGCAATCTCAGTAATGAGCTAGATAGTGTGGGTGCTCTGACTCTGTGGGAAATACAAATATCAATAGCCACAATTTTTTCAACATAAGCTTTCTTACACAGACATTAGAGTATGCAAGGATGTTTGACTGGAATGAACAAAATTGCTAGACAGGCTGCACACTTGCCCAAAAATTATTTTAAGAGCTTTTTCACTTCAGCACAAAAAAGGATTAAATACCCATGTTAGTTTTCTGCATTTTCAGCAGTCATTTCCAGGGCTTCATGTCCCCCAGTACCTCAAGCCTCAAAACCAGCACACACACCTTCAACCTCACTGTAAACAAGGTAGGAAAAGAAGCAGTGGCATAGCTAAAATCCCAACAATATGAAAACAGGGGAAAATAAAAAGGAGAGAGTGCATAAAATGTTTTCAGGGTCTCACTACTTCCAAGTTAATGAGGGGATTGTAGCCAGAAACTGTCAGAAAGCGGGCAAAAATATTCTTGTTTTAAGAAAAGGAGAAAGAAAAGATTATGCATTCTAGTATATGGAAAAAAGTATGGTAAAGATTTACATGATGAATTATACCAGGGAATATATGAATTATACCAGGAGAGAGAAACAACAAATTCTCCCCACTTTAATAGCTTATGCATTGGAAGTCTTCATGTTTTAGCACCTTGTAGCAACTCTTTGGCAAAGAAGTCTCTAAACTTCTGATGGATGCATTGCTAGAAAACATCCTCACTGTTGAGGTACAAGTCTGTAGAGCAAAGAGCAATATCTTCACATACTGTACAAATCTGCATTAGCTTCACTACGCAAAAATAATTAGAATATCTAAAGTAAGAAAAGTCTCTGTTAAATACAAAGTGGAAAGCCAAAGAATATGTGATTTTATTCTGATTGAAAAGTTAAACTCAGTTTGAAAAAGCAATTTTAATTAAAAAATATTCAGAAAATCTGGCATTATTTGATAATAGAGACAGGGGATATGATAATTTTTTAAATTGTTTACTTGTAAGGAAGTAGAAATAAAATCTTTGGCCAGTAGAACAAAGATTTTTCCATTCCAAAGATCAAAGATTTCATTCTTACCTTGTGACAAATGCCAATAGCTTAACCATGGATTTGAGCATACTAGTTCTTTGGATAAAATAGGATAAACCAGGCTGACTTCCAAACAGAAATATCTGGGATAGCTACAGAAGTATAACTTCTTCTGTACAAGATAGTGGAAAACTGTTTCTTGTTTTGACAAATACTTGTCATGAGTTCAAGCAAAAATCTGGAGCAATTCACCTTTAGTTGGAAGACCAGATACAAAATTTCTTTGTTTCCACATTTATTAAATGCTCACATTGAATTCCCTCGTGATTTTGCAGGGAAAGTGTCATGAGTTTCAGCGAAATGATGTGGATGAGATGTTCAATGTCACTATGAACTTATCACTGACAGACACAGCTATTCAAATGTATGTTTCTTCTGTGGTATTTTTATCGAGTTAAACATTTGACTTCTGATTGAATTTCTTTGAATATTCGGCTTAGATGACTATCAAGATTTGTTCATCTGAAAGGCATTTTTGTGCATTTTGTATGTTTTAAATGTCTCTTATTCTGTTAGCTAGCTCACCTGAGGAAGTGACTAATGTGTACCTTAACATGTTCTGCAGTTCTGCTCTCCAGATGAACAAGGGGAAAAGGATAACACTTTAGATTTTAAAGTTTTAAAGAAGAAAGTGTCCTGTGGGAGTTATTTTCCAGGCTGCAGATTTTTGTAACAAGAAAACCAATGGAAGCTTCAAGTCTTTTTAGAGAGTTTTGCTTCCTTGCATATCAAAATATTGTACATGACAGAGACCAGCATACTACAATGAAACAGTCAGATGGAGGCAAAAGGAGATCTGATCTTTCAGTAAAAAGATGAAAAATTAATGTCGAATTCATTATTCTGTGTTAATTCCTGCTTGCTTAACACTGCTTTGGATGGACTTGAATGCCCTTTGTCCATTAGCCACATGAAATGCCTTGCTACACTCTTGAAAATTCTGAAATGCTTTCAGTGGAGCATGAGCAAGAAAAATTTGTATTCCCTAAGCAAAACCCCAAGCTACTAAACATTCATTTTTTCCCCTTTTAATTTTATAACTTCATAAAATATATGGGGGATTGTTTTCTAAATGTTTTTGAAGTTACTTACCTCTACTTATACTGTTCTGATTACCTTTTGTGGTTGCAGTAACTTGAAACATATTTGAGCTGGCTGTCTGACTTAAAACTCATCCTATAAGCACATTCTTTAGAATATATAGGGTTTTTTTAATTGATTCTGCTTGTTCTTAGTAATATTTTTTCCAAATGTGCATGTATGAATATATTTATGTGTTGAGGGACAGAGGATCGATAAGCAGTGATTCATCTCTAATGGCATTTTGGTGTTCACAAAATATATCAAAAGCTGCCATGCTCAACATGAAATAATTTCCCCAGTACTTACCTATTATATAAGTAATTCTTAAACACACAATACATTGCTGCCTGCCTTATTTGCATTTGGCATGTTCCAGGGCTATTCCCTTATCAACATAAAACCGTCTGTGGCTGTACTGCTTGCAATAAATTACTTCTGCTTTTTCTTTTGTTCTCAAGGTTGTCCTGATCTCTCAAGAACACTTAAGGACAGTAAGGCTATGAAGAAACAGAGAATGACAACTGAAGTTCCATTACAACTTAGTAAGTTCAAGATTTTGACATTGAAGAGTATAGAAAAGATATGGAGATGTTGCACTATCATTCAAGAAACTCTTGCTCTCACTGTACTCTCAGCTGTGAACAAAGCACTGCATAATGGTGACACAGAAAATTTTAATAATTTTAAGGCAATCACATGTCTCATTTTCAAGAATAATTCCTTTATTTGCAAACTGTTGGGGTGGAGGACAGAGAAAGATAGACATGCAATTTATCTCATCAAATTATAAACATTTAAAGATGCCTGTTCTTCAGTTAGGAAAGGGATTAGGTGTGACTGGTTCAGATTTATTCATCTGGCATTTAGATGTCTGAGTTAAGCCAGATCAGTCCCTCACTCTGTGTCTAATTAAGAATTTCTGAGCTCAAAACTTAGGTTCCTAGCCCAGTAAACAGCGAAATATAGCTGAAGCAGGCTGCAGAGAATTCAGCCTTTTCCCATAGTCTATGCAGAAGCAATATATTCAATACTACTCGAAAATGTCTCCTTTGCATAGGTATAAATAATTTAAAACCCACAAAATATCTATAATTGATTCAGTATGGAACAGAACTAAGCTAAGAAGACTTTGGATATGATGCCTACAGGTCAGACTAAGTAAATTTATCTTTAAAAATACAGGAAATTGCATGAGGAAGTTACAGAAGACAATAATTACATAATATTTTATGCTATCAGTATTTAAATTTCTCTAAATCATTTCCAACTTTTGACATATTCCTGCGTATATTGTAGTTTACAATGTCACAGCTAAATTTCAGATCAGTCATGATATTTCTGTGAGAATTTTCTGAATGTTACTGATTTTAAAATGTCATTATTTCAGGGGGTTTTACCAAGTATATCCATCATCAATTTACTTCCATTTTTTTATTTCTTTGGCTCTCAGAATGCTGAGCATTAATTTCAAACAGATTCATAAAACTTTTGACACTTTGTTGAATTACATTGCTGGCATAGCTGACTTATTTATTCTTTCTTATCTCAAAACTGAAATAATATTAAGGACTGCTTTAAATGCTGTCATTGACATAAGCAGTGCTTTTAAGGTACTTTTTAACCAAAAAGAGTATTTTTTTGTAAACATGGTATTGCAAAATAACTTTTCTCCACTCGCCTGAGAAACACCTCAAAATGTGGTTCGTTCTGCTTCACACTTTAATACAGTGTTGCTTAACGATCTACGTCAGGAAGCCAACCTACATCTTGAAGGAAATATTATTACTTCCTCTGTTTTAAGTCCAGCTAAACATTTAGACAAATTTTAATTGCGACGAGGTTGGACAATATAGCATGAGTTGGGAGCTGGGCGTAAAAGCAAAATTAGTTGTTCTGGAGCAAGCTCTTGGCTTGTTATTAAGCAAGATGACTACTATAATTAGTGGCAGAGAAGATGTACAATTCTCTTTATGAAATGGCTGTGGATGATCTCCAAAAAATTATCATGCTGTCTGTCTAGCCAAAAAAATATCACAAGAGGATACCTGTGTTCCAGATAGGAACAGTTGTAGATCTGTTGTTACGTAAGCAGTCACTGCACTGCCATGTAGTATACTTGTTGCTGGAATCAGCCTAAGATGCGGAATGGGTTCCATTTGAACAAAACGTAAAAGAAGAGAGATGGATAACATTTAAACAAGGATCCCTTTTCCTTCCATTATCTTCCTTAATGTTTTGAATTACATTTGTCTTTTTATTCTGTAGGTCAGCCTAGAAATCCATTTCCCCAGTTGCCTGCTATTATACCTAGGTCAGGGAGTAGTACTCAACCTTCCTCCTTCCCCTAAATCCCCAGCAAGGAGTGCCTGATTCTTATATGGAAAATGCCACAGCCTCCACAGGAAGCTTGAAAGCACCTCTGTCTTTACCTGTGTGCATTTTCTTAGCTGGTAATTACACAGGTTTGAACATCACTTTAAAGGCAGAAAGAGAATGAACCCTGGGTCACTGTACCAAAGAGTGAGCTTTAGTCTAAAAGTAAGGGAAAGGAAAATCTCACTCTTCTTCTTGTCATTTTCAAAAAGAAAACAATTTCTGGGGTTTTTTTATAAGAGGAAATGAGTCTGCAGTGTGCTTTAAAACCTCCTGGCACAAGTCCTTTAGAAGGGTAGGCAGAGAAATGCAGGTTAGTAATTTGCAGTGAGGTACACAACACTTAACTCTTCCAGGAATTAACTGTCATCATTTAGAGAAGCTAGAGATTTTTTATCTGAAGAACTTTTATATTGAACTCCCTTTTCAGTTTATGCTACCTAGAGTCTGTGTAATCCAAGGGCATAGTTTCAAGGTTGTGTCTTTGCATCTGGGAGTTTAAACTCCATGTAATTTATGTATTAGACATTTAAATCTTTTTTCAAGCTGGAATATCGGGTTTGGGGCGATTAAAATATTTTATGTGTGCTGTATTTATTTGCTCAGTCAAACAAGACAACTGTGAAGAGACCTAATCTGGTACTTAAGTGCAGTTTTAATCAAAGTATCTGTTATCCTGCTACAGTGACATACATCAATAGTCTTATATATACTGTATCTTCAATCTGTAACTTCCAGCCATTACTCATCCCATATAGATCGTTTTTCTCACTCTTACAGCTCTGACACCTATGGTGTGGAAAGAATGAGAATAGAAAGCTTCTAACAGTAATACTACACAAAATACTACACAAATAGTACTTTGAGACTGGGGAGAGAAATACAGTGCATCCAAATGAAGATTAAAGAGAATTTGTAGAGAAAGAACTACCTAATTTGGAATGAAACCAGGAACCCCGTGGCTAATGAGTTCATCCTTGGGAAAAAAAACCACCATAAGGTAAATTATGAACTCAGCCCCAAAAGTACAGGCCATCAAAAATAGACCATTATTCAATTTATTTAATGAAATACATATATATAAAAAATACTATTCAGTAGGATCTGACAGTGACTTAAATGATGATAGCATAACATTTAAATCTAAAATAAATTTCGATGAGAAATTATGCTACCCTTCTAAGACAAGAAGCAAATCTGTTTCAATAGATGACAGCAGGGTCCTTCTGCTTTTTTTTCTTTAATCAGTTTCAAAGGCCAACAGATACTTCATAATGGTGCCTTTCTTTCCCAAAGCAGGCATCTGATAAGACCTTATATTTGATGCTTCATTTCCCAAGCTAAAATCCCCTGCCTCAACATTGCTCAAGGTGAGCTTAAATAGGGCAAGACACATGCTGTTCTTACAGCTGTATTTGTTCAGGTGCACAGTTCCCAACTGTATGGGGCTACCTACTCCCGGTACTGAATGCCAGAAGACAGAAAAAAGGAAAATGGGTAGGAAGGAGAATTTTATTTAAAGGTCCTGCTATTGTTAGAACAGATACAGTGTCCAAAAGCATTATAATTAATAGCATCAAACATACAATTTTCTCTTCCTTGGTGTAAAAAACTCCGAATTATATAATTGGCTGCTTGCGGCTTGGTTGGGTACACTGTTCAGTGAGTAAAAAACTGGCTGGATGGCCAGGCCCAGAGAGTGGTGGCTAACTCCAGTTGGTGGCAGGTGACAAATGATGTTCCCCATGGCTCAGTATTGGGGTCAGTCCTATTTAACATCTTTATCAATGATCCAGAATAGGAGTTGAGTGCAGCCTCAGGCAATTTGCAGAGGACGCCAAGCTGGGTGGGAGTGTTGATGTCCTGGAGGGCAGGAGGGCTCTGCAAAAGGCTCTGGACAGGCCAGACTGATGGGCTCAGACCAGTGGTCTGAGGTTCAACAAGCCCAATTGACAGGTCCTGCCCTTGGGTCATAGCAACCCCCTGCAGTGCTCCAGGCTGGACTCCATCCTTGCACGAGCAATAGTGTGGCAGCAGGACCAGGGCAGGGATTGTCCCCCTGTACTGGGCATCAGTGAGGGACCATGAGTGCTGTGTCCAGTTCTGGGCCCCTCAATTCAGGAAGGACACTGAGGTGCTGGACCAAGTCCAGAGAAGGGCAACAGATCTGGGGAAGGCCTAGAGAGTAAGTCCTACGAGGAACGGCTGAGGCAGCTGGGGATGTTCAGCCTGGGAAAAAAGGAGTATCAGGGGAGGTTTTATTGTTCTCTACAACTCCGTGAAAGATGGTGGGAAAAAGGTGGTGGTTGGTCGCTTCTCCCAAGTAACAAGTGACAGTACCAGCGGTAACGAGGAAATGGCCCTAAGTGGTGCCTGAGGAAGTTTTTTAATTGGATGCTAAAGGTTCTTCACTGGAAACTGGAACAGGCTCCCCAGGGCAGCAGTCATAGCACCGGCCTGCCAGAGATCACAGAACATTTGGAGAACCCTCTCAGGCACATGGTGGGATTCTTGGGGTGTCCTGTGCAGGACCAGGAGATGGGACTTGATGATCTTTGTGCATCCCTTCCAACTCAGGATACCCTATGATTCTATACTATTAGGAAAATTTTTTTCACTGACAGGGTTGTCCAGCACTGGAACAGGATGCCCAGAGAAGTCGTTGAGTCCCCATCCCTGGAGGTGTTTAAAGGACTTGTAGATGTGGAGCTTAGGGACCTGGTTTAGTGCTGGACTTGGCAGTGCTGGGTTAAAAGTTGGGCTTGATGACCTTTAAGGTCTTACCCAACCTAAAAGCCTCTTATGACTGTTTCATAGTGACAGTGTTCAGATTTGTCTGTGTTTAAGAAACAGAGGAGTGCCCTCCTCTTTCTTCCCGAGGAACTGCAGCCTCTACCTTTTCCTCTTTTATTTTTTTAAATTTCTCATAGAGTCTTTATTAAAGAAAATAAATGTAAATGCAGTGCCTCTAGCAGTACGATTAAAACTTTAAGGCTTGATTAAAGTATGCAGACTGTCAACTGCTACACCATAAGAGATTCTGCCACTGACATTTTATAATATGCAACGCATTCAGGAGAAAATTTCCCAAAGGGGAGTTCCTTTCTCCTAGATAAGCATAATTTGTGGCAAAATTTAAAGAAGAAAACCATGAAGTGGACTAAAATAAACAAGACACTTCTAAGTATGAGTGAATCTTAGTAATGTTTAACCAAAAATTGATGCTGTATTCCCAGGACAAGGCATTATACATTTATATATAAATAATGAGATGTTATATAAAAATATATGTGCTACAGACTGTCACGCTGACCGCTAGCCGCCCGGTGGCTCTGGCAGGCGATAAGTTAAGTGCCTCAGCCTCGGGAAAATCCAAACGGCTGGCAGAACTTGTGGTGGGAAGTGGCAACTCCTTGAGGAGATTTGCCCTTAGCTCACAGAGGAGCAGGCTGCAGTCTTGGTGTTGCCAGGCAACAGGCAGAGG
>VZTD01000131.1:5888-137112 GCA_013397725.1 Rhagologus leucostigma | reverse complement strand
TGAATGTTCGGAGTCCACGATTTGGGGTCAAAATTCTCAGCATTCATTACTCTTTTTATCCAGATTTTATCCTGTCTTTTTAGGTGACAAACCAAACAGCGAGCGCTCAATAACTTTATTTTACAGGGCATCATTGCAACCAATGTGGTGCAAGAGAGGACGTGCTACATTTCAACCATGAACAGAAGTGAGATGCCCAGCTTTGATGCTCTCGTCAGATTGGCTTCAGAGAACAGGGTAAGTTTCAAAGTCAGCAGCTGCTTGGAATATTGTGCTGTATTTGATATTCATTTTTTTGTCTGAAACAGTGCTATTTTCAAAACCCTCTTAACCAACAGCTAAATTAAAAGCCATTTTAATGGGTTTATTCATTGATATTTTCAGTGATATTTTTCAGGTACCTAATTTGAAACCTTTCAAAAATTACAATGTCCTTGTTGGGATGCCTTTAGTGCAGGTTCATCATGTTGAATCCAAGTCCCAGATTAGCTAGATTATTTTCACAATTATTTGTATCATTATTGCATTTGACTTTTTATACTAACTTAGTAACCAAGAGTTTCGATTCTTTGCTCAGTACTTTTCATAGTCTCATTCTCAAAGTCTAGGAAAATAATTTTTTTCAGAAAATCCAATAGGAGAAGAAAAAATGTTTTAGTTTTACCGGAAAATATTTTAGTAAGCTTTCAAACTTTTTGAAGAAAACGATGCACCGTGTTGCTTTAGTTCAGCCCACCAAATTAGCACAGACATTATAAAAACAATCTCAGCATTCAGCATATTCACCTTTGCTAAACACCGGCTTCCCTTGAAATCTGAGAACTGAGTCCTTAAAGAAGCCCAAACTTTAAATATCAGGAAGACCTATAGGGCAGAAGGAAATTGGGAAAACANAGGAACCCGTTCCCGGCACCGAGCTTGCTGAATGCTGGTATTTGATGTTTAGAACCTGATCGGTCTTGGAAGATCTACCAGGAAGATCACCTTTGTCGCCAATGGACTGGTCAACAACCTCTACTCCTACGGAGCAGACGTCTTCTCTATGTGCAACGGACTCACCACCTACTTGGCTCACGAAGTTCACGGTGAGTGCAAGCATGGGAATTCTGAGTGTTACCGACCTGGCCTTTTTTCCTCTTGGGGAATGACCAAGGCACAATTGCTGCTCTTCCACCTTGAGAGTGACAGAAACTAAGCAACAAACAGGCATCCTTGTAGAAGAGCAGCCATTGTTATGGAGATGTGTATAAATCTACTGAGATGCTGTCAGTTTCTTAATCACAGAAGTTCTTTTATTGAGGTCAAAAGTATATTTGTTTGAAATATATTCAAATAATTCTTTTACTCTGAGGAGTTAATCCTGAAGCATCACCAAAGTATTCTGAGCCTTTCTCCAAGGTGATTGTCTCCAACCCTCTTTGGGAAAACACTCTACAGCTGAGGCTCCAAATGTTGCATTCTGGCATAGCAGCATTTCCACCTACTCACTGCTTGCTTTGCTTTAAGCTTGCTTTTAAGCTGAAAGAGCTCAATGTGATTGAAAAGGCGAGTGCAATGTGCCAGGGTTGTCAACTAATGCACAGAGCACTTAACAGCATCTAAGCCAGTGCCTCTTTTCTTTTCTTGGGGTTTTTTTTTTTGATGTTGTTTGTGTAGGACCCCAGCTGAATCAGGGATCATGTGTTTCACTCGATGTCTTCAAACTTGTGGACCTGAATTATTGTGGTGGCAGTATCAAGGCCTGAAAACCTTACCTTTCTTCAATCAAGTACCGAGGCTTCAGAGCTGCTCCCAAGGCAAACCCCGATGCCATTCTTCCCTCCCATCTCCATTTAGCGATGTTCTTGGGGATTTAGATGCTGACACAGATCAACTGGTGACCACATGTTTCAAATAAAGTCCTTCATTATGGATTAACTCCAGCTTGTTGGTCATTACTCAACCCTTTTTCATCTATGAACACCTCCACAGAATATTTTGATTGTCTCCCTTCTGCCCCATTTGAGCCCTTCAAATGCTCTTTTCATCAGCAGCTCTCAACACAGGGCACACCCAGAGAGCTGGGCAAGCCCCAGGGTGTGTACGGTACAAACAAGGCATTCACAGTTAGGACCTTCCTTCCCCGTTCAGGGGAAGATGCCTCACATTAAAAATCTTGATTCAGGGGGAACAAAAGGCACAAGGAAAGAAGTGCAAAGCAGTGAATTTGCCTTTTTTAGGGGAAGAGGAGTGTCCTTTGTGGGATTTACAGAGTTGTTCTGTTCCTAAAATAAGGCAAGGCTTCTTGTTGCTCAAATCTTTACGATCAAGATTGAGTATTTCCTCTTTTCTAACAAAAATGGCAGGATGCTCCACGTTATCCAGGTGAATACAAACCTGTCTTTAGTACCAATACCAGCCACACAACATCCCTCAGTTTCTGGCTTTATTCTGTAGCAGGTTGAAAGGCTGCAGAGTTCACTGAGGCACCTCCCAGGCAAAGGTACCTGAATTACCTGGCTGAGCCCACATCAGTCCCAGAAGAGGAGAGACACAGGCAGGAGTTCGTTGTTGCCAATCTCCTTCCTTCTTCATGTTACACAAGTTCATTTAATTCCCCCACAGTCCATCAGCAATTTATCACTTTCATTCACCATATTTGACACCTCGAGCAAAGTACAAACTGGATGTGAATCAGATAAAAAGCCGAGCGCTCTGCTCACAGCACTGGCAGACTGCTGCACCTCCTCGGCACTCACGGAGCCCCAGCAAGGCCCCAGGCAGGAGCAGAAGCACAGAGTGCCACCCTGAGCAGCACAAGTGAGAATTGGGCCTCCCCTTGCCAAAGTAAGAACCCCTGGCTTTTCCAGGAACAGCTGCAACAATGATCCTCAGCAATGGATGGCAGAGGAGAAGAGTGTTCAGAGACATCAGCACTGTTCTGGCAAGGCAGAGGAAGCTTTAGTGTGCAAACCCACCCTGAACTGCAGCCAAGGGCACAATCAGCACACGGGGACTGGCAGAGCTGCTGTCAAATACAAAGCACTTTGGGAGTTGGCAAGTGAGCTCCTCTGGAGTGCTGCTCCTGGAGCCTGGAACAGGCACCGTGAAAAAGCAAATCCAAATTACCACAGGCTCCTGGGCCATGGCTCTGTGTATCACTATCAAATTCAGAGAAAGATTAAAACCTACTTCCTAAGTAACAGGTGACATAAAATGCCCCATGTCACTGCTCCTCCCTCACGTGTTTTGCTACCTCTAGTTTATGGTCCCTTTCTTAAATCAGCCCTTAGTCCATCATCAGGTGCTACTCTCCTGAAGAGGCCCTGGGAAGATTCAGGGCCGTGTCTGACCACCAGAATGCAGATCCTGAATGAGCTCGGAAAGGAGGGTCAGCAAAAGAACTCAGCAGTTCCTGTGATCTAGAACCAACCTCGTGATCTCTCGAGACTCACTTTCTAACATTTCTAACGTAGCAAGACTACCACCTCCCTTGGTCTGAGCAGTGGTTTTGGTTATAGGTACAGCTTCAGGCTGAGTCCTTTGCCACATCGGCACAAAGCGTCACTCCAAGTTTCCTGGGAATCTGTGCTCTGCTTCTGATGATCATTTTTTTCCATTTAAAGGTTACTGTTAAATACGCTGAACTTACCATGACAAGTTTTCTTTCAGTTCCCTGTATGCAATGAATTCAATCAGGCTGGTATCAAAGCCTCCACTTATCAGAGCACTTCCCCAGGAAACTCGTCATGCTTCTGTGAACACAGGGCACCTGCCAATAAGGTAAACCCATTTTCAGATTTAACTTTGGGATATTATGTACAAAAAGTAAGAGTACACATCAATTACCAGCAGAGCTGGCCTGACCTACCATCCAAATGAAGTTCCCTGTAAGTATATCTATCACTTTCCCATAAAACTCTTAAGTCTGAGCAGCTTTTAAATGGTTTTGAGCTTTTCCTGGCACTGAGTGAACTCTTAGTGATTTCTGCAGGGCTCCCAGAGTGAAAAGGCCAAAGGGGTGGGGACTGCAGGGCTGAAATCTCCCTTTTGGCAGGGATGGAACGCCACATGCCTACTCAAACATGAAAGAGAGAAGTGCTCTGTTCCAGGGGCGGCACACACACGTGAGGCGCCCGCAGGACAATATTCTCTCCTTCACGACTCAGAGGCAAATCAACAGTCTCAGCAAGTCACATAAAGTTAGGGCTCAGCTGTTTGCTGAGAGCGTAGGAGAACCATGAGACATGAGAGACCCCATGTGCACTCAGATCTTTTTCTTCAAAATCCTTTAAAATGAAAGTTTTGACCAATTCTTTGTTCAAGAGAATGTCTCCAAGATAATAATTGTTCACGATAGTTATCACAAATGAATTTATCATCATAACAAAAAATTCTCCTGCATACTTAAATCCTTTTCAGCTGCATCCCACTGCAGAAAGTGCTGAGCCTGTACACAAAGTAAACTGGAAGTCAGAATTATTTTAAGACAGAAAATAACTTCATGCAAGATAAGCAGTCACAATGTTAAAATGTTGTGAATTTCAAATGCTCCTTTCAGATTGTGATTGCTTCTCTTCTTGGTGGTTTCCTGGCTCCAGCTCTTGCTAACAGGGTGTTGTGAATGAGTGGTTTCAGTCACTTAAAGAATCACCATAAAAGGTACTGGTAAAAGAATGTTTTAACATGAATTTTTGAAAGTACAGGTTGACAAAGTTCAGTGGCAAGGTTTAGTCTATTGCTTACTGCATGGATGAAACCTGCAAAGAAAAATCAAATTAAAATCACCTTAGGAGGGCATACACAGAGTCCAGGGGTACAAATAGTGAGGGTGCAAAGGGTTTGAGAGTATTTAATCATTGACTCATTTACAAGGTGATTCAATAGGGCTTACACAATTACAACAAAGGCTAAAACATAGATTCAAGATAGCAACATTCATACCCTAATCCTCATGCACACACAGAGGCCCAGAGTTGTCTACATCTATATCTATGTGTGCAAAAGTACCTGTTAAAAATTCCCCTTGAGTTCACTGAAACAGGTCAAATGGCTTTGCATTTCTCAACAGGTGAGGGCTGAGCCTCGAGGAGTGGGGGATGTCAGCCCAGTCTTCAGAAACAGTCTTTTGAGTATTGCAAACAATCTTTTGAGTATTGCAAACCTGAGGGTTTGCAAGCTCCAGGAGACATCCCACTCCAAGGGAGATGCTTGTGGAACCCACTGCAGTCCAGGGGAGCTCTAAGGCCTCACTTAGCACTGCTGTTCATAGAGTCAAGAGATGATTGTCCCCAGTCCCCAGGAGATTTCCGCCCTGGCCTATCCCAAGCTGGTAACAATGGTACCGTTCCACTCAGGCTATGATTCAAGGCTATGTTCCAAGGCTGTCAGGGGATAAGTGATTGTCCCTTGTTCCCTGCCTTGCTCAGGCAACCAATGTTCCTGATACGATCAGTGTCACTCCCACATGTCCCACTAAGAGCTCCCGGTACGGTCATGAAAACCAGGTCGGGATAAAGCCTGAATGTTAGTCTGACACAACAGCACTAACGGCTTCCCAGCCTCCTCTCTGAGGCCAGAAATTATCTCCCCTTTAATCTCATCTCCAAGAGCAATAATTCCCCAAAGCATGGCTACTAGAGCTAATGCTTTATTGAGTGAAACACTACTGGGAATCCACAAAGTTAAATTCTTACCTCTTTTAATCTTTTCCAAAAATTGGAACATCGAGAAAAACTCCAAGGAGCACCACAATGGAAGTTCACACCACTCTGGCACCGGGGTTATGCTTAAGCAGGAGAACACATCATACACGGGACATTGCTGGAGGAGGCAATTTACCTTTTACCAAGGTCCCTTGTCAGCCTCCATGACACATTTACCCGAACAATATAATTGAAAGGACCAGTATTTTCTTTGCCAATGATTATTTGCTTTGTATAAAGCCTTTTTTTTTTTAAGAGTTTATCTCTGGCAATCCACTTCTTTCATTCAATGTATATTGTTTGCAACAAGAACTTTTTCAATAGGGCTGCATTGCACCCAAGGTGGTTTTTAAAAAAAAAAAAATCGTTGCTACAATGTGCAAGAAGTTTTGGCTTGACAAACAGGTTCCTGCACCACCTCAAGGAGACGAAGTAGGAGGGTAAATGAAAGTGGTGTGAAAGTGAATTGACTGAGAAAACACTCCAAGAACTGAAGAGAACCTTCTCAGCAGGGCTGAGTCGCTGTAAAAGTTCCTTCAAAAGTTGCATTGCCCAGGAATAACCCTTCCCCGTTACCGAAGAAGTGTGGTAAACTCCAAGTTCTGAACTCTATTCTTGGTTTTCCTAAATGCTGTTTTCTGCGT
The DNA here is from genome assembly GCA_013397725.1 of Rhagologus leucostigma. Classification (NCBI taxonomy): domain Eukaryota; kingdom Metazoa; phylum Chordata; class Aves; order Passeriformes; genus Rhagologus; species Rhagologus leucostigma. Next base: position 130,784 of record VZTD01000131.1, on the reverse strand, counting down.
TTTGTTTCTTTGATGCTCAGGGACTTGGGCCTTACCAATTGCCACCCAGAGAGAATCGCTTCATTATCTCGAGGAACAGACTCCAAAGCTTGAGCCCATTTGGAAAACGCATCCAAGCCCTGTGCAGAGGAATTCCCTCCTACGTCGTTTATCCAGCTCCTGGTGAGTCTGCTACTGACAGCCTTTGTGGTCCAAAATAAAAACAGGTTAACAAGGTTGCAAATTACTTCCTCATCTCCAAGTGAAGCTGAGTAAGTCCATTATTGAAATCCTGTTGTTTTCCATGATTTTTAGTATGTGGGTGAATGCATTTGCAGGAAGCTCTGGGCTCTGGCTCTTGACACAGTTCTGAATGTTTTAGGTACCCTCAGGCATACACAACACCTGGCTCCCAGGGGTCCTGCATGGCTCCTCTGTCCAGCAGGGCCAGACAGGGCTGGGGGAGAGAGTGATTCACGCCAGAGCCCATGCAGAAACCCTGTGTTTTCTCACAGAAATCCACACAAGCTCTGCTACTCAGAAAGAACCAGGAATGTGACCCCCCCTTTGGTGTAGCAGTACATATAAAAAATGTCCCTTTGGATTTCAGACTCTCCTCAGTGAAACCAAGACCAGAATTTGATTTAATACTGCGAAAGCAGCACTGGTTACAAGTTATTTATGTCTATATACGTAAATATTATGTTTATATATATTAAAACCCCACCTTTTTAAAATAATGGGCTGGATTGCAGTTGAAAAGCAATTTCGGAATCTTTACAGTGATTTCCTGCCACAGACTGGAGCTGCTCGCAGAATGAAACTTGACACTAATGTCAAATATTCAAAAACCTCCCCAACTGAATGACTGCCACTGTCAATAAGTATTTACATCACCACCGAAAATAAGCTGAGGCAAGCTACAGAAAAATATTGTTGTCACCTAAAAATCACAGAGAGACCTCTACAGACTTACAAATATGTGAGATATTTCAGCTTAAAATGCCCATTTCTTGTAAAACAGTATTCAGTGGCCATGCTGTATTTGGGCCACATATTTTCGTGGGCTCTATGGTTACAGGGAACATACAGTGCATTTTGGAAGGTAAAAAGGCTTTCACTTATTTTGTCTACTGCAAGATTTTTAGGTTTTTTCTATTTTTATTTCTCTAGGCTATATCTGGTCTTAAATTTCTTGAGAATTTTCAAAAGTAATCAGTATATATGAGAAAAAATGCTATAAAACCTATTTTTTTTTGCCTACAAATGGATTCCTACCTCATAATCATCAGACTCCAGCAGGTCAAAATTTGCAAAAGTACAATCCCCATATTTATCAAGTCGTTACAGCAGGAAATAATTTTCAGTGACATGTGGAAGGGAAACAAATGACAAAATAATTTTATTGCAACATTCAGCCCTTCCACACCTAATTCTGAAAACATATAAAAGGTGGAGGGTTCACATTGCTCCTCCTACCTGCAGGAGCATCAGCTCTGCAGTCAGGATGAATCTCCCTGTGAGTATGCATGCTTTTCTTCCTTATAAACTGAAACTTTGATTCAAACCCATTCCTTTATCCCTCAGAAGTGCTTCTGCCTCTCTAGAGCACAAAGGCTTTCTCTGGGGACATTTTGCTCCTCCAGAATGAGCAGCTCAGCCCCAGTTCCCCAAAGGAGCTGAGGAGGTAAGGATTTGTTCACGGCTTGGCTGTACATTATTCAGAAAACAGGAAGCCTAATCCGTGTCCATTATTGTCAACGCTTTTGCACGACTGGAGCACCGCACCAGTGGATCAACCCTTTCCCTGTAATGCCAGAGCAGAAGAAACGGAAAAGCTTTCTCCTCTTACTCTTGTAAAATACCTGTGTGTGCCTGCACAGGTCTGAGGAACAACTTCAGATTCAGCTCTTGAAAGAGCAAGTGTGAAATGTGTCTACTTTGCAGCACCCTGGGGTAAAGCAAGGGTGACTCCCTTTTAGGGCACTGTTGCAATCCCAGGATGAAAGCAAAAAAGGATCCAAGGAGGACCCTTAAACATCAGATTAGGAAAAGAGAAGGAGGATTCTCATGACCAGATTTGTCAGCCAGAGCTGCAGTTACACTTTTGTATTTGATTTTCATTTCAGATTTTGACTGCAGTCCTTCTTGGACTCGTCCTGACTCCAGCCCTTGCTGATTATGTGAGTATAGTGAACAATTTCGACATGAATTGCCGCTCTTTCTATGTTCCCTGCTTCATGAGATCTCCTTGAACTTTTCATTTTCCTAAAGCCTTGGGGAGATAATCACTTGAAAGCCTAAGTGTTCCTTCATTTGTTTTTCTAGCATCAGCAAACAGAAGTAAGCAAGAAAATCTCCACTGGTGGTGGCTACCAAATTATGACCATCAATAGGAAATGGCTCGTGGCAAGTATTGAGCAGAAGACCAGCCATGGGTCCTGGAAAACCATCTGGAACTACGACACGGTGGGTGCGGGGAGCGGGCTTGTTTGGAGACTGGCTCACACATTCAGTACAAACTGGTTTATTACTTTTTTTGACAGGTATGTAATTCCAGTATTAATGATTGAAAGAATAAATTCCAAGTGGTCAATAACTTTATTTTGCAGGGTTTTATGGCAACCAAAGTGCTGCCAGAGAAAGCTTGCTACATTTCCATAATGAACAGAACAGAGATGCCCAGCTTTGATGCGCTTCCCCAGCTGGCTGCAGACGTCAGGGTAAGATTGAAAAGCAGCTTTCGGAGTTACTTGGAAAGTTGTACTTAATGCAAAGTAAACTGATATGCAAAACCTTGCTATTTTCAAAACCAACAGGTACTTTAAAGACCAGGTTCATCACACCTTTAATTGGATATTTTTATCAATGTCAATGGCATTTTACAACACTGTAACTTGAAACATTTGAAAAATTGGAATACCCTTGTTCAGATGCTTCCAGTGGAGGGTTTACATGTTTTGCCAATGTTGTAGCTCACTTAGGTTATTCTTAAAATCTTTATAACAACTAAAACTAGGAGTGTGCCTGGAATTAAATGGATTGGGGCGCTGATCTGGCTGATTGCTGGTATTTGATGTTTAGAACCAGAATCGTCGACGACCCCCTGCAAAGGAGATCACGTTCACCCTCGTCAAGAGAATTATTCGTGACCTTGAATCATATGGACCAGACACCTTCTCTATGTGCAGCGGACTCACCACCTACATGGCTCACGAAGTTCACGGTGAGTGCAAGCAGAGGAATTCTGTCTCTAAGTGACCTGGCATCTGTTTCCCTTGGGGAATGACCAAGGCACAATTGCTGCTCTTCCACCTTGAGTGGCAAAGCAACCAAGGGCTGCAGCAGCAGTTGCACAAAGGGTGCCTTAACTGTAATTTGATCACTTGCAATACAATTTCTTGTACTGATGGGAAAAAAACATGTTTGTTTTAAATATATCCAAGGAAACTAAGTTTTACTCAGAGGAGTTAATCCTGAATCATCATCGAAGTATTCTGAGCCTTCCTATCAGCTCATTGTCTCCAGTTCTTTCATGGAAAGATGCTTTACAGCTCAGGCTCAGGATGGTGCATTCTGGCATAGCAGGAATCCACCTACTCACTGCTTGCTTTGCTTTAAGCATTGACTCTGTCACCTGGGAGGGCTCAATGGGATTGAAAATGGAGTGCAATGTGCCAGGTATTAAGGACTGCCAGTGAATGCACAGAGCACTTAACAGCATCTCAGTCTATGTCTCATGGTAATTGTTTTTCTTTTCTTGTTTTTAAAGGACCACAATTCAATCTCGGGTCATGCATCAAACTTGATGTCCTTCAATATTTGGCCCTCACGTACTGCCATAACAATAACTATGTGTGAAAATCATACCTTTCTTGAACCTTGTGTGGATGCTCCTGCTGCAGCTTTGCAGCTGCTGTCCAAAGCCAGCCCTGATGGAGTTATTCCCTGGCATCTCCTCTTTCAAGAGGTTCCTTTGTGAGGATTGAGTACTGAAACAGATCAATTGGTGACCAGAGCTATCAATTAAATCCCTTCATCCTGGATTAACTCCAGCTTGTTTGTAGTTACTCTACCCTTTTTCATCTAAGAACACCTCCACAAAAGTATTTTGCCCCATTTGAGCCCTTCAAATGCTCTTTTCATTGCCAGCTCTCAATTCACAATGCACACCCAGAGATCTGGGCAAGCCATTTCCTCCATCTCCAAGGCAGCCATACCAAAACCTCAGTGGTACCGTTTTGGGTATTGAAATAATCTGAGGTAGCCAAGGATGAATGGAACCTCCTGGCCAGGCACAGTGGGGTGCTTTTGCCACTCATTCCCAGTCAGGCTGATTTCTGAAACCAGCACACCTTCTTGGATTATGGTGGCACTGTTCCCTGTGACATTTGCTTCTATTTTATTTAATATATTACAAGCAATATATTTTCATCTGTGTACTTAGTGTAGCACTCTGCAGGGAAGAGTTACATCCATACACAGAGTTAGCAGCCCCTGTTAAAAAAGCTGGTGGAACAAACTTGAATCACCAAAAGGCACGTGCATTGCAGCCTTACATGTTACAGCAGAGGCAAATAAAATCACAGCAGGGAAAAGTCAGATAAAAGCAAGAGACAAGGGAGCTCTTGATCCCTTGAAAAGTTAGAGCAGTCCAGGGAAGAAAAGAATCCTCTTGGCCACTGGGTGTCAGCCTCGAGTTGCACAACTGAGATGGAAAAGGCATCCAGAAAACTCCCATCCAGAGGAGTCTGCTATCCCACAGCACCAGCAGAGTGTCGTGGTGCCAGGCCCAGCACAGCTGTGATGAATTACAGCACTCGGAGATGCAGCCAGGGACCCTAAGGACGTGTCTACCCTGGGCAGGAATTCCTGTGCAGCGATAATTTAATTGTGGGAATAACACTGGGTAGCGTAGGGAGCTTCCACACAGTGCTGTCCCAGCTTCCTGAAGCCCCCTGAAAAACAGGGAACGTGATTTTTAGATCTTGACAAAAGCCAATGCCCACCGTACAGGTCAGACCTTTGGGAGCCAAAGGGAACCACCCCCGGAGCCATCCAAGGGTGCTCCCAAACCCAAGGGCACCAGCTGGGGCTTAATTACCCTTTGCACGGCTGTATGCAATTAAAACACCTTGTTATTGTCTCTCACACAAAGACTAGAGCACAGTCAGTCTTCCCAAGCACTAGCAGGTCTCACACACAACCTGCAATCTTCATAATATTTTTGTTTCTGGCATTTTTAGTGAGGGGGGGAGGGCAGATAAATTCTAACAAATTCCCCTCCTCTGTCCCACATGAGCTTGAGTGTTGATACTGCTCTTACCATATCATAAACAAAAATACACACTCATAAGGCAGGCATATGGAGAGGATTAGTCCTCAAGAAATTCAGAATTGCAGGATAAAGCTCGGTGTTCCACTTTGTCAACAGCTCCCTGCATCTCAGAGCACTCACAGCTTCATCTGATGCTTCATTCCTTGGCTTTTCCCTGAGCTTTCCTGGGCCTTCTGTCAGTCTGAACCCACAGCTACACAAAGAATCTGATCTCCTCCTCCATTCCCTCTTCTTTCCCTCTGCTAACTCCATGCCAAAGTTATTTTCCTGAGGTACAGCTTTTTCTTTGTTCTTTTTTTGTTTGTTTTTTTTTTAACTCAAAGTATTTGTTCATCTCAGGGCCAGTGAGAAACAAATGGAAGAGATTATCACTCTGCTTTTATTCTCTAGGCAGAGAGAGATCACAAACCGATGACAAGAAGACGTATCTGGCTGTGGCAGGAGTCTTAGCTGTACCTCAGATCTGAAGCTGGCTTAAGTACTTTTCCAAAATCTCTTAAACCAGCACATCAGTCCCTAAAGGGGAAGCTTTTCTTCTACCCTTCCGTGTTTTATGTCCTGCATTGAGCTCATTTTCTTTTAAAATACACACACACAAAAAAATCCTCAGACTGGTCTCATCCCCTTCCTTAGGGCAGCACAATGTTCAAATACACACACAAAACTCTCCATGCCCAACCCCGGGATTTGGGTAACTCCACTTTGTCACTGCAAACTGATTTGGCCCAGAATTGCTGTATAAAACTTTAAAATCCTCAAACCTGCCTCGCTCACCGCGCACACCTTTGCTGGCTACAGGAGCTACAGCTCTGCACTTTGGCATCTCCAGCAGCCTCCCCTGGGAGGGTCTGAGCCCCCAGACCCCCTGGATCTGCAGACCAGCAGGTGACTGCTCCATCTTTTCCACAGCTACCCGTAAAACACCTGTTTCTGCTCCTGTCTAGCCCTGTACAGGCTTTGCTGCCAAGGGATCTCCAAGGGCCCAGAGCTTCAGCTTTGACCAGGGTGTGACAGCAGGACTGAGGAGGTGCCATCTGATCGTGTCACTGTTACCCACACCGGGGGTGATGGAGATGGGGAATTGCTGAGCACTGCCAGGTGTGGGAGGGACAACACTCCCAAAGTCTGAATTATCAGTGCCCCAAGGTGGCTGACTCATGTGTCACTCAGACATTTTCACTTCTGTCACAGTCTGTTGTCACAGTCTGTCGCCTTCCCTTGCACCTCACCCTGCTGCTTTCTCTGGTCTTCCTTCAGATTGTTTGCTTTTGTTAAGGATGTTTTAAAGACAAATTTAATGCTTTAAGCAGTGCAGAGCAGCTGGAAAGCCTGACCCGGGTGCACTACATCCCCTGAAACCCCCACTGAAGCTGCTCCGCTCGCCAGATGTTGGTGCATAGAAGGATGGGTTTGTTGGTGTGGCCTGAGGGTCTGCAAGGGAAGTTTGGGAGCTCCTGGTACCTCCAGTTCAGCTTTTACTGGCACGGGGGGTCCCTCACTGGGCAGTGGGGTTCCTTTTGAGCTGTCCTGCTCTGGTTTTAGAGCCTGTGGTGCTGCTTGTGGAAGGAGATAGGAGAGGTGAGTGTAGATGAATTTACATTTTCCATGGAGTTTTTGTGGAAGAGGGAGGGTTTAGGCTTTAGAGGTTGAGATGAGTTTGGTGAGGATGGAGAGTTGGGGCAGACTTTCGTAAGCACGGGCACCGCTGAGTATTCCTCAGGACTGAGAAAATGCAAGGCGTGAAGCCTGGCATAGCTTTTCACTTTCGTGAAGCTGCCCCTGGTTTTTAAAGGTCTTTAAACTCGGATGTTGCCTCTGTGGGAAACAAAGATGTCTCTGCAGATCTCTTCTGTCTGTGTGGGAAACAAAGATGTCGTGACAGGACAAGGGGGAATGGCAATGGGGAATGGAAGAGGGCAGGGTTAGATGGGATACTGGGAAGGAATTCCTCCCTGTGAGGGTGGGGAGGGGCTGGGATGGAATTCCCAGAGAAGCTGTGGCTGCCTTTGGATCCCTGGAAGTGCCCAAGGCCAGGCTGGAAGGGGCTTGGAGCACCCTGGGACGGTGGAAGGGGTCCCTGCCCATGGCAGGGGTGGGATGGGATGAGCTTTAGGTGCCTTCCAACCCAGCCCAGGCTGTGATTTCCCGCACAGAGCTGGGTGCCTGCTGTGAGCACTCAGCCTCTGTCCTGGTACCTGGAGCTGCTGTGGGCTGTTAACGTGCTCAGTGCACAAATATGCTGGAAACCAGACTCTGCTCGGCCCGGGCTTTGGCCACGAGATGGCATTCTCTGAGCTTCTTTTGCTACGGAAAAGTAGAGCTTGCCATCTTTAATAATAACAATAATAATTAAGGGGGGGAAAAAAGCCACAAACCCTCCCTGTATTTTCTGAAGTCTGTGACAAAGCAAGATTTGTGAGGAGGCTGCTCCTGCTCTTGCCAAACAATGGTGCTGCTTTCCGAGAGCTGCAAGGGAGACTGAGGGTCAACTCCCTTTAAAAAAAAAAAGTGAAATACAGTATTGTGCATCTTGAAATCTGAAACCAAGAAACAGAAGTGCAAGGGAAACAAGGGGGAAAGTCTTGCAATTCCTGTGGACAACTGTTGCAAGTGGAGTTTTAAGGAATACAATATACATATATACCTCTAAAGGTCATTGAATGGCTTTTGTGGAGAAACCTGTGAAATAAAGGAGCCTTGGAAGAAGAGATTTCTTTTTCTCCTCCTCTCTGGATATAATGGCCATTGCAAAGCAAAGCATCTTGAGATTTGGCTTCAAATGTGTCTTCCTAGCAATTTTTACACTCACCTGTGATGGACACGGCGGAAAGAGGGAGAACGGTGGTCCTGCCTGCTACGGAGGATTTGATTTGTATTTCATTCTGGACAAGTAAGTCAGTCTTACTTTGTTCTTTTTCACTGAGTTCTTTCACTAGGCAGGAGCTGGAACGGCACATGCTGATACCGAGGAGGTTTTCTTTGGATTTTGGTTTTGCAGAAGTCACTGCGTCCCCGAGGGACCTCTGAAACTCCTGAGTACTCGCTTTGTTATTGTTGTGGTGACTTCTTCGGTAGGTCCAGTGCCTAAATCCCGCTGTGCTCTGTAAATCACATCGTTATAAATTCTCCCGACACGGGAGCTTTGTGTGTGCTTGAACTCGAGCGTGCACTCGAGTTTCTTAAAACAGCGGCTGGGAGCAGGGCAGCAGCCTGGTCCCCTCTGGTTTCCCCGTGAGCCAGAGAGGCTGAGGCTCTCAGGGCAGCAGGGCGTGCGGAGTTATTCCTGCAGCACCAGTTCCAGAGCTGAGAACGTGGAGGAAGCGCTCGGCCCTGGAGCTCTGCCCCCCGAGCCCCTCTGCCCCCCGAGCCCCTCTGCCCCCCGAGCCCCTCTGCCCTCAGCTCCTCTGCCCAGAGCAGCAACTGCAGGTAAAACCCAGCCTGGAGAGGGGCTACTCCCTTCGGAAGGGGCTGAGTTCAGCTGCTGGGATGGAGAACAGCTAGAGTGCCTCATTTAAAGAGAGCTTTATTTTCTCTAGCTGAGTCACACTTTCTTTGTTTCTTCTGTTAATCAAATGCATATTTTGACTGTTTAGCTGTTTGTGCAGAAGATAACTTCCCGCCTCGCTTTTTCATCATTAATTGTGACACTGTCATCTCCTTGGCACTGTAAGAGTGCTGCTTTTTTCAGATGTGGATGGAGCAATGTGGAATCATTTTGTGCTGAGCTTTGGAAAGCTTCATACTAAAGCAATACAACAATTAAGGAAAAAAAACCTTAAAAAATACTAGCTGAAATGACTGTCCTGATTTTCTTGATCAAGAATAGTTATTTGGAACCAAAGGTTTGGAAATACTGGAGATTATGCCTGCCAGAGCCATGGCACTGACATTAATAACCATAAATTTCAGAGACAGGAAAGTATTTGCAAGTTGCCAAAAGCGCTCACAGATGAAGTTTCTGACTGATCCTCTTGAGTGTTTTGCAGTAGCTCCCACATTCCATTAGTATAAATGACTTGGAATTACATAACCTTTTATTACAAAATACTGGGTAAAATCTAAGACTGAGACACTGGCTGCCAGTTGTCCTGATGCTCCAGGGGAAAGATTTATTTATTTTATTCAGTGGAAAGATCTACCTGGCTTATTCATTTTGCTGCTCTTCAGTTATTAGTTGGAATACTTCTATTGCTACAAATGGAAAAATCCCAAACCCAAACAAACCCAGAGCACGATTTGTACTGCAGAGAGCTTTTGTCAACTGCATTTCCCTGAGGGCTGAAGCAGGATTGAAGGTTTTCTCAAATCTCATGGTTGTGCTGTTACTCCTCTGAGCTAATGTAACTTTAGCAGGCCGTTAATTCAAGTTCTGTGCTGTTCCCTCACTAAAATCCATGACTTCTGAGCCTCGCTCAAGGGATTATGGATTTGGGTGGAAACACAAGCCTTGGCACAAACTTTAAAGCAGGCAGGCTGGCCCCAGTGTATGTATCGAGGTATCCAACAAAAAATCCTGCTTTGACAGCTGCAGAATTCCTATTTCTGGGATTTTTCTGGTGCAGAAATGAACGGGATCTGATGTAAAAATTTCCTTGGTCTCCAGTGGAATTTGGAGGAGGGTTGTGGCTTTTCAGCTGTTCCTGAGTACAACACACCATTGGGCCTGGTTGTTTAACCTCTGGTGAGAGATTTACTGTGGTGGAGTTGGTTATCCCATATCCTTTAACATTTTCATGGAATCATAGAATGGTTTGAGCTGGAAGGGTCTTTAAAGATCATCTGGTTCCACCCCATGCCACGGGCAGGGAACCTTCCACAGACCACGGCTCTTGCCCTTTGATTGCAAAATCTCAAACTGTGTCCATTTTCTCAATTTAGCCTCAAGCTGTATGCTATTTAGAGTAGCTGTATGCTATTTAGAGTAGCTATTTGCTGTTTGGAGTAGCTACTTGCTCTTTAGAGTAGCTGTTCGCCGTTCAGGGTACCGTTGTGTGCTCTTTGCTGTTTGGGTTCTGGAGGAATTCTGAAGGAGTAACACCTGAGTCTTCTCAGCGCCTTCTGCTGTAGCCTGTGTGTGTCACAGGGACCATTCCTGCGGTGGGCACATAATGGGGGATTCCTGCCCACGTGCAGAAAACGTGCAAGGAGCTGTACATGTGTGAAAGAAACCTTGGCTCTGAGAGATCCTTGGCAAAATGAAGCAAGGACTCCAAGCTGTTTCCTGTGATCCCTTCCTCGTCCAGCCAGGCAGTGGATCTGTTTTTCACCCGTTGCACTGAAGTGGAGCTCCTGCTCTGGAGAGGCTGATGTTTGTTTCTTTGAGAGTAGCTTGAGTAGCTGTAGTTACTGTCATTTAAGCAGGACTGAGTCCAGATTTGCGCTCAGAGTGTGGAAGGCACAGGGCCCCGACGGGATGGGAACAGGCAGACCCCAGGAGGGAGCCTGAGCCTCAGGATCTGCTCCTTCCCCTGGGAACGTGAGCCCTGGAGCAGAGCTCCCCGCAGCACTCACAGAGCTGCTGAATGTTCCAGCTGCTCTGAGGGACAAACACAGGCCTGAAGCAGGGGATGGTGACACTGAGTGTCTGTAGAAAGACATTCAAAACCACCTCTGCTCTTCTTCGACCTAGGGAGGGATTCCTTGGGTTTCCTTCCAGGATCACAGGCCTGCATCCAGAGCGAGGTGTGCGTATTGTTGGGATGGCAGGGGGTGCAAGGATGTGGAGGGATGGTTTTCCTCTGTGTTAGCATGAGGGCTGAGGGATGCCAGCAAGGCAGGGTGGAGAAATTTGTGCTTTTTTGTGTCTTTTTGCTTGTTGCCTGAAGGAACGTAATTAACTCCCAAGTCTGCCAAGGGCAGGCAAGTGCAGTGAGCTGAGCTCATGTGTGAAATCCTTGCCAGTCTGGACCTGTGGATGTGTTTTTTACCCAGTGATGCATCTTAGATAACCATTCCTTGGTAAAGGGGATGGGTAGGAGCTTCCTTCCAGCCAGGACTGAGCGTGTGCCTGCAGCGCTCTGCGCTTTTTCTGCTGACTGATGTAAATTAAGTCCATGGCTACTTGTTTATTAGTTGGTTTTTTCAATACCCCCCGCCAGCCAGGAGGAGAAGAATGTTCTTGGACTGAGACTGGGCTTAGAGGCTTGTCCTGCTCTGCACTGAGCCTCTGTGGACCCTGTGACCTCCAGTGTTTGGCAGTGTCCCAGGTGAGCTGTCTCGTGTGAAGTGTGGCACAAGATAACAGCGTTTCCTCAAAGAGTTGCATCACCTCAAACATCTTTGTGCTATGGAGGGCTTTCAGAATTGCTCCTGAAGAATTTGGAAAGACAAAGGATGCTTTTTGGCTCATTTGCGTTATTTTTGAAGAGCTCAATAAAGAGATGCTGCACAACTTCTTAGGTAAATGTCATCTCTGAGAGCCGTGAGACTTCCTGGAGTTAGTCCAAAGCCATGAAAGCTTAAGGAGATTTTTCGATCAACATCAGCCTCTGAACCAGGTGTCTTTATATCCTTCTGTCAGCTTCAGAGCACATAACTCATGTGAGGTCTTGGTGTAAGAGCGTGGCCTTGATTCTGTGATTCTTCTAGTTTGTGAACTGAATAAACCCACGGGTATTCTGAGAAGGTGCAACAGCAGAAATGGAAAAGGGGAGCCTAAAAGGTGCAAAAAAGACCAAGTCTAGGGAGGTTTGAGTTGCTGCAGCTTTGTGTTCTGGAGCATCTTGTCCCAGTGAGCAGGAGGAAGGCACCTGCTGAAGGCAGGGCTTGGCCAGAGCGGAGCTGGAACCACGGAGCCACTGGAGTCTCTCTCATTCCCTTTAGATGTACGGAATGCCAGTGGAGCCGACCACAGAACGGATCACTCTCTTGTTAAAGAGACTGGTTTACTTAGGTTTAATTTCCATTTATTGGGCCCATCTCCAGAAGAGATTTTGGCGTCCTCACCATGAGCCTTTTCTTAAACAGCGAGTTTATAGCATCAACCATTCAGCTGCAGAGTGTTGGCTCGCTGATCTTCTTTTTTCTTTTGGGAATATGAAGAGAGAACTATTTGAAAATTGGCTTTTCTTGTCTTACAGTTAGACTTTAGAAATACTTGTCCTACTCAGAGTTCTTGGCCAGCCTCACTGTGCAAGGGAAGTCTTTTACAGTGTGGCTGCTGAATGACACAGCTCGAGGAGGTGGACACTGCGGGCTAATGCTGGTTTTGTAAACCTTGTACTGGCTGCAGAGAGGTTGGTTGTATTGGGTTTGTCCATTTTATGCCAAGTGAAGAATGTGAGCAGTCCGAAGTGTGTTTCAGAAAATGCATTTTATGTACAAGGAGTGCTCTTCCCTAAGTGCAGAGCTGGGCATTTCTGGCCCCCGACACCAGAGGGAGAAATGAACTCCAGGCAGATGGAGCTGTCGGGCTCAGGTGGGAATTGCTGTGCAGGAAGGAACAATGTGTGGTCAGCAAAAGTGTGAACATTCATTTTGGGCCCTGTTACAGCTCGCTCTGGTAGACAAGGGGAAAAACTAGATTGCAGACTATTCCAATGATCCCACTCCAGTGCCTTGGGAACTGAGCAGAAACCATCCTCCCTTTATGGATAGAGTGGGTTTGGCTTCATGATTGTAGCAGTGGTAAGAAGTTTCCTTAAAACAGGCATTTAACTTCTGCTGCTCCTGAACTTGAGGCGTGTTAATGGATACGTGGGAAGATCTCATGGAAAAAGAGCTGTAACTGGTGGTGTTCCAGAGGGCAGGAAGATGGGACTGCTGGTGGGACAGTACAGAGAGCATGGTGAAGGGGAGGAGGTGCAGCAGCAGCTGAATCTGTACTCATGTGAAGAACTAAAAAGCACCGCTCCTCTGTAAAATCTGCCCAAACCATTTCAGGCCAGCAGAACGAGAGCTGGAAAGGAAAACACTTCCCAGGATGTGCTGTGGACTCGTTGACTGGCACATCTCTGAACTGAGCCACTGGGGTTTGAGCTTTATTCTGGCAAACACTCTTCAGAAAAGCAGGACTCCAGAGCCACGGGAAGTGTCAGGGTTTGGTGTGACAACCTGCACACCTGACGTGGCTGCGTGTCCTTCCCAGCTGCAAGAGTCACTTGAGGGGATGATCAGCTTTTGCTCAGAGGGGAAGAAACAACCCCAGGCTAATGGAGCTCCCAGGGAGGTGTCCTGCTGCCAGAGCTGTCCCTTAACGTGGAGAGTGGTGTGGTCACTTTACCTGATGGCTGGGAGGAGGTTGGGCGGGGGCTGCTGGTCCCAGCTCCAGGGGTCTGCTGCCAGATGGGTCAGGAGACGTGGGAAGCTTCACTGAGGTGTGTTTTTTGGGAGGTGGACATACGGTCTACAGCAACATTTGTTTCATTGAAGCAAGGACTAACTGGTTGTGATTATCAAAGCCTTGGCTTTCCGTGTCTTGTGGGGACTGATGTGAGCCTTGTTGTAAAGTCAAGTGTTTCTTTTATGGCTCACCATCTAAAGACAATCAATACTTCTTTTCCAGGCCAGTTCTAGGAAATTATTTGGGCCATTTGGCATTGCTGGGACTGGAGTGCCTGTGGTGTTCAAGGTCTCAGAGCTATCCCATACATCCAAGGGGAATTTGCACCTGGGGCTGGGCTTTGTGTGTCTCTGTTCTATCAATTTACAGTTTGGATGCGGCAGGAGTTAAGTTTCCTGTCTGAGAGCAAGTCCTGATGTACCTCACCCCTCATCTCTTACGACACCAGTTTTCCCACTGTCTGTGGTTTAATTGGTTTATCAAGACCTTTGCTGTTGGTGTTCCTCTAGTCCTCTTTGACACACGTTTGTGTGGAGAACAAGCCACCGTGTCACGTCCTGGTCTGACGACAGAGAACCGAGAAATACTTCAGCACTAAGAGCATTTGCTCATGATCACTCCTGCTCTGCCATCTGTCCCGCAGTCGTGTCCCAAGCAGGGTCTCTGCAAGGCCATCCTCAAACTGCTGCTTTTGGGATCGAGTCCTTTGTGCAGCAAGAGCTGGCAGGGTCGCAGTTTTGCACAGGGCCCGGATGCTTTTGTGCCTGAGCAAAGGTCCTCGGTGCATGGACAGATCGGGGTCATACAGAGAAAGAACAGCTCCAGGAATCGTGGAGCAGGAGGGAAAGGCCAAGGCTCTTCCTGAATGCCTGAGAATGCAAAGCAGGTGTGGGGAAAGGCGGCAGGAAGTGTCTGTGACCCGCACGATGAGCTCTGCGTGCTCCTCGTGCTTCTGCAGGGGAAGCAACGCCCTGAGCAGCCAGGCTGGGGTGGCTGCACCAGGCTGGGGGAACCTGCTCTGGCTCTTCACTGGCACTCCCAGAGCTGAGGTAGAACAGAACAGTTCAGATGCCTTTTCTTTCTGTGAAGTGAAAAACCATCTCAAATGTTCATCTTTTCTTCCTCAGGCTGCAGATCAATGAAGTTTCTGTTAAAGCTGGAATGGTTCTTTCCCCTATAAATATTTCTAATTGTACTCAATGAATTAAATAAGTGATGACACATTTATTTTCCAACTCTAGGAAGGAAATTTTTTTCCAATATTAATATTCCAGTGTTCACAGAAGTGTTTATGCCAGAAGGGGCATTTTGTGCTGAAAGATTCTGATTAACCTAATTTTTTCGTCATTCTTACAACATAAAGAAGAATAATCCAATCCCATTATAGCCTATGGTTTATTCTCCTGAGGAGCAAAATTAGTTAGTTTTGTCTTTAACTGAGGTGTGAAAGAATTAACCAGAGCAGTTGAGATGTGGACTAAGGTGTTTTACTTTTCATAGTCTCTGGCACAGTGGAAACACTGGAGGAGTTTAATAATCTGTTCCTCCAACTGCATGCAGTTCTCAGAATACACTTGAGCTAGAAGCTCTGTGTAATGGTTTGGAAGTGAGTGGGTGGAATTAATCTAAAACACTGTGCAGAGAGACAGCTCTTCACTCACATAGGGTTTATTTGGTCAAGGCTGTGTTAAGGTCCAGCCTAACTGCCATAAGCTACTGCCAAGGGTAGCCTCAAACACTTGCATGGAGTGGGAATTGTTCTTGCTTTTTAAAGTTAAGTAGGAAATGTCAATTACAGTCTGATCTCTCTTTAAAGGACAAGTATGGGCAGTGAGTGTTGAACAAACCAGAAGCGAATGCCTCGCTGAGCAACGTGTGACAGAACATGTGGCTGGGAAAACTTAAACTAATGTGTCCTGTAATCCTTGTGTCCCTAGATCAGGAAGTGTCCTGCACCACTGGAATGAGATCTATCATTTTGTGGAACACTTGGCCCGCAAGTTCATAAGGTAAGGAGGGCTGCAGGTCCCTGGGTGGGATGTGAGGGGGTGCCAGGGGCTCCAAGTCTCAGCATGTGCTGCTTCCCACTGGCAGCTGTGGTGGAGAAAGGGCTCTTGATGCTTTTCTCAGATCTCCCATGGACTGCTCTTCCCACATTTCTGTTCTGTGGGAAATGGGGGGAGATAAGCCAATTCCATTTACTCCTGCCTGCCTTCCATGGATCAAACCGTCTTTCTGCGGGGGAGGGATCCTCCTGTCCCTGAGCTGCTGCCCGAGGTGCAGAAGTTTGGGGCTGCAGGGAGAGTCTGTGGCTGTAGCTTTCAGGCTCTGGATGACTCGGGACTGGATGAGGAATCCCTCGGGGCAGGGGATGGGATGTGTTGTGACAAACATAACGAGCCCTCCCTCATCTCCGTGTGCATTTAAGCCTTTCTCGCTTTAGCAACCCCAAGGTTGTGATGCAAGTGTTCCTCACATCTTTTACAGGGATTCCCCCAGGTTTCCCTCGACTAAGAAGGCCCAGGGCAAAATACATTTTCCTGCCTGCTCATGTCTTCCATCCTGCTGAGCTGTAACTGGGATGGCAGAGTGTCCTATGTGACTTGTTACACACACAGCAAGCTCTGCTCTGGCCCATCAAATTAATTCACTTTTTCACTTTTTTTCTCTCCTCCAGCCCTCAGCTGAGGATGTCCTTCATTGTTTTTTCAACTAGAGGGACAATTCTAATGAGGTTAACAGAAGACAGGTAAGAAGAGGTTTAAAGGTCAACAGCAGCTTCTGTGTCCTTGTAGCTTCCTTCGCCTCCCCCGCTCAGTGATTTCCAGCCCCCTGGGAAAGGTGTTGTGGCACCTCTGTGCCTCTCAATTTACTTGGTAGAAGTCACGGGCCCATTCTCACACACTGGAATGCACTAAGGCCTCTCAAGGCAGAAGGTGCCTTCTTAATTCCAACTTCTAAATGTCCTTCTGTCAGCTGTCAGGGTTTTTGCTCACACTGGTTTCGCTGAGGGAGTCTGCACTCCCCAGAGATTCAGGCTTTTGTCAGAGAACCAGAAGCTCAGTGCCTGTGAAACATCCTCTGGGAGCTTCTTCTGCAAACAAATAGGTGAAACTCCCTTCCTATAAAAACAGACTTGGAAGCCAGAGGTGACCCCCACACTCCTGGGGTAGAGGGGAGCATGATTTCCTTGAAGGTCTGAAGGTATGTCACGGACAAGCAGCGTTCGGGATGGAGTGCGAGGGTGTGGATTTTCTGGCAATAACAGTTCGGTCGCCTTGTTTGTGAAGCGTGTTCCTGCCACCCCCTTCCAGAACCCCAAGTTAATCCCAGTAAAATCTATGGGATGGTTTTTTTTAAAATTTTATTCTGACTTCCAAGGAGAGCTGGATGAGGTCCTTAAATCGCTCTCGCTTCCTCTGTTAACTTCATTGCCACGTGGAGCAAAAATATACGTACCACATGTGTAGGGTGTATAAGTCAGCATGTGTTTTACATATTGGATGTCTGAAATCACATACCAGAGCAGCTGCCATGGGGAGGAAGCTGGCTGCCTTCCTGCAGAGCACTGCACACACACCAGCCTTGAAAACGTCCTCACACCCAGCCAGCCCCAGCATCTCCTGCCACTTACTGCAGCAACAGGGATAAAGAGAATGAACCATATTTATTTAACTGGGTGCCAAAGGAAAACCTGTTCCCTGCCTCTTGCTGTGTCCCACCCTATGAGCAAACCCCATCTCAGAGATCTCCTTTCTGCTCAGGCTCTGAACTACGAGACTGAAATGTTTCCCATGTGGAAATGTATTCCATATTTACCCAGCTGTCCCAGAAATGTTGGCTGGGAGCAGGATATTGATATGGCACTAGTCTCAGAGCCAGCTGAGTGCAGAGCTGCTGGGTTTTACTGGGGACTGACAAACAAGGGGTGTGCTCTGATTTAGCTCACACTGGCCTCTCTCACCTGGGAAACTGGAGCAGTGGGAGAACTGCCCCTGCCTTGTCCCTGCCCCCTGTGGTGTTTCAGCATCTGAATGTGAGGGTTGAGGGTGCTGAGCATTCTTTTTGGGAAAGCTCTGTGCGTCTTACGGGACTGGACTGACATATTTTAAAGACTTTTGCTGAGTATTTTAAAATTTCAGTGTTCACCTCTGGAAAATAGTTTTGATCCCAGGAAATGCTCCATTTTATGTCCAGCTTTGGTTTGGTATGTGCATGGGTGCCTGAAAGGAGGAACCTTATAACAGTGTCTGACTAGTCTGGGATATCACAGGTACAAAATGGGTTCGTGGAAGTTTGATAGTTCAGCCCTTGGCAAAAGCAGCCAGCCTTTGCTCCCCAAGGAGTCACTGCTGTGCAGCCTGAGCAATGTCAATGCCCTGCTGCAATCAGCCTCACAATGTGAGCTCTGAGCACGTGATCACACAAACTGGGCTTTCTGAAGTGGTTAAAAAGTGTAGAGACAAAGCTGAGTGCTGGCATGCCTTTGTGGTCCTGCGTGCAGTGACTTCATCCCTTTCCCATGGAGATTGTGCAGTTTGCTCCCATACACCCGCCACACTGCAGGGTTTTATCTTGCCTTAAAGACTCCTGGCCTGTGCTTGGCTTCCAGAGCTCGGTGTCTGCCCCTCGGTGGAACACATCAAATTAATTCACTTTACAGAGCCTGCAGCTCAGCTGTCACTGCGCCTGGCACTCCTAAAAAGAATTAAAACACATACCCTGACTCACAATAAGCTGTTGGGAAAGGCTTCAGTCTTCAAGTCAGTTTGACCAGGAACTGAAGATGCGGCATCCACATAAACTGGAGCTGCCAGGATGGTCTGAGAGTGACATTTTTTGTGGCTGTTTGACGGTGTTTGTATATTCAAGTCAGCGAACGTGTGAGGAAAGTGAGCCAGGTGCAAGTCAGCTGCTGAGGTTTGAGCAGGGAGTATTTATTTAGGAAGAAATGTATGAAATGTGTGGATATTGACCTCGGAGATGGTGCTGTTGTGACACCTTCCCCAGGCTGTGGGAACGCTGGGAGCACGACGACTCCATGTTCCACATCCTTAGGGAGGTACCTACCCCGTGTAAACACTGGGTTAACTCTCTTTCCCACCCCTCTGTGTCTGGCTGTGCCATGCACGCCTTCACCTGGCTGCCAGGATATCCTGGTGGCTTTGCTTCTGGGTCTAACAGAGTGCCTGCCTTCATTCCAGGGAGCAGATCCGCCAGGGCCTGGAGGAGCTGCAGAAGGTGCTGCCAGGAGGGGACACGTACATGCACGAAGGATTTGAGAGGGTAACTGGTGCAGGCTCAGTGCCTGAGCAGTGTCTGCTGCTCCTCAGGAGCTGTGGAACACGGGGGGCTGGTTAAAAATTCTCTGATGGGAGGGAAGCTGTTGGTCCTACCTGGGCCTGCAGTCCTGTGAGAGTGGGGTGAGGCCACAGCTCACACCTGGGGTGGCACACGTTACTGCCTGCTCTGACCTTCTCCTTCTGGGTGTATTTTTTACATATTCTACAAGCTCAGGAGTTTCTCTAAACCTGAACTCCTGCACTCCCGTCCACCTCTGTCCCGTGTGGGTGTTTGGGAGGATTTTGAACTGTCTACCTATTGAAAGTGCTGCCCCATCACTGAGATGTGAACACACAGCAGAGATGCAGCTGACAGATTTGCAGCTGGAATAGTTGATCTGGAGGTGCTGGGGAATACTGGGCCCAGGGTGCTTCTCAAGGGTGAAAGTGGATAGGATTTCCAGAGAGGAGAATAGTGGGAGACAAGATTGGGGTTGGTTTGGCTGATAAGACCTTGCAGGAACGCAGTCAGAACGCTGGGCAAGAGCCCTGCTCTGCGAAGCAGACGTCTGAAAGCAGAGCTCGTGTGTAAACTGGCACCGTGACATCCTCGCTGCCATCATCCCTTCCTTTCTGGTGCACGAGGAGATGCTCACAGGGTCTCATTATTGATTTATTGCTAATAATCTTCTGATTTAATTTCAGGCAAGTGAACAGATTTACTACGAAAATGTTCACGGTGAGAGACTTTCTCGATCCACTGAATGTTTTTTCTCTTTCTTTTTGACTGATAACTTTAACAGATTTGAAACGCAGCTTCGCTGTGGGAAGGGTGGGGGTGGCTTCTATTCTTGCAGGAATGTGGTGCTAGTCAGGGTAGTATTCCTGAGAGGGGAAAAGAACAAGTGGAGCTTTAAGGAGCTGGAATTAAAGTGTTTCAGGCCAAAAGTGAGAAGCCAGGCTGGCTGCAGGTGCCCACCCTCACCAAAACTGTCTGGTACCTTACTTTTTCTTCTTCCTTCTGAAACACAAGTACATGGAGAAGCTGTTAGGTAAAAGATTTTTTAATCAGCAGTTATTAAAACCAGCAGTAAGTGCAAACAACTGGAAAAATGTTTGTCTTTTCCTTCCCTGTAATTGATGTAAAAACTTTCTGGTTTGGAAGGGAAGGCTGCAAGGTTTAATGATGTTCCTGAAATGGTACTTAGGAATCTTGAAGGTTTTAGGCCCTTTTCCCACCATCGCCATTTAAATCCCAATTGAGCCTTTTATCACAAGCTGACAAAACCCCTCTGGATTTCTTGAACTGACAGCATTAATAAAATCAGGAGCTAACTAGGAACACCTTGCATTGGGTGTTTGATGGCTGCAGTCTCATTTACTGGTCTGAAATACCACCCCAGTTATGCCCTTTAGGTGTGCTCGCTGGCAGGATGTTTTCTGAGGTGGCTTAACAAACACAAGCCAAGCCAAGGCACTAAAGAGGTTTGTGTGTTCAGGTTACAGAACTGCCAGCGTCATCATCGCACTGACAGATGGAGAACTCCACGAAGATCTATTTTTCTACTCGGAGAGGGAGGTAAGTGACTTGCACATTTGTAGTCAGGGAGACAGTGCAGTGTCTGGGCCTGCTGCTGTGCATGCAAAGATAAGAAAAACCTTTTTCCCCAGTGGGAAAACTCCACTTTGGTGCTCTGCAGACGTGAATCCGAAGGATAACCATTGACAGCAGCAGCCTCTGACTCATCACAGCGGAGCCTGTTCAGGGGAAAGGAGAGGGGTTAAAACTTCCAGCTAAAAATAACCACCGGCAGAAGGAATTGTTCACAGCTGAAAAGCTTCAGTGTTTACTGGATTGCTCTGGGAAATGCTGAATATTCTCACTTTCACTTTTTTCCTCCCACAAAAAGTAATGACTGCAGAAAGAGGATGGCTTCTGTCACACCAGAAAATCTTTCAGGGCATCCAATCGGACATTTCCACAAATATTTCCAAGATTTGAGCACACATTCTCAACATCCCCGTTAAATTAGTGAACTATGCAGAATGTCAGCTAAGCAGTGGGGTAAGCTTTGGCAGCTTTGCTGCAGAACGTTCCTGCTGCTGTCCTCTGGACAGTCCTCCCTGAAGAGATGAGCAATTGGCACCTGTCAGTCAAACAAACCAGGATGACCCAAACTTGGAAGTTGGTATTTCTGCGCGAATTTGCTATGGACAGAACTTTTCCTCTCAGCCTGTCAAAAGTGCAGCATTAAATCCAATAACAACAAAAAGAATGGGTTTGTAGAGTAAAACCAATATTGCTCCAGCAAACGTCCTGAATCTACAGTTCCCCTCCTTACGGTTCATCTCTTTTTATTTCCCCTCTGAAATAAAAAATCCACAAGAAAAACAAGTTTGTTTTTCGAGGTGAATGAACAAGTTGAAAGGTCAGAAGTGTTATATTTGTTTTGGTTTGGGGAGGAACAGTTCTGGGCTGGTAGAAGGGGATCCTGAACTCAGCGCTTACACTGTGAGTTGCTGCAGTTGTTCGGGTTGAAGCTTCCCAGAGTAAAACTGGAATGAGCTTTTCTGCTAAAAAAGCACTTTGCTGTTGAACAACTTGCATTGCTACAGTCTTGCCATACAGTCTGACAGTCTAATCTCTTCTGGGAAGGAGTTTGCAGTCAGTTCGGGTGTTCTTGTTCCACTGAAATACAATTAAATTACTAAATTCACACTTAGGCATTTGGAGCAGTTGCCTTTGGAATGGTAAATGCAACTTCGATGAAACAGCCTGGGAAAATCAAAGCTGGGGATGCTCTCCCTCTAGTTCAGGATGCTGGGTAAGCACTGGGAGTGCTGCAGTTTTAGGGCAGGTGGAATGGGGTGCCTGTCTCTCACCTCTGGATAGCACGAGGCCAGGCACACCTGTCTGAAACAGAAAAAATGAAAGCGTTTTAGGTTACTCTTGTGCTGGGATGTGCCCTAAATGATAAAAAGAAAATTGATTCAGCCTGTCTGACATCTTTTGTGAAGCTGGAGGAGCTAGAAAGGTGAAGTAATTAGGTTTTAAAAATCCAATTTAAAAATACCTTGGGAGTTGCTTTACTCAACAATAGCAACTCTAGCAGCAGATAAAACCTGATTTTACGGAATCGGGGAGGAAAACTTTTCAAGTCCTCTTTTGATAGGCTCCCCCTTTGCTCATTTTGCAGAGAAAGAGTGAATTTATGATTCAGAGCTTCCAGGAAGCTGCCTCCCATCCCGTTGGTAACCTTGCCCTTCCTCCTCTCCCCGTTCCAGGCGAATCGCTCGCGGGACCTGGGAGCCACCGTGTATTGTGTGGGCGTGAAAGACTTCAACGAGACCCAGGTGAGGGAGGCCCCGTGGTCCCTGAGTGCTCGGCAAAGCTTGGACAGGGGCACACGCCCCTGAATCCCCAGCTCGAGGCTTCTCAAGGGGTTTTCCTCTCCTTCCGTTGCCTGTCTGCAGTGACCACCCGACGTGGCTGGGTCTGGGTGTTGGCTTTAGGTCCCTTTCTGTCTGAATCTCCAGGTGTACAGAGCTGCCCCTCTGCCTGCCCCAGCTACTCTTGCTAATGCTGCAGAAAAGCAGGGAAAAGACACAGGAAGGACAGCAAACTGTCTGGCCTGAGCTGGAGGCAGGAAGAAGCTGTGGGGATGTTTTTCCCCATAAAACTCAAGTATTGCCATATAACACTTCAGTTTCAGCGCAGCTTTTCTTTCAGGGGAAAACTATGCTGTAAAAAGCAAACAGCTTCATTAGTGATGAATATTTTACAGTGTTTTGTCTGACTTCTAAATTTATTGTATGAATGCTGGTATGTCCATGAATTATATTTCACACAGTAGCAGTTGACATTTTTCTAACATGAGTGAAGCACTTGCACAGCCTCATTGCACAGAAGAGGAGAATGAAAGACTTTTTCCAGGTTTTCAGCTTTCAGAAAAGGAGTCAAACCACACTTGGTTTAGAACAATCTCCTTTGAATCAAACCCAGACACTGGTGTAACCCAGAGTAAGTCACAGAAAAAGAGGGAATAAAAATGGCCCAGAGACCAGACCTAAAGCAGCAGACCTCAGGCAGCTGCTCCTTGAAGACATTTAGATGGGGAAAAAATTAATTGGAATTAGATGGCTGTGTCTGAAGCCCCAGAATGGACGAGGAGGAGGAATGAACTGAGGGAGCTGTAAACATCCAGCTTCTTACAGCAGCTTCTGCAGCTCACAGCAAGCTATGAGCTGCTTTCCTGCCCTTCCTGGAGCAGCAGGGCAAAGCTACCTCAGGATGGCTCTGGATGCAGAGCAGGGCTTGAAGAGCTGGGGGTTCTGAGTGACAGGAGCTGGGCAGCGGCAGCCCGTGGGGTTTGGGGAGGAATGTGGGGCTGCTCTGCTGCCTCCAGCCTGCAGAGCTACAGGAAGCTCCAGAGAGGCCTGCTGGGCTGGTGGTGCCTCTGCCAGGGGAGATTTACTGGAACGAACCTTGGCCTTGCAGCACTCCAAACGATGCATGGAGAGCTCATTACTGCCGAGCTGGGCTCGTGTTTCTGCCTTAACCCTCGGCGTGCTCTTGGCAGCTGAACCGGCACGCAGCGCTTTGCGGGCGCTGTCCTGGCTGCCCTTAACTCACCACCACCTCGGGAAGGCCCCTCGTCCTCATCATGGAATGCTCCTCTGAGACCTTCCGACCTCCACTCAGAAAATATCTCCTGTTAGCTCCCTGCTTCCTTCTTTTTGGCTCTCTGATGGTTGAACGTGGGACCAAGTAGACAAACCTCTGTCCTGACAGGAAAGGCGAATCAGGCCTGATCTCCACGTGGGATATAATTTCAAAGAATCATGGAAGAATTAAGGTTGGAAAAGACCTCCATGATTATAGGGTCCAACCTTTTTTGGGTGCAACCTTTGCCCTAAAGATCATTAGACCCTGGGCACCAGAGAAAGCCACGTTCTGTCCTGTCTTCAGGTCTTTCCTGATCCCTGATACAGAGCTTTATAAAGTCAATCAAGCTAACAGGAGAAATTTTTTACAGCTTAATAAACCATAATACAGTGGCAATCCAGAGAGAGTAGTTGAGTATCTGAGGGTTTTATTTGCAAGCGAATTAATCTGGAGAAGTCTTAATTTGCTGCTTGCTGGCTAATTGATCTCGTTCTTTGCATTCCTGTTTTATTTCCTCTCCCCACTGTGTCAGCTGGCCCGGATTGCCGACAGCAAAGATCATGTCTTCCCAGTGAACGATGGGTTTGAAGCCCTGCAGGGGATCATAGACTCTGTGAGTATTTTCACTCGGGTGTTTGCGCTTGTGCACGTCGGTGTTACCCTGCACAGCTCGAGGTTTGGTTTCCCTGTGTTCACAAGAACCTGCTGAAAAATCACTGAATCATTTAGTCCAAAGGAACCAACCTTGGTTTGTACTAAAATGCTGCTTCAAGGTTGAGTTTATCAGTAGGTCCCTAGGTTTCCCTGTTCCCAGTTCCTGGCATTTCCTGCAGGGATTGGGTGCAGCAGAGAAGAGCTGGCCCACTTCAGCGGCTGGGCTGATTCGATGCTTCCCGTGGCTGCAGAGGATGGGAAATCTGTCTGGGGCCCCGAGTGTTCTCATTTTGGTGCAGGCTGCTTGGGTGATAAAACCCAGATGAAAGCTACAACGTGGAGCTGGGGAGGGGGGATTCACTGGGGGGCTCAGATTTCTCTGTTTACAGTGGTTACACACTATTTGGACAATGCAATTCCAAGCAAAACCATTCCCTCAGCACAGGCTCAATTTTCCCTGGTGCTCTTGCATGGACGTGGAATACAATCCCTGGCTTATTGGTTTTCCTGGCACTGTCTGAGCGTGGATCTACTGCCTCAGCTCTCTTGGACCATCAGGTGTTGCATGTCATTTCAGAAAGCAACAAAACAACAAAAAAGCAATAGTTTGCTTCCCAGCCCTGCATTCCCTTCGCAGCTGTTTTTAATGAATTCCAGCAGCAGCTCTGACTCCCCTTCCAGTTGTACTGAACAGAGTGGGAAGACTTCAGCCTCCAGGCACCCAGTCAAGAGCTGCTCCGGCTGACTGGTGCAAGATTTCCCAGCTTGGGCAGGAGGGTCACAGGGAAGTGCGATTGTGCAGTGATGAACTGTGACCTGAGCACTTGCACTGGAGTGGAGTCATTGCAGCAGCCTGGGGAGAAGGGAAGTGGTTTTGTGTGTGAAAGGAATGACAAGGAGGACATTAATCACTCCAGAGAATAACAAACAATCTGTAGATTCCTGTTCTAGCTGGAAAATCAGGTCCCTCTTTCCTACTTTTCTCATCCTTGCCAAAAGCCCCCCTGTGCTGGAGCAGATGAAGCCTCTGTGGTCACAGGGAGCGTTAAAGGAGAAAGGGCCCCGGGACCTGGAAACTCCTTTCAGTTCCTGTGTCAGAATTGGCACAGCAAGGATGCTCAGCCACGCGGGGAGGGGATTGATCAGGCTACGGCTGCTGGCTGGTGTCACAGGGGAAGGAGAGATCCAGTGATGAGCCTGGGGAGATGAGCGAGTAACTCTGGAGATGTGAAGAGCTGGGTTTGTGTGCGTCTGCAGGGGTTTGGTGTGAGCTGCCCTGACTTTCCCCTCCTGCCCTGTCCTGAGTGGGTCTTTCTCGACCCTCTGAGTGTGCAGGGTGGTGGACTTGGACGTCCCTCTGGAGTAGGGAAGAGGGTGGGAGCTGGGAGTGGTAGAGCTCAGGGCTGGATCTGCTGAGCAAAGATATTTGGGGTGGTGGGGCTGGGAATGTTTCTGAGCACCTGCCCTTCTTTTTCTGTGGGAGCCAGAGAGCTGGGAGTGAGCAGCTGCAGGGAGATCTGCTCCCGGCATTCCAGGAGGGATTGTCTCCTCCAAGCACCACCAAGCCCTGGAGACGGTGCTGAATTGAGAGGAAAATCCAATACCACACTGAGGTCATGCTCAAAAACCTGATTCTTAAACTGGGAGCTGAGGCTGTTCAGTGCACTGTGGGGTATGGGCCTTTCTCTCCCGTGAGTTCCAATGTGACTTTTTTATTAAGCAGACCAATTTCTTTTTCTTCCTCGTCGTGCAATAGCCACTGCTAAAACTCCA
The DNA here is from genome assembly GCA_013397725.1 of Rhagologus leucostigma. NCBI lineage: Eukaryota > Metazoa > Chordata > Aves > Passeriformes > Rhagologus > Rhagologus leucostigma. Next base: position 104,811 of record VZTD01000131.1, on the reverse strand, counting down.
GCTTCCCCCTGGTAATGATTGAGTGATTGGAGTTTGTCAAGAGGGAACAATCTGGAGCGGAAGCAGATTTGACTGATTGCTGCAGGCTGGGAAACTAATGGAAGGAACTGAATTATTTTATTAAATTTTCCTTTGCTATGAAAAATTTCTGCAGATCATAACCTGTCAATTTAAAGCAAATGAAGCAAATCTTAGAAGAAAACCTGAAATTCAACTTTGTCTCCTGCCCAGTATGGCTTTGGAGCGCTGGAGGCAAGGAACATGAAGCAACATGAAAGTCAGGATGGGATCCTCTCATCACCTTGCTTTGAGCCTCTAACAGGAGCTGACTGAGGAGCTTGGAACGGGAAAACTCCCTGATCCTTGCCATGTGTTAAACCATGGCACCAGCTTGGAATTTATCTCAGAGCTGTAATCGTGGGTCCCTCAGCAAGGGGTCTGAGAGCTGCAGGAAGCCTCAGGAAGTGTTTGTGTTGGATGAGAAATTAAGTAGCATGAAGTAGCCTGTGGGACTGTCTCCCATCTGTATGAACTGCACAAACGGATCGTCCTTTCGGGTTTAATGTCTGTGTGCTCTTTTTGGGTCCTCTTGCAGTGGTGTTCAGCTACTCTCAGTGTTTTTCAGGTCCTGCCTCAGCTGTTAGGATTGATGCTCAGAACTGACGTGGCAGTTCAAGGTGCTCCTTCACCCCAGGAAGTTTTAGCTTGGGAATACACTGAATTCTTCTGTTACACCAGTGTTTCCTGGGGCAAACTGCAGTGCTGGAAATGTGCAGTGTGGGGACTTGGCAGAGAACTTGGTGTGAGCATCAGTGAGGCCCTGTGAGGAACGTGGTGATGGCTTTGTGTGCCCACCCTGAGCAGTCTGTTCAAGCTTCACTGGCAGATGAGGAACTGCGGATTCCCTGGTGCAGGGAGAGGGGTGAGACCCCCTGAGTGGGGATAGGGATGACAGAAAGTTAATTCCAGATGTGTCCTGTAAGTGCAGATTCCATAATGGACACAGAACGTGCATCAGCTGATAACCCCCAGCCTCAGCTGCACAGTGCCTCTTATTAATTTTAATAGTACATGATCAGCTTTCTGCTTCTTTCTTCCCCCAAATGCATCTTTAAGAAGGACTTAAATGTATTTATTTTACTTAGCTCATGTAGATACTACTGGACAGGAAACACTCCATAAATAAATGGCTCTTTTGTAATTGGCAACAGACTTTGGTGCTCAGTGGTTGAACAGAGCTTGCTAACGAGCACCTGGCATCAGGCTGCAGGTCATTCCCACTAACACTAATTAGGCAGTAACCTTCTATTACACTTCAGCATCCTGACTGCTAATTAGAATTCCAAAATTTGGTGAAAAGAATGTATAAGGAACATGCAGCTGCTGTGGTGAAGGGATCTGGCTGTGTGCTCGTTGTGAGCAGAATATCAAGCGAAAGCTTCCAGCAGCTGCAGAATTTCACTCCCCTTCTTCCCTTTGTCCCCAGAAGGGCCCAGTGACCTGCTGGGCCTCTCCTGGCTCGTGGCCCCGAGTGCCTCACCTGCACAAAGGTAAAAGAGCCAGGAGATTGCATCACCACCCTTCCCTGGGAGAGCCAGACCTCAGGGATGAGCTGCACCTCCAGCCCACCAAGGCTGTGCACTCAGAAAAATGAGAGATCTGATGAAATCTACAGTGAAGACATTGAATGTTTTTTGAATGTATTTTTTAATGAGGAAGAGACATCAAGGAATTCTTTTTGCAATAGTTCTTCTGCTTTTCGCAATAATTCTGCATGATGTTCACTTTAAGTTAGGGTGTGTGCTTGGAGCATTGGAAACTTAATCTAAATCAAAATAAATATTGCAATTGGCACTGTAAAAGTGTTTAAGGCCAGTTTTTTTATAGTCATGTAAAGGGATTAGACTGGACTGGCAGATCTGCATCATCTGAGACACCTGCTGTTCCCCCATCTGAGCTGCCTTACAGCAGAATGTTTGCAAAGCACTGAGTAGAAATCATGAAGCTCAAATTTAACTATGTGAGGTTTTACTTCATTAAAAAAGTACTGATTGTATTTTACATTCTTTGTGGTTTTCCTTGTTCTGCCTTTTAAATTCTTCTAGTCCTTCTCCGTTCTGTTCTCAACTGTTGACTTTCTCTTTTTTTCCACTTGACAGTTCCTGTAAAACCTTGTTCCTGCAAATCTTCTCTCTCCTCACCTGTCAGCCTGCCACCAGCTCAGACCGTCCTGCCTCCTTCAGCCCCTTGGTACTTTCAGCCCTGCCTTCTGAGTAACTCAAACTTCTGTTTAAATGTTTTAAAAAGCAAAGCCTGGCTCTCCAAGTAGCTTTTGCAATTAGGTATTTGACGCAGGGAGCAGTGACTGTGGAGGGGAAAAAAAAAGTTATCTTTTTCTTACAGAATTTATTGTATTGGTTGCTGTTCTCTCCTTACAGATGTTCCAATTTAAAGCTGCGAAAATAGTTTTCGTGTTGGATTTGAGTCATCAAATGATGCTTGGCTGACATTTACTTGCCTCTTGGAGCTGACCTGAATTCTGATCGGTGTTGCCTCGTGCAGGGGCCGGGGCTGAACCCCCCCAGGCTCTCGGTGCTGCTGTCCCGGGGTCACGGGCGCTGGCACAGCTCTGGCTGTGCGGCGAGGAGGGCAGAGATCAGCCTGAGGAACTTGGGCACCACGGGGGAGCAGAGAGCGTCCGGCCCCAGCTGCCGAGGCGTTTGTGTAAATCCCTGCTCATAAAGTGCCTAAAGCCAGGGACGGCCCTTCCAGAGACACACTGCTGCCTTTAGGCCCGGCTTAAAGGGAGAATGGTCTGTGCGTTTGGTCTGAAGTCACGGAGCAGCTCTGGGGATGCTCTCAGGGGAGCTCGCATAAATCAGGTTAAAAACAGGAGTCGTAGCCCCTCGGGTGAGAGTTGAAGTGGCTCTGTAGGTATTTCTGGGACGTTTTAGTGCAAAGCTAAACAGTTCAGCTTAAACTTGTGATGTTTTATTTGGAGTTTTGGGTCCAGAACAACTCTGGAGAGGGAGGTGTGACTGCAAAGGGAGGGCAGTGACGTTGCCTCCACGGCCCTTCCGAGCGCCCTGCAGGGTTGCAGACCATGGGCTGCAGAATCTCTTTGTGCTGGAAGCCAGGATTGCCCTGGGAGATCCCCCACCTTGGCATCCTCCACCTTCCAACCCAGCCACAGCTCAAGGAGGGCAGTGACGCCTGGCTGGGTGGTTGGGAGTGCAAAGCTGAGAGCCATAATTGTGCCGCGAATGCAAAATGCTCTGACGAGTTAAATGTTTACGTGACAACAGTGAATCCCTCACCTTTCAGGTCTCTGTTGCTGTGGAAACAGGGCTGAGGTGCTTCATGACATTCTGTCTCTTTTAGATTTTGAAGAAGTCCTGTATAGAAATCCTGGCAGCAGAGCCTTCCAGTATCTGTGCAGGGGGTAAGTATGAGCGAGGCCACGGTTCTTCATGTTGCCTAAAATACAATTTTCAGTTCATCTCTAATTGCTGGAGAGTGCAAAATTCGCTAATTACCTGGGGCTAAATATTTCACCTTTTTTTTGGGGGGGTGAATTTCTTTCTCACCTTAGGGTAGTTTGCACATGTCCCACTTCTGCCAAGTGCTCAAATGGGATTTTCTTACAGAAAAGGCCTCAATTCAGAAGTTTTGCATAAATGTTCTTCTGTCAAACCAGTCCGACTAACTTGACTGGGCCAGACTTGAAGCAGATGCACTGCACTTAAAAATATATTTACATACTTATTCAAGTGATAAACAGTGATGCTTATAGAATGTCATGGGCCAGAAGATGAGTTATAATCATCATTTATAACCATCTTTAACACTTTCTAAATGCTTTGATCTTATCACTGCCATTCATTGTGCCTTAATGGGAAGACAGGGGTAGGAACAGCTGTGCCCAGCGGAGCAGCTGAGAGGAAATGCAGAGGGGTTTATAAAAACTGTTTGCATCACAGTTTGGCCAGGACTTCACAAGAGGAGCAATCCTTGGAAAATGATGCCAGCAGTTGTTTGGATCCTCAGTTCGGGGCCTCGTCTCCAAGTTTGGGCACATAGTCCCTTGCTCTTGGACTGCAGTAATTTAATCACCTAGGGCTTTGAGACCGATGGAAGTGCCACTCACTGCACAAATTATGTGCATTGGTGTCCTTAAAATCACTGTTTGCAGGTGTAGCTGTGCCACCTCGTGTTTTCATGTTTCTCTGCACATCCTTGAGGAATGGTGGCAGTTTTTTTCCCTTTTTTTTTTTTTTTATGTTTGCAAGGAGCAAACCTGAGGCAAACCTGAGGCCACTCTTGCTCTGCTGCCTTGTCCAGGACGCTGCAGTGGTGAATTTCAGCAGTGACATCGTTGTGAAATGGCAGCTTTTGGATGATTTGGCTGTGCAGGGGGCACTGGGCCGTTCAGGTCAGCCCCAAGCAGAGCCAGGGTCCCCGTGGTCCTGCTGGTATCACTGATATTCTGTTCTTTGTACTTAAACCCCCCTCCCCCAGAGCTTGAGACTTCTGTGATTTCTCTTGAATATTCACCAGAACAGAGCTCTTGTGCACTTCCCAAGAGCTCTCCCACAGCACTCAGTGGGCCTGGAGCAGCTTCCCTGGATGTGCTGGGATGATTTGCAACTTGGCTGTAAACGAGTGGGACCTGGAAGGGAGCCCAGATTCCAGAGCAAATCTGCTTTTCTTGGCGAGTACAGTGTGCGGGTCCTCACGGGAGATGAGAGAAGATGGGGACTGTAAAATGCAAAGGGGAAAGATCTGAACCTGCAAAAAAATGAGATTCCCTATTGTTCCTGGGGGTTTTAAATCCAAGGTGGTGTCCCTGATGGACTGAGGTTGCTCCTGGGTTGTCTTGGACAATTCTGTGTTCAAATCACATTCCCCAGCCAAACTCCAGTGGGGATGAGCTGAGTGCCTCTCCCAGAGAGTCACAGGAGCTGTGGGGGCTCCTTCCTTTGCAGCTACCTAGGAAAGGAACACCTAAACTCCTCCCGCTTATCTGTCACTAGAAGATTTTTTTGCCTTTCCATGGAACGATACTTCTGCCTTTCTTCACCCAAAACTTTCTGCCATTAAAATGGGCACTGGGAAAGGGGAAAGCTCAACGTCCTTGAAGCTTCATGTTTCCACTGCAGGCCAGTTAGTGTGTGTCTGTGGTGAATTGTTTCCTGCTTCTAAAAATTCAAGTTGAATTTGGGTAGGGAGAGTGTGGAAGTTACATTTTTAACAGTTTTTAAACTGAATTGTTAAACTGCCAATTTTAGCAGTTGAAAACCTGGGGAGATGTGCCTTGTCTAAATGACTATTCCCTGCCTGGCTCTGCATCAGTAATAACCCAGTGCCTGTTTTTGCAGAGTCCTTCCAGGTCGTGGTGAGGGGAAATGGCTTTCGCCACGCCCGCAACGTTGACCGCGTGCTCTGCAGCTTCAGGATCAACGACACAGTCACCCTCAGTAAGCTCCTTGGATTTGCTTTGTTTTCCTTTCTGACTCTGCACTGGCAGGCATTTGGATCTTCAAATACACTGACTGTGAAAGCAATAATTACGGGATGAGCAGCTTTTAATTTGCAGAATGCAGAAGGGATAATTTTTTAAGAGGCAAATAGCTGGTGGCACTGTGTGCTGTGACTGACGGCCAGGGTGTGGGCAGACGAGCTTGAGGGGGCTGAAAGTGCAGAAGGCAAGAACCCTGCTGCAAAGAGCATCCCTCGGTGTCCTGCTGGGCTGTGAGCAGGGGGATCGGGGTGTTTCTCCCCTCACCTGTGTTTTGGGGTGCTCAGTGGGGCTGCTCATGCAGCTCTACACTCCCAGCTGGCAGAGGCTGTGCTGGAGCAGAGGCTCAGGCACTGCTGTGCTGCTGGGGGAGCTTGGAAAGGTCACTCTGCAGTTCCCCCAGCAGAAGAACTGAGGTAGGAGAAGCAAATGGTCCCCTGAGAGTCTGGTCTGTTTGTGACGTGCGCTGGGAGCCACTGAGCTGGCAGGACTGAGGACCCTGCTGCTTTCCTCTGACCCTTACAGGAAACCAGATAACTCACAGCTGACAGCACCAGTGACAGCAGAATTCATCCCTCCTAACATGGGATTTGTTTAGAAGATGCCTGATTATTTTGGAGGCAGTCCTGACCCTGTTCAGTATAAAATAAATGCATTAATTAGCTCTATTAAGTGGAAATCTGATGGCTCACTGAGCATCTGTGTAACGTGTTCGTAGGAGCAGGGGGAGTTTGCTGCGGCTGCGTGCCCCGTGTGGGATGTCAGTGAGCCCTGGGGCAGGTGTGGGACAGTTGTGCTCTTACGGTGCCTCCTCCAACAGGCAGATTCTGGACTTGCCAACTCCTGAGTCACCGCGCAGAAAGTTTGGCTGGCCGTAGGTCACATTTGCTTAATTCAGATGTGGTCAGTGCTGAGGACGTGAGGAGGAGAAGCTGGAGGGCTCTGGAGCAAGGCACTCGTTCCTGGAAGGCTTTCACAGAGCTGGGAACGCTACCCACCAGCTTCCCACTGCTCAGGGTCCTGTCTGGGGAGACACAAGCACAGGGGATCTGTGACCTGCTGCTGAGGAGGAGGAGGAGGAGGAGGAATCCTTCCTTCCTCCCTCTGTGCTGGCCCAGCCCAGTCGTCTTTTATGGTGTCTGTCATCACAGCTTCATCGTGGCTTTCAGGAAAGATCAGCTTATCTTAATGCAGCCCCTGGGCTTTTGGAATTCGAAGCTGCCTTCCTGTGTCCACAAAATGGCTGTGGAAAGTGAGGATAAGGGGCAAACACATTTCCTGCCCTCTGACCTGATGGCTTCGTGGTGTCCTGAATGGATGCAGAGGTGAAGAGTGAGCTCACTCTCCCTGGCCCTGCACCAGGACCTCTCCGGGTGTTCTGCACAGCCCGGGGTGGTTTGAAGCTGTGACATGACAGGAAAAGGACACAAACCCAAATTCTGGGTTCAGCCCCTCCCTGACTGAGGGAGCTCAGCAGTTCCCAAACCCAGGTCTCTCCAGGTGGGAACTGGCACGGCTCCGTTGGGTTTGAGTTGCTCTGTGGGAGATCCCAGAGCCTGCAGCCCCTGCCTGCTGCTCCCAACTCAGACAGCCCTGGGAGAACTGAACCAGGATTTTATGGAAACCTCACGGAGGTTGGAGAGCTCAGCTGCCTTTGTTTGCTTGAAACCTCTCTGCCTCCGATTGTATCAGGGAGGGAGGTATTTTTAAAGATAACACTAAGCCAGCAGTTCCTGAAACCTTAAATTATCCCAGATGAGATGTAGTGAGCACAGCTAGGACGTGCTGAGGTTAAAGGCATGAGCTAATGGGGTTTTATTGGGATTATTGGCAGGGAAAAGTGGCAGGTGAAGAGAGCATCGACTCATAATGTTCATAGTTATGGGATAAAAAAAAAAGGAACATCTGTAGAAACCATGAGGAATATTTGGCTGAGCAGAGCTGTAATCAGATGCATGTTCAGCAGCAGGGTGTTCCTGCCAGCAGCAGGACCTGGGAGAATTGGGTTCAGCCTGCACAGAGTTAAAAGTAATTATCCAGTGCAGTGACTTATGGCTGCTCTGTGGTGCTAAAACGTCTGTGTCTGCCCAGATTGTGCAGGAGCCAGCAAAGATAGCTCTGGGCAGAGAGGCTGAGCTCTGTCCTAGGCAATTCACAGCTGAATAGAGAGATGAAAGGTTGATGAAGGAGCAGGCACCACAGCAGAGCTGGGGCCGGATCTGCTGCACTCAGTGAATGCTCTGGATGCTTGGCCAAACCCCCTCCTTTGCACAAACTGGCCTGGATTTTCTCCACTCAGACAAAGACCCTGGGAGCAGGACAGTGCCAGGTATCAGCAGAGTGGGATGATGAGGACTGCATCCCCAGGCTGCCCAACAAATGTCTCCTCAAAGTTGTCTTCTGTTTTTAAAGCCTAACAGACTGCTCCATTTCCCCCATCTCTCATTTCTCCGGGCAGCACAGCACTTTTCTTGTGATATCCTCTTCACTTTCTTGCAGCCTCGCCACTCTCAGCACAGGAATGTTTTGCTTTGCAGTTCCCACTCTAACCCCGATTTCCCTGCCTGATCGTGTCACTGTAACCCACCTCTGAATCTTTTTATTTTCTAGTAGCAGCTTTTCTCCTCCCACTCTGCTACTAGAGAATGTCCCCTTCTCTACCAACTCCCTCAGGTGTGCTGGGGAGTGTGACCTTTATGAGGGACACAATCCATGCCTCCAATCTTCCCGAGGTGAGAACATGCACCAAGGTGAGCTTGGCCTCCCATTTCGGAGGGTGGCTGAAGTCACTGCTTGCCAAAGAACACGAAGAAGGAAGAAAGGGTTGTGCTTCCCTCAAATGCTGCCCCGGCCTCCAACAAATTGCAGAACTTTTAACCCAGGCTCCCTGCGCCTTTGCCTGCAGCAGCTCCCCGCAGTGGGGCTCGGTGCTGAGTGAGGAGCAGCCCCCGTGTGCAGGGCGGGAGCTCTGCCAGGCTCCCCCGGTGCTCCAGGAGCTGCTGGGCCCTGGCGTGGGCTCTGTGTGACACCAGTGAAGAGCTGAAGTGCTGGCCCGGGGCTCCTGCCCTGCTCCCCGAGCGAATCACCGCTGGGGTGCTCTGCCAGCTTCTCTTGTAGCCTCCTTGAACAGCTGTTTGCTCAGCACACGAACCCCTCAGAGCAAATCCCTGCCCTCCATCCAGAGGCTGCTGGGAATGTGATATCACTGCTCTGTGCTTATCTGTTCCCCATCCCCTCACTCTGCTCTGGAAGGCTTTGGCACTCAGGGCTCGTGTGTCCCTGCACAAAGCAGAGCAATTACAGCTGATCTCAATGTGGTTTTCATTACAGCATTAACAAAACATTTCTTATTTATGGGTCTTTCTCGTAGGCAGTTTCCGCAGCTCAGAGAGCGTTCCAGTGTCTTCCTGCATTCCCATCTCCCACAAAATGGGTTTGAAACACAAACTTTGCTTGCAGAGTTGTCACAAGAGTGGCATGAGAGGAGGAGTCAGCCAGGGGGAACAGAGACCCAGCTTTGGTAGGTGGGGCAGAGAATTAGGGAGGTGTTTTGGCTCACCTGAGGCGACAAAGGGACAATGGAAGTGCTCAGGATGACTCGGAGCTGCCATCTCAGGTGGGATAAGGTGCAGAGCCCTCTTAGAGCAGCAGCCTCCACCCCAGCCAGGCTGGACTGGAGTCTCCCCTCCTGCAGGAACAGCAGACCAGGGCAAAGCGTCTCTGAGATGTACTTCAGCTGAATGCAAATCACAAGTACAGGGAGAGCAGAAGGAAATTGTTAGTGTGTGATATATGGGAAGTTTGGCAAACAGCTTTTGCAGCCTTTTCTGGACCAAAATACTGCTGATCCTGCGAGTCCTGCAGTCAGCACTTGCAGTGTTGCAGTGGCAGTTTGGAAATGCTGGGCTTTCCTAAACCCTTGGGTAAGGGATCCTTGCAGTCAGGTTTCAGTGCGCCAGTGGGTTCTTGGACGAACCATTAACCAAAGGGAAGGCTGTTCATTCTGGCACGGTTATATGGCTACAAGAAAGTGCTGCTGCCTGTTTAGTCACCTTCTTTGGGTTCTTGTATCTCTCTCTTTTTTTTTTCAGGTTTGCTCTTTTGTGTTAAAGCATCCTGCATATATTGAAGCTTTTATTATTATGGTTGGGAAATATTCCAAGTCCTGACTTGCCAGAAGGTTACACCCTGCTAATGGCATAAGGAATTATTCACTGTTGCTGGGAATAATAGATTTTCCAGGCTACATTTAGCTGTTTAGGTGTAGGAACGCTGAGTATAGAATTGCAGGAGTCTGAGCAGTATCAGGTACCTGGTTGAAAGGGCATCCACAGAGCCCAGGTGTGTTTTTGTGGGAGGTTTGACCCTCCTCCGTTCCTGCTCTGAATGGCTCAGGCCTCAGGGCTGGCCAGTTTGAGTCATCTGGGGGGGTTTTATACAGGAAGACCTTGTTTTGCTTGAAGGAGGGGTGCCCAGGTGGGGAGGAAGTTGTGCCACTACTGCGGTGGAATGCCAGCTCGGAAGCGAGGCACTGAGCTGTTTCCTGGAGGTGTCCAAGCCCTGCCCGTGGTTGGTGTCTGGGAGGGGATCAAGGCCTGGGCATCCCTTCTGTGAAACTGTCCAAGGACAAAGTGATTCCTGCACCATTCCCTGGCCGGCCCCGAGCAGAACCGAAACGACGTCGAGGGCAGCAAACTCAGCATTGAACCTAGCGCTCCGCCCTCCCTTCCCAGCCCTTCCACCACCGCTGTCAGCTGACAGCGGTCCAAACCACAGAACCCAGGCTCTGGCACGAGATGTGGAGCTGGGGAGCGCTCAGCCCATCCCTGCAGCCCTGGGACACAGCAGGTCTGTCCTGCAGCGGGCCGGCGCAGCGCCGCTCTCTCCGATGCGTCCCGCGGCGCCCGTGCGAGAGCAGAGGAGAAGTGTTGTTCTGTTCGCTTTCCCTGTGTCGGTTTTCCAGGAAGGAGTCGGAAGGGCCAGAGTTATGCAAACCCAATGGATCCTCTCTTGTTTAGAGCAGAGGGAAACAGTCACTCATTTTTGCGGTGAAACACAAACATTCTCCAAACAAACTAATCTCTGCCTGCAGCCAGCCTGGCCAGCCAGGAGCTCCCCCGGGGCACTCCGGGGCTGATAAACTTTCTAGAGAGGCAGGACTGATGGGAGTTGGGAGTGGGAAGGGATAGAAAGAGAAACAAAAACCTAAGGAGATCTAAGGAAAAGGCCCTGCAAGATGAAGCAGCTTTTGTTTCAGTGAATGCTGGCACAGAGGAGCCTTTGGCCTTGGCTGCCAGAGCTAGCAAAGGAGAAAACAAGACACTGATCTTCATTTTCTTGGCATGTGTGCGCTGAGACAATGTCATAAATTCATGGGAGTTAATGATATCGTCATAAATCAGGGCGAGAACAGCACTGTGGGACCAGATGTGCCACCACTGCACATCTGCCTTGTGCAGAGTGGGAAATGCTGCTTGGTTTGGTAACTCCAGTGCAGAACTGAGGGCCTGGATGTGCTGCAAGGAGAACTTCTAGGGGAGGTTAGAACTTTTCATTGCCATTTCCTTTTTACTTTTTTTCCCCCCCTTTTTTAATGGAGTGTAAAAAATAAACAGTTCCTAACCTGCCTGAGGAAATATCCTTTTATATTGCTTCCAAAGCAAAGAAATACGCCAGTATGAGACAGGGACTCTAATGTGTGACAGGAATTACCAGAGCAATACTCCTGCTTTCTAAAACTTTGTACCCAGCAGAAACCTCTTCTAGGAATGTCTGGGAAGGGATGCTTGGCTTGGTGAGTCCTGCTCCTGCATGATGGGATAGATTCTTGTAGTCAGTGCCTCTTTATGACTCATAAATGCAGCAAAATGTGCTGTGAGACCCTGCTTGTGAGAGCTGAGAACAGAGCAGGATCGGGAGTGCTCTGCTGCTGGTGCCCTGAGCATCACTTCCCACCACCCACATGAGCAAACTCATCTCAGCAGCCCAGGGGAGATGTTTCTGCCTTGAAATGCAAAATTTTCCACAACGTGCAATTCTCTTAACTTGGATATCTCCACTTACATAACCTGTTGCCACTCCAGCTGGGCTCCTACACAGTGATCCTGTACTCTGACCTCCCAAAAAGCTCCACACCTTCAGCTGTGCTGTGGCTTAGCTCTTCATCCCCCATCTCGCTTATGTATCAAGAGTGAGGAAAACCGTTATTTAAACTTGCTCTTTAAGGCCTGCTGATTTGGCAGGAAATCCCACTATTTCTCTTTTCCAGATGAGAAGCCTTTCGTGGTGGAGGACACCTACCTGCTGTGCCCAGCACCCGTGCTGAGAGAAGTTGGCATGTACGTTTTCCCTACCCTGGTATTCACTCTGCCTGTGGGGAGATGGGTCTGGGTCACCTCCCTGTGCTCTGCTGTTCCTCTCTGGATCCCGGGCTGACATTCCCTCGTGCCCCTCATGATCACTGGCAGTTGTGCACTGCAGCACAGGGGCCAGGGCACCACCAGGGGGAATTGTCTGCACAAGAGGCTTTTCTGAGCACCAGCAGCCCAGGGCCCGCGATGATTATCAGACAGAGGGCTGTGGATGAGCTGCCCTGACTTGTTTCTTGGTTTTTTTCAGGGAAGCAGCTCTTCAAGTCAGTATGAATGATGGCCTGAGCTTCATCTCCAGCTCCGTCATCATCTCCAGCACGCACTGTGTAAGTTTTGATTCCTGAAGTGCTTCTGTGGGATGCTGGGACTCCACAACAGGTGTGTGTTGTATCAGTAGCAGGGCTGCCAGGTTGGGTAAGCCTGGTGTGAAGGACGTGTTCCTCCCTTTAAGGTGAGTTGGAAGGTGTGGCAATGTGACATTTTGTGTGTCTTGTGTGCCACAACGTGGCCAAGCTCTTCAGCCTTCAGTAAACACCTCAGGCTCCATCCGTGGTGGGACAGGGACCAGAGCTGGGCTGGCAGTGCCCTGGAGGTGTCTGTGCCTGCCTGGCCACTGCCCAGGGGACAAGGAGCAGCTCTGCTGCCTTCCTTACCTGGCCTGATCCCTCTACAGCAATTCCGGCAGCTGTGATCAGCCCCTCTGCGTGGAAACCAGCATGGGGCCAAAAATGTGCTGGATGCTCCCCTGGAGTGGGTGGTTTGGGGCTGCAGCCCCCGCTGTCAGGGGGGGATTGCTGCACTCGGGCTCCGCTGGAACCGGGATGATGAAATCTGTAATTCCCAGTAATGCTGAAGATGCTGCTTCTGCTGAGTCCTGGCTGTTGGGAACAGGGCATGAAATGAGTTGTGCTGGAGGGGGTAGTGAAGGAATTCATTTGGAATTCATTTGGAATTCCCAGCAGTCATTCACGCTTCAGTGTATTCAGATTTATTCATCTGTGGGTAGACCTATCACTGCACAGGCCATGGGTGAGGCCCTGCTTTAATTCTTCTGTGAACTGACCTAAAGCAATTTTTGGGAAGCCAGAGCAGTGTTGCCAGAAAGACTTAAAAATGTGTCCCCAGCCTGCTTTTGTCTCCGTGCAGCAAAGGCCACTGGGTTTCTGTGCAGAACAAGGGAGAGGCCAAGCACAACATCCAGTTACCAGAAGGGTTCTGTGGCCCACGAAGGCTGAGGCACCAGCTGAGAAAAGGCTTTTGTGTCACTTGAACTTGATCCTTGTTCAACAAGGACAAGATTGTGTGGGGAGAGTTTTCAGAGCTTACATGAGAGGTTATATTCCCAAACTGACAGATGTTTCCTTACGCCTTAAAAGAAGGGAATTTATTAGTCAAGTTTTAGTTCCAGGTCACTGATCACTGGCAAAAACGAATTTGCCTGTTGTCAGCACACAGGGGTTTGCTGTGTTTTACTCACATGAGGCAGGACCTGGGAAACAGTTCTTAGAGAAGAATTATTCCTTCCTCATATGCTTTCTCCTGGGGATAGAATTATTATTCGTGGGTTATAGGAGATGAAATACCTGTTTATCCTCTATTGTTTAATAGCTGTAAGGAAACTTTCAAAGATGCCTGTGCTTCGTGGCACTGCCTGTCACTCCGATGCCTCCAGACTGGGAACCTGGATTTGCAGTGCAGCTGAGCAGCCAGAACTCAAACCCAGATCCTGCATCTAAAGCTGGATGCAGAGACATTCAGTGGCTGCTTTGCAAATGGTATCTCAGGCTTCACTAATCGAGGACATTCCTCCTGGGCAAACACACATTTTGTCTTTGTAGCAGTGCTTTACGTTTTCAAATCCTTTTTAAAGATAAAACTGTTCACTGAGCCTACAATGCTCTCTTTAATTAAGGTTACGAGGGCTGCAGGCCTGGAAATACCCCTATTCAAAACGTGCACCAAATTGTTTAATTGACTTCAGAGCTGGGAGCTGGGTCTGTTGGACCATCTGCAGCTCAGGTGGGGGAGCGAGAGCTGGGAGATGAAGTGATGGTAACACACAGGGAAACAACAAAGGTTATCTTCCCTGTGTGCAAACCAGCAATGAGTGCTTTGGGTTCCCCTCTGGGCTGTGTTTCTGGAATGGTCAGGTTCGAGGGGAGGTCTGGAATGCCCTCTGCCCTGAACCCCAACCCCATTTGCTCCCCAGGAATGGGTGTTTAGTGGGAGAAGGAGCAAAGCCAGCAGCTCCATGGCCTGAAAAGCTTTGCCATTTATTTTCTAATGCAGCTCCACAACAAAACCTTCCTGTGCAACGTGTAAATAATCTGCACAAATCCCATTTTCCCTGTAAGCAATAGCTGTCATTTTCTATCAACTGTCCATTTTCAAGGACTCTCTGGAGTTAATCCAGGGAAGCAAAGATTCCATTAAGAGCATAGCTGAAGCAGACAGCTGCTTTCCTGGCAAGCAAAGACCAAAAATGAACAGTCAGAAAAGTCAGTTGGACTTTGACTCCCTGCTGGAAGAATTAGCAAGTGGTGCTGGTGGAGCTGGGGAGCTCTTAGAAAAGGAATTACTCCTGTCGCTGTGTTAGGAGTTTGAAGAGCTGGAAGAGAGAGAAGTTGTTAAATGCTGTGTTGTGGATGCGCAGGTGTGCCCAGGCACTGCACACCAGGCAAGGTCAGGAAAGGGAATGTACACGAGAGGAGAGAATTGCCAAGGCTGTGTTTGGGGGCAGGAAGTCAGGGCCAAGTTCTGCAGTGCAGAAAGAGCATCTCGGACAGAAGCCAGGATGGGAATTGAAATAAGTCTTTGTTCGTTTTCTAAAATGCTCCCAGAAGAGGAAAAGCCACTCATGACCTCTTGCCCTGGTAGCTCTCTGACCCAAAACTGGAAGGGAGGTGAAAACTGCAGGGACAGCATAACCCAGCTCTTCCTGGGCAGCTCTTGGCTGGGAGCAGGGAATGTCACCGGGTCAATAAATGGCTTGGGATGCTGGCTGAGGCATCATGTGGGGGGCAGACTCACAATTTCGGATAGAAACAGCCCCTCTGCTCTGACAATTCCAGCTGAAAGGTTTAGGAGCATCGGAGTCAGCTAAAACTTTGGTCTTTTAACCTGGAGAGGTTTTGCAGCTGCCAAAAGGAGGTGGGGACTGGCACAGCCTCACTACAGCTGGGTATCCCAGCTTTCTTCCTGGGGCAGTTTGAAAGGCTGAAGGAATTTGCACCTTTGTGTTAATCAATAGTGGATGGATTTGACCTTTAAATATGGAGAAAGTGAGAAAATCAAGCAAGAACTGCAGCCTGGTAGTAAAAACCAATGACCTTTCACTGCAGGCTTGTTTTTGTTGGGTTTGTTGGTTTTTGTTTTTAATTGAAAAGAAGTGTAGTTTGGTGTTAATGTAATTCAGCGTGAGGTTTTCAACTGTGACTTTGTTCTGGGGGGCACAATTAGGGCAGGTGATGAGTGCCCCTGGGTCTGCAGGCAGCCAAAGGCCCTCCCTGGGCTGTCAGTGGAGGCTTTTTGAAGCTGCAGAGTCCATTTAATGAGACTTTCCTGGGCACTTGACCTGGGTGTTTGTTATTAACTGAGGCATTGCTCGGTGGGAGCTCCAGGGCATGAGATTTCGGGTTTGCTTCTACAAGAAATTGCTCTTAACTGCTGCAAGTATAGCAGGCAGGGAATCTTTTTGCTGCCACAGGTCACCCAAAGAGTTAAACATGCAGAGATTATTTCACTCTGACATTGCTCCACGAGCTGGTTCGTAACACCCTGAAGTGTGGTTGTCATATTGCAAAACCCATATTCCTATGGGTTGGGAAACAGGGAGTCACAGCAGAGACCAATAAATTGGAGGTGGGGGCAGGACGGGATGGAAGTTTTGAAAAGCTTTAATTTGAAAACATCGGAATAGTTTGTGGCTGTGCAGCCTGTGCTCCTGTGACAGTGCTGAGGTTAAAGAGGAAGTGCAGTCCAGGATCTCTGCACACATGTGCACCTCCAAGGGTGAAACCCCACTTAATAATGAGGTTGAAACAGAGCACTGTGAGACAAAATGCTTTATTTTATTGAAATGTTTTTCTGTCGGAAATGTGATTTCAATTTAAACTGAGTTTCAGAAGGAAACTTATCCCAAAGCTGTTGCTGTGTGTGTCCAGGTCATGCTGGCAGGTTCTTAGCCCGTCAGAGTCATGGGGAGCTGCCTGTGAGGAGCCTCTCCTGCTCAGCCCAGGGGGCTGAAGGAAAAGTTCAGTGAGTTTCATAAGGATAAACACAGCAAGCAAGGGTTAGGGAATTGTTTTCCCTGACCAAAGATTTTCTGTTGTAACAGAGGGCGCAGTGATCACTCCTCTCTCCCCCGTGTGTGCCTGCTCTGTTCGGAGTGTGAACGCCTCGGGACCAAAGCCGTCTCTTGCTCTGGGTTTGTCCAGCCTGTGGGGAAGGGAGGCTGCTCTGCCGTTTGCCCTGGGTTGTAAAGCAAATAACGGGATGCTGGAAAAGCGTTTGCAGCTCTCATCTCCTTTCAGCTCTGGAAGGAGAGGAGGGAAACAGGCCATTGCCAGAGGGGCGTTTCATGTCACAGCACAGAAAACAGGGGAAAGGAGCTGAGAACACCTTTGCTGGGTGACCTCAAGCAGGTGCTTCATGCTCACATCCCCTGCTGAGCTTGGCTCCCGCTCAAGCAGCTCCACACAGGCACGGACCAGAGGCTGACCCTGCAGAGCAGTGAGTTTTCATTTCCTTTTAGAAATTAGGCCACATTTTTTCTGTTATATTAAAAAAATTCCTGTATATGGTAAGTGGCAGACGTCGGTTTCTGTTGATGTGTGCAGCAAAGGCCGGCACAGTAAAGTGAGAAACTAGGAAATAAAATCTCAAACAAAAATAAGATTAGAAAAAAACCAAAATAAAACAAACCCAAACGCAACTAAAAATGCCCGTCTGCTGTGTAGAAGCATTTTTTGGAAAACCCTCAGGAATAAGCCATAGTTCCATTGAAATTCCAATGAACTGATTTGTGTTTTCCTATGAACAGATTTATTTTTGTTTCTGCGTTAGAAGCATCGAGGATGTGTAAGATGAAAGAGGAGCTTAGTACCACAGATTCTGGCTTAGCTTTGTCTTACCTCATGATTGCATCCGCGCCTCCCGGGGCAGAATTTTGGGAGCCTGGTCTTGGGCAGCAATCTCAGCGGGGAACAGCAAAGGAATGCTGAGGAGGAGTCATTTCCTCTGTGGCACAGCCATGGAGGGGCCATCCCTCTGCCCTGACTGCTAAAGGAATGTGCACCTCGTTCACACCAAGCTTTGGGGTCGGTGTGTGCCTCCAGGGAGCCGTTCCCGTGTAGGACATACCCCAGGGTTTGCGGGTCAGCGGCTGGCAGGAAACACCCCAGGGCAGCTTCTGGCGGCTCAGGCTTTGCCATCCCTTCCCTCCTTTCTCGAGGAGAACCTGCAGTCCAAGAGGGGGGCCAGGCTGGTGTCTCCTGGCCAAGGAATTCCCGCAGTCCCGGCCTGGCTGCTCACGTCCCTGACAGTTCCACAGCTGGGGCTTGGAGCAGCCTGCTCTGGGGGGAAGGGGTCCGTGCCCGTGGCAGGGGGGGGCACTGGATGGGCTTTAAGGTCCCTCCCAACCCAACTTTAAGGTCCCTCCCAACCCAACTTTAAGGTCCCTCCCAACCCAAACCACTCTGTGATTCTGAGATCCTCTCTGTCTATATATCTGTACACCCCCCTATATGTGAGGAAATGCCTCTAACATGTCCTGCTCCAGATTTCCTGCTATCTCTCTATTGTACAACATCTTCCAGAGGTTCTTTTCCATCGTACTCCCCCTGCCAGCAATAGTTGCAGCATTTTCTTGGCCTTGCTGGACTCTGGCAGGGCAAAGGAGTCTTCAAGGCACAGCTGCCTCTTCTTTCTCCACAGCTTATTTGTTTCAGAGTCTGCATGGGAGAGTTTTAGCACTTCGGCTGTGGAGCACCTTGACAGGCCATGGAAAGAGCCCCCTGGTTTTTCTATTACTGTTTCTTGGTAAGATAAAAAGGTATTTCAAAAGAACAACTCCAGGTATTGTCCAGGTCTCCAACAGTTCTCAGGAAGCAAAGTGCCAAAGTTTTACAGTGATTTGGCACAAGCTCTGAGAGTACCTTTTGCTGCCTGGCTTTTGTCAGCTGGTCAGGAGCTGTGGAGTTTTAGGCTGTTGATCTCACTGTGGGTACCAGCCCTACATTTATCTCTGTGTGGTGAATCCCTGGACAGTAGCACTCATCACAGATAACTCTGTGTATTTAGGGGCTAGCCAGGCTTTTCTCCATGGATCTTTTCTTATGAAAAAGCTTCTAGTTTACTGTAAAAATTCTCTTTTTAAAATGAAAGTTGTTTTCCTGGTCTGAATTGCCAGCCTGTATTCAGTAAGTATTAAACACACTCATTGCATTATTCCATGGTTCAGTGTTTCCATGAGCGTTTGCATTGTTCTTCCAAATTCTGATTAAAAAAAAATAGAATGAAAACAGACATTTGAAATGCTTCAGCATTTCACCAGCTATATACGACTGGGAGAGAGATCTCCAAATGCCAGTGGAACTTTTGCAAACCCTTTGAGCAGGCAGATTTTTGTTCCTTGTTTATCATTCAGCTTGGCTAAGTGGCAGCTTCTATCTCAGCACAGTTCTGGCTGTATAAAACCATAGGCATTGCACAGAGTGACAGCTCAATTCTGAGTGAGACTGGGAAGTTCTGGCACCTCCAACCCTGCCCAGTCCTCTGAACTGATTTGCTGCTGTGATACACAAAACCCCAGCTGGCCAGACCAGCTGCATTGCAGAGGAACAGATGTGTTGGGGTATCAAAAACTGGTCTTTACAGGTTGTTCTTGGAGGGAACGAAAGTAAAAACAAATTCTATTTTTAAAAACAAACAAAAAAATCCCCAGAAAACATTTAAAAAGCCACTTTCATTTGTTTTGCATTTTTGCAAATTGATTTTAGAATACTCTTAATGAGCAAATATTTGTTTTAATATGGGGCTAAGGGGGCAGATAACGATTAGACATAAAAAGCCTGATTTCTTCTACAATTTCATGGCAGTAAAGAGTTGCGATCACATTTTCTAAAGCGCTGAATACCAGCAGGTTGCATTTTGCAGATGCTGGACACGCCTTTATGCTGTTTGTCTGGAGGAGCAGCCCCAAATGTACAGCTCTGTCTTCTCAAATGAGCTTTTTTTTGTGTGTGCTGGGGTCCAAGTTCCATTTCCAGACATGCCTTGGGTGAATTCTTCTCCTGTGTGGATTGCCTTCTCTTGCTTCCAAGTGTCAAAGATCAGGTTGTCCTGATCCAAGTTCTCCAGGAATTCTTTCTGCACCAGCAGAGAGTTTGGAAAATGCTCTCAACCCGGTTGTTCTTCCATGACTCTCCCCTTCTGGAATGATGGGAGGTCATCGGGCCCTTGAGTTGCAGTGATTCCAGCAGGCCCCCATTTCTTGCACCCGCCGGGTCGGTCTGTTCCTGGACGTGTCCTCGGTCTGGCACCATGGCCTTGACATTGGGTGGGGGGGTTCAGATGTCTGGATCTTGCAGCAAGAACCTCTCAAAGAGGCTTAGGTCAGGCCTTGCTGGTCTGGGAATAGCAGGGTCCTCGGGAGGAGTGGTACAGCGAGGCTGGCACACCTCGGGGGGACAGGGACATCTGGTTTGGGATAAATCTGAGCAGCAAGATGTGATGCACGTTTGGGGCTTGACAGCTGAATCGAGCTGGCTCGTGCAGCAGTTTGCAGGGCTGATCAATACTGGAGAATTGCAAATGTGTCTGAACTGGGAGAAGTGTCCCAGCCGGAGAGGAGGGGATCTTCTGGAGTTAACGATGGGGAAACTCCCTGTGCATCCTTGTGACGGATGTTCAGATCTCTTGGAAAGCTCATGGCAGAACTGCTCTGAGTCAGCACAGCTGAGAGGAGCAGCAGGACCTGGGTCACGGGCCCCTGGAGATCTCAGTGCGAGGTTTCTGTTTGGAGTCAGCTGTAACACCAACATCGCTGTCAAGTTTGTGCTGCAGGGGGGGAAGAGCTGCAAAGAAGTTGCTCGAACTGCCGTGAAACATTGCCAATATCGTGGCTGCCCCACCCCTGGCAGTGCCCAAGGCCAGCTTGGATGAGGCTTGGAGCAGCCTGGGACAGTGGGAGGTGTCCCTGCCCATGGCAGGGGGTGGCACTGGATGGGCTTTGGGGTCCCTTCCAACCCAAACCATTCCATGATTCCATGACTGTGTTGTGAGCTCTCCTTAAAATCTTTTTCTAAGTCTTCACTTAAATAGTCTGAGGAATGTTACATTAATTTTAATCTGTGTTTTACGTAACTGTGAGGGTCAGAAAACTGATGCAAAACCTGTGAAGTGAACGAGAGGTCTCGGCCTCTCTGCAGTGAGGTGTTGGGGGAGGGCAGGTGCCACATTTGGGTGTGTGAGGAGAGAGGGAAGCTGCATCTCGCCTGAAAATTAAATGGAGCGTGACATTAATTATCGTTATCATTAATGTGGCAATAAATGGAGAAGGGCCTTTGGGACACAGCTGGGGGCAGGGTGCACAGGGGAGGATCTGTGTGAGGACAGTTCTGTGTCACAGGTGTCACACGCTCTCTGTGCTTCTCCTCCAGTCCGACGGGACCATCCTGGCCATCGCCTTGTTGATCCTCTTCCTCCTGCTGGCCTTGGCTCTGCTCTGGTGGTTCTGGCCCCTCTGCTGCACTGTGGTAAGTGGCAGAAATCATCAGCACAAAGCGGCATTTCAGTGCTGCCCGAAAGTAAGAAATGAGGGGGAGGGAGGCAGAGTTTTTCACAGGACTGATCCCAGAACGGGGCAGCATTTCTGCCACCGCTGGCTCTGCTTGGGCTTCTGTTTCACCTGCCCAGCCTTGGATTAGACCCATGGAACAGCAATGTTGCCAGCATCCAAACCTTGTCAGGAGCCTTTTAGTCCTGTGTTTTGGTCACAGAATGGAAATAGTTTGCAGGAATGTGTTCCTTGCCATGCCTGTTCAGGGAGCAATGGCTGTTCCGGATTTTCTAACCCCAGTGTCAGCGTGCCCATGCTGGAGGGCTCCTGTAGAAGGGCAGGACTGATCAGCCCACGCTGGAGTCCTGGTTCTGCCTCAGGTGCAAGGAAAAGACATTTCTAGGTGTGCAAATTTTTGCAAGATGAACTTTGTTTCCTGGATCACCATGTCTGAAAAGCACTTTGAGATATCCCAGTGTCAGTACAACTGTGCTTCACTGAGCGTTGTCTTTCCTCCAGGCCCTTCCACAAAAGTTCAAAAGTACAATCACAGAGTTAATGCTTTAAAAGGGCAGAGAGAAATCCGGAGAAAACAGGGGAGAAGGAAGAGGTCAAGGGAGGCAAGAAGGAAATCACAGGACTCGAGATGAGCTTTCATCTCACGTGACTCTGCAGTTTGTCTGCACAGACCTGTCACACCCCGAGCATCCCCACTGAGCCCTGGCACTGCCTTTCCCAGTGAGGATCAGGGCAAGGGCTCGTTACTGTGGAACGCACAATGCAGGGAAGCTCTGCTCTTCTTTTGGATCTTGTTCGTGCTGCAAATATAGAGCAAGAATTAGGGACACACAAATGTCAGCAGAATTGGAGCCTGGGTTTGGTGACTGGCTGCGTGTAATGTTTCAGAAGCTGCTTTTAAGGCTGCCCAAACTGGCTCCAGTTTCTGGGTCACCATCATTATTCCTGATTTTAAATCACAGACCCAGTGTTGTAAATTTGCACCATGTTGTACCAAACCTACAATGCAGAGCAGAGAGCTTGGGAGCCACACACTGCAGGAGCCACTCGCTGGAGGATGAGTCTCTGTGCTGAGATGTATTATCCAGAACAAGGATGGAAATCTTGCAGGAAAAATCTTAATTGTCTATTTCTGTTCCTGGCTGAAAATGGGGATAAAATGTTTCTCTTCACAGTAGTTTGGCACCTCTGTCCCAAGATGAAAACCAGAATGGAAAAAATATTTATTTGGACTTTCAGAACAATAAAAAAAATCGGTTCTAAAATTGGCCAAAGGATTAGCAGCGTGGTAGGTTGCTCAGAGTTATTTGTCTAAACTAGATGGCACTTTGCCAGAGGAGCTGGGCCAACTTTTTGTTGGCACATCTGCATGGAAGTCAGTGGAGATGTGCCCTGTGCAGACATTTGCACTGGCATCTGGAGGAGGATTGAGGGGATAGAGGGAAAACGCTCTCGGTGATGCTGCTGGTTTAAGGTTCTGTTAGAGCAGAAAGATGAAGCTGATGAGAAAAAGGCATAAATAAAAGCAGCGGGGCATGGAGGGAATATGGAGCTGCCATTGTGAGGGTTCTGTGGCTCTGCTGCAGTGGAATCATGTGAGGACAGTGGTGATGCAGCAGCCCTGAGTGTGAAAAACAGTCCAGATAAGCAAGGTGGGTGCAGCAGAGACAGGGAGTCTCTAGTCCACATGAAACTTTATAAGCTTAATATTTTCCAGATTTAAATTCTCTACTTAAAACATTTGTTGTAGATAAAAGCTTTTCCTCTCTCTCCTCCTTTACCTCCCACGTTCCCTCTTAGTAAGGTCTGCGAGTGGGGACTATTTCGCTGATACTCTTCCAGTGAAGTCAAACACTTCCCTGTAGCTGTTGGAAAGATTTTATTCCAAGAGCCTGTACAAAATCTCTTCCACCTCTCCAGGAGGGCATCCGGTGTGTTTGGCAGAGGATCAGCAGCCAGGACGCTTCACTGTGCACTGCTCACCCAAAAATTCTGTGAAATTAGAGATAAGTCCATGGAGGAGTGCCCAGCCTGTCAGGGGATGGGGAAAGGGAGCCGAGCAGAGCTTAGTGACTGGTTTGGAAGTGGCATGGGGAGGAATGCAGTGTTGTCAGAAGTGAATTAAGGGCAGAGGAACTGCCTTGCACAACAGACCCGAGCTCCAACCTCGAATAACCAAACCGCAGACCCGGAGACATCGCCGTGGATTCCAGCCCAGGGACGTTTCAGAGATAATTGTGGATGTGTCCAGGGGAAAAAGGAAAAAAACACAACAAGCTCTTCTCTTACCAAGTATAAATTTGTTTCTGAGCGACAAACACATTTCTAAACCCTGAAATTCCTCTTGGCATGCTTTTTAATTAAATAGGAGTCATTACTATCCAGCAATTCTTCAGAAAAGACACCAAGCCAGCTTCGTCCCTGGAGTAAAAGGACTGGAGTCAATAGACTCACTCTGGAGGTTTATCTGGAACCCAGTATCTCCTTGGCACGCGCCCATAAAGGAATGCTGTTTCCAAATGTATCCAAGTTTATTGGTCTCAGAAGTATTCTGGGATGAAGTCTGGAATTTACCACTCGGTTTACAGTAGAGGCAATTGTTGCTCGGTAGATCAGAACAATAATAACTCTTTGCTGTGCCTGGTACCAGCACAGGCAAAATTTCCCTGGACACCTGTGAAGGATATTACAAAAGCATGGGAGGCAGGCACTAACCTCTCCAAAGGTTGTAGGAGGTTTATTTAATAACAGAAAACAAAGAAACAATTCTGCCGTGCTGAACTCCCCAGCACTGTGCTCATAACAAGAATGAGGGCAAGTACACAGGCACCTCCAACAGGGTTGACCCCACCTTTCCTGAGCTGAGCAGCTCTGCAAAGCAGCAGATCCCAGCTCCTGGCTTCCCCCAGTTACTGCTTGTCTTCCCATTCATCCTCTTTCCTGACCACAGCGCAACCTGGAGCAGTCCAGACATCCACAGCAGGAACTGTGTGTGCAAGAGGCTGTTCAGGTGCCCAAGGGTGAAATGGTTCTGGGTAGGAGGCCAACGTGAGCCCCAGGTCTAATGTGGATGTAAATCAAATAGGTTTTAATGCAGATGTAAGCCAAAGAGATAATCAACCTCCAAAACTGTCTTCAGGAGGACTTTGCAGGCACGTTGTTAGATTGGCTTGGAAATGGAGCTGCTTAAAGTGTTTGGATGTACAGTGAAGGCATAATTAATGTAATAGCTGGAAGGCTTGGCTGTGCTGGGATGGTTTCCCTCACTGGGATGGTTTCCTTGTGCTGGGATGGTTTCCCCGTGCCCATGTCCTGCAGACACTGACCCTGGCAGGATGAGGGAGCTGTGCTTGGGCCACGCTTTGCCCCAGAGCAGGACCTGCACGGAAGGTTTGCCCTGGAATATCTGAAGGGATGGCCCCACCCAGTCTGCCCAAACCTTGGGCTGGAGCTCAGCGAGGGCGCTCCCCGGGCTGGGAGTGGAATTCTGTCCCTGGGCAGCTGAGCCTGAACCTTTTCCCCACTTGCATTTCCCCACGTGCTCATACATCACACCTCCTCCCAGGTTTGAGGGTCCGCCTCCCTTCTGCAGCCATCCAGGGTGGCCTGAGAGGCTGGCCTGAGTTATTTGCCCACGCAGAAAACCTGCCCCACCTCGAAAATCTGCCCCACCTCGAAAATCTGCCCCACCTTGCTCATTTTCATACTACAGTGATTTTAAATGCAGGGGTGTGGCTGGCAGATAAATGAGGTGTTGGTATTTAAGCATCTAACACCAGTTTTAACTTTAAAGCTGTTTTCTGGAAGTAAGCATGGAAGAACCCAGCAATCTGTTTGGCTCTCAGTCTGTACTGCAGATGACCAGAAGTTTTGGAAACAAAAAAGCTGGATGGAGAAAATACAGAAAATATAGATTAAAACCACATGGCTAAACTGGTGGAAGAGAAGGGGAGGAAATGCATAGGCTCTGCAGTAACCCTGAAGAGCCATAAAATGGCAGGGTCCCTGCTGACTGGATGGAGATTCCTTACAAGGGTCCGTGGATTCCGGTTCCCACCCGCTCCCAGGAGAACACGAGGCACAGCTCTGCTGCAGTTGTGCTGGTCTGGGGAGAAGGGAGCACACGACCATGAATCATCTGGAACATTATGGAGACAACCCAGGAAAGAGAGGAAGCAGGAGGAAGATTGTGTTATATTGCAGGTGAAGAAATTGGGACAGGCCCCTGCTTGTGTCAGCTTTGAAGTGTAGACCAGATCTCCAAGGATTTTATGGGTACTGAGGAGACACAGAAGATATGACAGAAATAAAAAGGAAATGTTCCTTTACCCAACTCATACCTCAACTATGAAACTGTCACAGGACTGAGAGGTCAAAACTATAAATATGTAAGGGGAAAAAAATAGGAAATTAGTCAGATGGATCACAGTAAATGCTATTAAAAATCCTTGTTTATTAAGATAGCAAGAATATATATTCTGTGTTTTCCAGAAGAGTGAAGGTAATTAAGGACAAAAATAATCTGCTCAGTTAACTGCATGCTTCCAAACTGTAGTCTTAATTAGAGGCAAAGTCCTTTATTTTTTATTTTGTACTATTTGCTTAATTTTAAATGATGATCTGTCCCATCCTAAAGCAGATAGGCTCCTCTGACAAGAAACATATTGCTGCTATTTATCATCTAAAACTCCAGGGATAGTTACTGTGTGATTGCTGGACACTGAGAGCTGGTGGAGATTTCTGGGCTCCCAAGACAGAAAACATTCTAGACACATTCCTGGAATATACAAAATTTGGATTCAACATGTGTTTTCTTATGCCTGAATGGCTACAGAAATTTCAGGGCAACAGAAAATTCATCCTTCCCAATGCTTTTAACCTTCCAGGAGGTGGCTAATAGCATTCCTCTGCTTTGCCGCTGGGTTGTCCATCAGAAACAGCTGCTGCTCCATGGATCTGTGACACGGAGCGGCTCAGCAAACAGAGACCTGTCCTTCACGTGCATGTTGGGATCTGTGCTGAAAGGCAAAAATTACTTCACTGTCCTGAATTTTCACAGCTGAGTGTGTGGAAGTGCTGACAACCGCTCTCGAAGTTCCCTCCTGTGCCAAGGAAGGCCAGTGGCCACCTCTCCATCCTGGGGGCCTCTACCCTTGGGAAAAAGCCCTGCCAGGTTTTCGTAGCACGGTGGTGGTGTGGAACCCCTCAGGTATTCCTCACCCAGAGAGCAAACCTGGGGCTGAACCATCCCGTTCTTCTTCTCCCAAACACAGGGACAGGAGACCCAGCTGCAGAGCAATCCCAGGGACGGCTTGGGGTTATCCAAACACTTGCAGCACACACGGACAAACGCCGCGGCCTTGCCAAGCCAAACTCGCCGGAGCGCTGTGCTGGGCCTGGCCCGCTCCCAGCTGAGCCCTGCAGCAGGTCCTGGGTGTCATCTGGCCAGGCCAGAGGTGCAGCCGGGGCAGAAACGGGGTGGCCACGTGGGCTGTGTCCTCACAGGGTCCCTGCGGTGGCAGTTTCACTCTTGTCCTTGAGTTGCTGCTGTGCCAGGCGAGCGGCCGCGGGGCCTTTGGGCCCTGGGCATTGCCCCGGGCTCTTGCTGTGCCCACTGCTGTGTGATGGCACCAAGGCCCCGCCGGCTTCACTGCCTTCAGTGCCCCAGAGTAAGGGTCTCGGTGCCACAAAACGAGGGTCTCAGTGCCCCAAAACGAGGGTCTCAGTGCCCCAGAATAAGGATTTCATGCACACAGAGCTGTAACTGTAAGAATCCAAAAGGGAGAAGGAAATGATTTGTGCTGTTTGAAGACCCGGGCAGCGACTCAGAAATCAGATTTTTTTGTACGGCTTGAACTTTGAAAGGTCGTAGAGGCTCAGAGGCACAGGAGACTGAACTCCCCCATCTCTAGACTTGTCCAAATTAACCAATCCATGCTGCCAATTTACGGGGAGTTCAGTTGCTCTTAGAAGTGCAAAGCACTCAAAAATGGAAGGAATGTCTTTTTTTTCCCCCTCTTGGCCTGTGATAGAAAACACTTGATCTGTTTACAGAAGTCAGTCAGTTTGTGTGTACACGTGTGCATATGTTATGGGGAGGAATGCAAATGTGTGGAAAACAGCCATCTCCTCACTGCCAAGTGTGCAATCGCCAGAGCTGCTAGTGATACTGGCTCAGAAGTTGTGTTTGGATTCTTTGCTGGACCAAATTTGGATGGCTTATCCTGATGTTTCGTGCCAATACAAATGAGAGAAACTCCACTGGAACCCACGATGTTCCACCAGAACAGGGAATGCTCCAGGAGGGAACCAGGCCACTTCCAGCAGGTACATTTTGGACCAGATATCTGAAGTTTCTCAGTGTCTGATGGGTTTGTGTTCAGGGATTTGGTTCTAAAGGAGGTCTGTTGACAAATGCCACCCTTCACACTGACCAAAATGAATCTGAAAAAGTCTCCTGTGTCTTTTGGTGCATTGCACACTCTGTCAGTATTTAGTGTGTCAAGAGACACAGAAGAGATGGTGCTGTCTCCATCTTACACCTCTGATGATGGTGATACCCAGGATTTCCTTTCCACAGAGTAGTACTGGGATGCAGACAACTTTTCATCCACTTTTCACAGAATCCCAGAATTATTCAGGTTGTAAAAGACCTCTGAGATCACCAAGTGCAGCCTGTGCCTGATCCCCACCTTGTCCCCAGCCCAGAGCACTGAGTGCCACCTCCAGGCCTTCCTTGGACACCTCCAGGGATGGGGACTCCAAACCTCCCTGGGCAGCCCCTGGGACATACCATCCACTTCTCATCTATTTTTCATCATTTTTTGTAATTCTCAAAGTTTTCATCATTTCTATCCTGCCCGAGCTGGGAATCCCAGGATGGGCAGGGAGATGGGTGTTGTGCTCTGCTGCTCAGCTCAAGCTCCTCAGGGCCATCCCCGCTCCTTCCTCCCTAGCAGGGTCCATCAGCCACACCTGACCCACAGTCCTGCTGTGCCAGAACGGGGGATGAGCAAGGCTCCACCACACTCCTCCTCGTGAGTGATGTTGTGTTTCCCCGAGAGCTCTGGGCTCCTGTGCGTGCCCGCATTCAATGCTGGTTGAATGCACGAAGTCTCTTCAGCTGGGGTTCCCTGAGGTGCTGAAGGCCACCAAAACAGAAGCCCTGTGGCCCAGGAGCAGGTAAAGGCAGAGCCCAGCACTCATCACTGCCCTGGGCTGGGACACAGACTGCTGTAGCCCTGTCTTCTCCCCAGCCAGAGGCACATGCTCCTCATTAATGGCCACATTGCATGACTCGGGCTTTGCAGAGGAAAATAAAAACAGTGAGCTCATCACAGGAGGAAAAACACGAGTGAGAGGAATTGCTGTAAATATTTATATCTTCAGGGCCTTTAATGTGATTGCAATTTTCCCTTTCTGCATTTAAACAGCCAAGCCATTGCTGTTTGAGACTGTATTTTTTGTTTGCAGGGTGATTTTGAAGCCCACACATGTGTCCCCCATGCCAGAGCAGCCTCTGCCCCCAACACCCAGCTCTGAGCAGAGCTCAGGACGCTCAGTGTCACCTCCACTGGTGCTCAGACAGCCTCTGACTCGTGGCCTGGTGTGCACAGAAAGAGCTGCCTCATCCAGATGGACTAAAACCCCTGGAGCAAACCCGTCCTGGGGCATGGCACTGCCGTGGCAGGGCTGGGGCTGTGCAGGGGCTCTGCTCTGGGTGTGAGGGACAGGGTTTGACGTGCCTGCTGTCGCTGCCCTCCCCTTGGAAACCTCTCTGTTGCTCTTGGATGCAGGGCTCTGGTAGCAGCCAACTGCCTGCCGAGCCCTGGATGCAAACTTTCTGCATGAAATAATGGCCTCACACCCACATAAACTGAAATGGTTTCTATGGAGAATA
The DNA here is from genome assembly GCA_013397725.1 of Rhagologus leucostigma. Classification (NCBI taxonomy): domain Eukaryota; kingdom Metazoa; phylum Chordata; class Aves; order Passeriformes; genus Rhagologus; species Rhagologus leucostigma. Next base: position 76,225 of record VZTD01000131.1, on the reverse strand, counting down.
TCCTGGACCAGGCTGCAACCTCACCCTGCTTGCTTTTTTACAAACTTCAGTGAGCCATATATATATGTATATATATTTATATTTTTTAAAGTTTATGACAGTGAACTATATTAACCTGCTAATGTGAAAAGCATGAATGTGAAGAGCATGAGGTGGCACAGCCTTCTGGAATGAAAAAGGAAGAATGGTCTCGGAGACGGGCTGGGGGTTATCACTGCTCTGCAATGTCCCCAGGGCGTTTTGCTTCACGTTGGTTTTGCTTTCCAGCCTTTGTTCAGACTGTAAATTATTTGAGGCAGGATTTGTACACATGTGCAGAGGACAGGAGAAGGAGGTGCTGATTTTAGTGTGGTTGTTCAGATGAAGCATCAATGCTTAGAGCCAGCACTGGCTGTGGCAACTGCTGGGCTTAGGAGCATCAGGGATATCAGACTTTGAATTTTCTGTTGCCTCACACAGGGCAGGGGTCACCTACTGAGCAATGTGAGTGTGGAGCTGTCATTAGGAATGTCTCCGTGGCAGGGCTGTGGGACACCTCCTGGTCCCCCTCAGTGACAGTGGCGCCCACAGCCACCCCATGATCACAGAGTGTTGTAACAGAGCTGTTCCAGCAGCACATCCTGTTGTTTTCTCCTTTGGATTTTTTTTTTTTGGTGACGTTTGAGTTGTGCTAAAGAACAAAGCGTGAATTTATGGTTCTCTTTCTCTTTAATCCTTCTAGATCATCAAAGAGCCTCCCCCACCTCCTGCAGAAGACAGCGAGGTGAGTGACACTGATCTCCTCGGTGTTTAGGACAAGGTTTTGTTCAGTCTCGTCACAAAAGGTGATTACATCTGCGAGTTCAGTGCCTCCACTGAGCAGGTAGGGAAGGAGGACAGCTCAGACAGTGCCTCACTTGGTCAGAACAGCACTACAGAGTCAGGCTGTGATTCACACAAGGGACAACCCTTAAGCCTGTGTTCGAAGTTAGTGGAACCTAAACATGTGCTCAGCTGCCTTCCTGGAATGGCACGGTAATGATTTTGGTGGTTTGGGATATATAACCACTGCTGGCAGGAGCTCCCAGTGCTGAGCCCTCAGAGCACAGTTGCTGTGAGAAAAGGAAGCTCATGGTCCTTGCGCTGTCTGAGGCACATTCAGAGCAGATGTAAAACCCCAGCAAAATCCTCTTGCCATCAGCGGAGCTGCACAAGCCAGGGAAGTTTTAGTGGAGAGCAATCAACAAACAGTAAATCAGCATTAAAACTTCCGTCTTAACTCCGCTTGCAAGTTTTAGATGAATCTTATCACAAATGGTTGAAGCTCTGCCACCATCATTTAACAGACTGTGCCCAGAAACATGCCCAGTTTTCCATCTGCCTCTTTCTCTGTGCTCCTGCTCTCAGCACGCAATGAGTCTCTGCTTTGCTCCTGGTGTTTTCCACATGGGATGTCACTGCAGTCCCTGGGCTCTGTGCAGGGCACTCTGATGGCAGTGGGAGTTTTTCCATTGACTTCACCGGGGTTTGGATCAGTTCCCCTTAAATATGCAAGTAAAATTAGACTTAGGTCTGCGCTCAGAGTGATTTGGTTGGGTAGTTTGCCTTGCTTTCTGCTTCTGGAGACAAATTCATTGCCTGCTTCAGCGTGCAAGTGGAAAAGCTTGTGAAATGGTGCTCTCTGCTCTCCATGAAGCCTGGCCCAGGGAGTGTGGGGCTGAGCCAAGGCTCAGAAAAGCTCAGGCCTCTGCAAGGAGCAGGGATCCGGCCTCGGTTCTCCCTGCACTGTCCAGGGCAGCAGGACCCAGGGCCAGCCCTAGAACCTCCACCTTAGGCCACTTGACCCCTTCAGAACAGGCCTGAAGCAAACTCCAAATCAGACCATTCCCAGACCCAAGGGGGGTTTGCAGTTGGATCCAGTGCTCCCTGTGCCTCTCTCTGCAGGCACCTGGCCTGTTTCCCTGAGCAGATATTTGTTTGGGCTGTGCGAAAATCCACCAGCTTTGTCAGCTTCTGTCCTCTGAATGAAAAGGAAAATATTAACCTCAAATTGCACATGCTTTGTTCTGCATCACACATGCCTCCAAGCCAAGGGATTCAATTGCTGAAATTAATTAAAATACATCATTCTGGAATGCTGGCTCCCTGGCCAAGAACTGCAGGGGGAAATTACATCCCCTAAGAGGGAAGACGTGCGTCACCTATAAGGAAGTCTTTTGTCAACCCAGTAAGTGCTGCAGAAGCAGAGCAGTTACTGCAAAATCACAGTTGCACCTTGAAATTCAACTTGTCCAGGCTTTGGTTGTACCCTGAGAGGGCCCTGCACAGTGACTGAAATTGGCATTCAGTAGGACCTGTGCTTTACCTGCTGCCTCGTCAATCCAAGAGGGGATCTGACCATTCTTTTGGGTGTTGTTCTCCTCTTCGGGGACCTTGGGATGGCAGGGTTTGGTTACAACAATCATGGGTTGGTTCGGGTTGGAAGGGACCTTACAGACCCTCCCATTCCACCCCCTGCCACGGGCAGGGACACCTCCCACTATCCCAGGGTGCTCCAAGCCCCGTCCAGCCTGGCCTTGGGCACTTCCAGGGATGGGGCATCCATCTCTACAGTGTGCCAGCTGCTCTCATGGTATCGTTTCACCTGTGCTTCCCACCAGAGCACTTCCCCAAAGCTCCGTTATCCCAGAGCCAACGTGCACATTTAGCAGCCAAAGGTTTTTTAGAAAGGAAAATGTAGTTTATATTATTTTAGCATCTATTTATTTTTTACTATTTTACTATGTTAGCATCAGGGCAGTGCTCAGAAATCAGTAAGGCTTGAAGCTGTGACTTGCACTGTTTTTTCCTAGACAGAAGAGCTTCCCACTAGTGACAGAATAGCAGAAGCTCTGACAAGATGCATTTTGTTGGTGCATTTGCTCCTAGAGAGGCTGGGCCACAGAGTGGGGCTGGCAGAAGTGTGATGAGTTCTCAGAAGGTTGAAGCCTCCAGATTTTCTTCTTTGCTCTAAACAAATAGAAGATGGAGTTGATTTTCTACAGTCCAGGTTTTTTGGGTGTTGCAGATATCCCTCTCCCCTGCAGGAAACCAGCAGCTGCTCCTCTCCAGCAGGAGGGATTGCTGGTCCCTTCAGCAGCAGGGTTACAGTTGGATTTTTTTCTTCTTACGAAAGTCTTGGCCAAAAAAAAAAGTCAAAGAATTCTTGCATCAGCAGGTTTGGGAGCTGAGGCCCACAGGAGGAAGGAGAATGCATTACACTCTAACAATGAGGGGGAAGCAGCCTTTGCTGTCGGACCCGCCAAAGGTTTTATTGAACTCTGTTTCAGAGGCCCTTTGAGACATGTTGGAGACGCTTCACTGTTGGTGAAGGAAATCATTATTGGCCAGAAACTCCCAATTAATTCATTCAGAAATTGCAAATGTTGTCAGCTCCCGCTGTGCTGCTCGGGGAGCTGGGGATGCTGAGGGTGAAGCCCAGGGATGGACAGATGGTTTCACTTAGGCCAGGAAGGATTGAGTTAATGCCAAGCGGAAGAGGTGAGTGCCTGGAGGAGCCAGGAGCACCTTTCTGGCCTGTGATTAGTCACTGAAGGTGGATCAAAACCACATTCTTCTACCCCCAGTGAATAGGAAGGCTTTTTCTAGCCCTGCTGGAGGAAGACACAGCTGCTTTTACTCCTGTGCCCCATCACCTTCAGGCTGGGTTTATTGGAACAGCTCTGCCCAGCTCAGAGCAGAAACTCACCACAAGGCTGAAGCTGGTTCTGCTATAGCAACCTATCCTCAGAATACACCAAAAAACCCCAGCTGCAGGGCTCTGCAGCTTCCAACAGTTCCCTATTCACTCCCTGGCCCGGGCCAGAATTCTGCCGCTGTCAGTCCTGGGCAGACTGGCTGCAGTCAGAGGGTGCTGAACTGGAGCCCCCCCAAGCATCCCAAGAGACACACACTGCCCTCACTGCTGCCCTGCCCTGTAAGCAGAGCCTAAAACCCACAGCTGGATCTGTGCAGGCACCGCTCGTTCCCACAGCAGCAATCCAGGGACACAAAGCTCCCTGAAGTCTGGCAAAGCCAGGCGGGAGATCTACCAGATGGCCAGACTTGCCCTTTTCTCATCACTCAGTCCCTTTCTTTCCCTGCTGCTCTGTCACCCAACATCCACGGACATCCCTAATGTGGCACTGGAGCCAAGCCACCAACCAGCCTGTAATGGGATAATTCCTATGTCTGTTGTCCTCTTACCCACCCACAGCACAGCGAACACACACAGGGAGGTGCTGCACAGAAAGGGCCATTCAGCAGCGCTGGCACCAGACCCTGAAGGTCGCTGACACTGTCTTGGGAGGCAGCATGGACAGGAGGGACTTAACTCCCTGCATGGCAGCTGCTGCTCAGCCGAGGGATGAAAGCCCTGTCCAGCTGGATCCACATTGATTGTTGGGATCTGATCTCTCCCACAGCATTCCTGAGGCCAGAGAATGACTAAAGGAGATTCAGCTGCTTGGAGAGCTGCTTGAACCCTCACTTATTATCGTGGAATCACAGAATGGTTTGGGTTGGGAGGGTCCTTAGAGATCATTTTGTTCCACCCCTCTGCCATGGGCAGGGGACACCTTCCACTAGACCAGGTTGTTCAATTATTGCTGATCATTATTCTTTTCCAAGCTGTTTTCCTTGCTCCTTCTGGAAAGCCTTGCTGGGGAGATAGCAAAACAAGCTCCAGAGAAAGGATCTGATAGGAATTTTTTGTAGACACCAAGGCAGGAAATTTATTCTGCTGTTCCTGAAACGAAGCCAGGTCCCAGTGGTGTGCCAGTGCTTCTCCTTCCCTTCTACAGTGAGCTGTGGAAATACAGGAGGAGGAGAAAAGGAACCTTTCAAGAGGCAGGCATTTGAAAGAAAAAAGATGGGGCTGTTACTGGCAGTAGACGAGGTGCAGGTACTACACCATGAGGGTGTGGAGTTTCATAGCCAGTTCCATGTGGAATAACACCTCAGGCCCAGTGCAGTGCTGGGGCCCAGAGCTGGGGGAGTTGGGTTTAATCCCATCGCGGTGCACTGGGAGCCCTGGTGTTGATTCCCATGACCTTATAGGACCTACACCTCCCTGCAGCTTGGTGTCTGAGCTCTGGAGTGGGAACAGCTTAGCATCCTCCCTTCACCAAACCCAGGCCTCCCTCTCGTCTGTGCACACGCAGTGCTTCGCTCTTGGAGGACTTCACTTCAGGCAGGACCTCGGAGGATCTGGGCCACAGATAAATGGGGAGTTTCTGTGATGATCAAGGCCACCAAAGGCTGGTTTGATAAACGTTTGTGCCTCAAGGATGAGCTTGTATGAAGCTGAAGTTGTTCAGGCTGTAGAAGAGAAGATTCTGGGGAGCCTTTAGAGGTACCAAGGTACCAAGCAAAACCTTCCCCAGCCGGAGGAAATGTTCCCTGAGAACAGAGCAAGGCGTCCCCAAAGTGTAACAAAGCAGCTGAGAGGTGGCCGTGGGATTTGGGAATGACTCCAGCGTCAGGAGAAGGGGTAGAAAGGAGCCTTGAGGACAGCTGGATTTGCCTCTGTGTTCTCTCAGCTGTAGAATTCGATGATAACATCTCTCACAGAGAAATGATTGTTGTGTCGTGGCTCAGCCTTTGGTAATAGAGGCAGAGCTCTCTATAAATGCTGAATTCTGACAAAATTCAGACATTGCAGAGACAACTGGGAAAATAATTATAAGGGTGGGGAGAGGGGTAAGTTGTCCAAACTTTTTTTTTTAATATCTGGCCAAATTTAGTTTGAATTCTTACCCTCAGTGGTTCAGATGTCCCTTGTGGAGCCTGAATTATCCTTGTGTTACCCACAGATGAGGTTCCCTCAGGTCAGGGTCAAAGTATCCAGAGCCCGGCCTGGCCTCTGAGATAAACACAAATCTTTGTTTTCTGCAATCCAGCACTTATGAATCTGGATCCCTGACTGTGAAATGCAGCTCTGTCCTGCTTCTTCCTATTTGTTAAGAGAAACTCTAGCTCCATCTAAAGCAGATTTTGGGGTGGAAAGTTGCCAAGTGCTGTACAGTCAATTTCCAGCATCCTTAAATGCACTTGAATTTTCGGGGGCTGTTTTTGAGGCTGCAGCTGGGTCAGAGCTGGAGCTCCCCAGGTACAAATCCCGGTGTAGCCACGTGTGGAAAAATACAGGTGAAGCAGGCAGGATGTGAGAATTCAGCCCTGGCTCAGGGGGCAGGGAGCTGGGGTGCTGGATGTGGGGACGGTGGGGACTGGGTGCCTCTTCCTTCCCATTTTCCTGCTGCCTCCCTGCCCTGACCCCCGTTTCCAGTTCCTCCAGCTCCTCACGTGTGCGGTGAGCACACTGGCCAAGAGTGTAGGACATCACTGGTGGGGGCTTTCTGCTTGTATTGCAAAACCTCCCCTGCCCTTCCAAACATGTAAACAGACTCATTCTGCAGAAAACTTGTGACTCCTTTGTTTTTCAAGCGTCCGTGTTGCCTTTCTGTGCGTGTGCTGTTGTCCTGGCTCCCGACTCGCAGCGAAGGGACTTGCAGGGCTTTTAAGGGCTTGTGGGGAAGATTTCCTAAACCTTGGTATTTCCTGTTGTGAGAAGTCCAGTCTGTGCTAAACTGAAGAGAGAGAAAGAGAATTGCTGAAGGAAAATATTTAGATGGCTTCGCTTCCAATTTTTTTTTTTAATTTGTAACAAAAAAAAAGTCCTCATGGAAAACTTCATGCGGAGATATTGAGTTCTTGGGTTGCAGCAAAGAGCTCTGCCCAGGGCCAGAGAGAGAGGTCAGCTCTGAAGAGAAGAACCTGGTAGTTGTGACCAGTTGTTCACCCTTCCCTTAGATCGGGACACATTTTGCAGCCCAGTTTCTGTGTTTTGATAAACTGAAATGCTTTTGGTTGCCATGAAAACCGTAGTTTTTCTTGGATTTTTCCCCCCCACACACAGTTTTTCAGTTTTCCTGATGGGGAGTTTCAATTTCAAAGTACTTTTGGCTTTCCCAGTTTTGGAAAGCTCCTAAGTTTTGGAGTTCAGCCAAGTCCCTGTGAAAAATTAAAGAAGGAAGAAGAAAAAAGAGAGAGGGACCATTTTTCTTTTCTCTCCACGTTTTTCACAGGAAATACTTCACGTTTTTGATGAACTCTGCTTTTCTGCTTTGCCAGTTCACAGCCTGAACTGTAGAAATTAAAGGGAAAGGCACTATAAGAGCTCCACATCCACTCTGACCTTACAAAGTGCAACAAGAGAATTTAAAATACCTTGACTCTCGCTAGAGTTTTAGCAGACTCATTTTAAATAAACCTAAGGGAATGTTCTTGATCTGTTCGTTTGCCCATATCTGAATGTCACCTTGAGGTGCTGAGCACGTTTGGCTCTGTGGCTGGGATGTGCCTGCGGCGAGCAAGGGCAGGACACAGAATTTAAATCTCATTTTTCACACAGGGCCTGACTTTCTCTGGCACAAGCCACAGGACTCCCCAAAGCCACATGGACTTCCACGGGCAGCTGCCCCAGCCGAGGCACAGGTTCATTACAGGAGCTGATTCCATTCTTGTGACTTTTCCATGAGGCGTTTCCATCCTATTCCTCTTGGCCAGCTCCTCTCAATAAACCTGGGCATTCCCACTGGGGTTGTTTCCGAAGGTACCCCGAGTTTGCCATCACTCAGGAGAAAATTTACTCATTTTCTTGCTCTTTCCCTGCACCCTGTGAGGCCTGAACTCCAATACGGGGATTTATCCAGGCCCTGGAGGGTCCCTGCAGCACAGGGAGCCATGAGCAGCAGCTGCCTCTCCCCAGTCCCAGGTGAAAGGAATGAGTGGCAGAGGTGAAAAATACCAAAATTTCATTCTTGCTGGAGCTGGATGGTACCTTTCAGGTGCTGGTGTTTATATCACAAAACGTTGTCCTTTCATGAGAGTACATCCTCTGGAAAATAACTAGAGAGCAGAACCTTGCCTGCCCTGCAGGCTCCGAGGACAACGCAGCCTGGGACTGTTCATTCCTTTCCACCCCTGGTGATTCTCCCTGACAGTGCCACCCCCTGCTGCTGTTTTGCAGGAGGAGGATGATGATGGGCTGCCAAAGAAGAAGTGGCCAACGGTCGATGCCTCTTACTACGGTGGGCGAGGAGTGGGCGGCATCAAACGGATGGAGGTAAGGAAATCCCAGCTCAGGGGTCAGACCTGGGCTGGGGACTGGGCTGTGACACCGCCCTGCAACCCACCCAGGAGGGAACTCAGGAGACAGGCACAAACTTCCTTGGGCTTTTTTGGTACATCTGAGTCCAGATCATTTTTGTATGGGAATATTTGAGAGCCAAACATAGATTTCTGCAGTTTGGGACCATGTTTTTCCTCTAGTACAGCAACGTCCTGGTCCGTGCCTGGGATACGGGGACAGCGCAGCCGTACAAATTACAATGAAATGGTTTTAGTTTATCTGAAAACCTTCCCCACTCTCACATTTCTCATAAACCACCACGAAGGACAAGTTCAAAATTTGGGCTGCATCTAGAAACAAACCTCACAGCCTGTGCATTGCTCTTCAGCTTGGACCTGGACACTGGGAAAACACAGGCAGGGCTCTGTTCTTGCAGCAGGGGTGTGACTGCAGCAGGGGCTGCTGCGATGTGACACGGCCTGATCCCTCCTTCCAGGTGCGCTGGGGAGAAAAGGGCTCCACGGAGGAAGGTGCTAAGTTAGAGAAGGCCAAGAACGCCAGGGTCAAGATGCCAGAGCAGGAATACGAGTTCCCTGAGCCCAGGAACCTCGGGAGCAACATGCGCCGGCCCTCGTCCCCTCGGAAGTGGTACTCCCCCATCAAGGTGAGTCCAGCCCTGCCTGGTGCTGCCTGGGACGTGTGCAGGAGATCTTTTGTCATGATGTGTGTTCACATCCAAGGCTCGGATCTGTCCACAAACCCGTGATCCCGAGTGCTGCTGGAGTGGCTGTGCCTGAGGGAGCCCCCTGAGCGTGTGCGTGGGGAGGTGCTGTGGGAAGGAGCCTCGTGGGGCAATGGGAGTTTCCCACCTGGTTGGTCAGGTCTGGGAGTTGTGTTTCTTTCTTAGACCAGAACAGGATCCTGATCTCTTGCTGGGGCGTGGCAGCTTCTGGGAAGTGCTCACAGAGTGCAAAGGTCCACACTGCACGTTCCCTGAGATGTAGGGAATAGATAGGATCTTCTCCAAAAATGATTAAGGGATTGAAGCATCTCTCGTGTGAGGAAAGACTGTGGGAGCTGGACCTGTTCAGTCTGGAGAGGACTGGAGGAGCTCTCATTAGTGCATATAAATATCTCAAAGGGGTGTCAGAGGATGGTGCCAGACTCTTTCCATTGGTACTTCACTGTACAGAGCTTGCCTTAAACTTGACGCTGGGGGATGAGAAGGTGCCTCCCCGAAGGAAAACAGAGGCTTCACTGTCCCGCTTCCTTCCTGCCCCACAGCAGCCAGTGGGGTCAGACAAAAGCCGTGAGCCAGGCTGGAGATGTCCCACCCTGCCGAGCTCCCTGCACTGCCTCTGGTTACTGACCTGCTCCAGGTGGTGCCCACAGGAACCGGGCAAGCCTCGTGTTTGGGCTCTCCTCAGTCCCTGATCTTGCAGCTGCTTCAAACCCAGGGGTGGGAGCGGTGGGGATGCTCAGGGGAGCCGGGGTGGTTTCCTGAGCGTGCAGAAACGTGAACCTCCTTGAAAATTTGGTCCAGCACCTTCTCTCTTTTCCCCCTGGAAGATTATCATCTCGTAAACAGAGCCTCCCAACAAGCCATTTGCAGTTGTGTTGTAATGACTTCAGCATGTGTCGGTGGAGGTTGTTCCTTCCCACAGTGGGACAGGTTGGAGGCAGCAGTCCCAGCTCCGAGTGGGGAATGCAGCACACCCCAACCCCACGGGGCTGCCCTGTGCTCCTGAACGAGCTGCGCTGTCGCTGTGCATCAGCGCGCTCGGAAAACACACCAGCCCCACCTGGGAGGTTCTCCTTGCTCCTGGAAATGACCTCATCCAGCCAAGACACAGCGCAGTCGGTTTTTGTAACTGGGCTGACAGAAGCACTGATTTTAGGACAAAGAGCCCCAAATACCCACTCAGGCAGCTGGAACCATGTGGGTGCAGCTACCTGAGCTCATTCCTTGAGAGCTGGGTCCTTCCCCACAGAAGGTTCTGCTGAGTTTCTTCCCTTCCCCAGTTGATGCTGTTTGACCACAGCCCCAGGAGACCTTCAGTGAATTTTCAGGATTTATTCTGCGTGATGGGAAATCAGCTCTGAAAAGAGGAATCAGGTTTGTTGCAGATCTGTGTCCAGGATGGAAATTCTCCAAAGTTCAAGAGAGGCTTGGAGAGAAGATTCAGTGAATGTAGGGCTGAGGCTCAGTGCTGACTCCGGAACAGCTTTTGCTTCATAACAACAAGAATTCAGTTATAAGGGCGCCTACAAATATTAACAGCATCTCATGGGTGATACATATTCTTAATTCCTTTAGAAATATCTCTCTTATCTACCATTCCAATGGTATACAGGATAGGGACAGTTCCAGTCCAAAATCCTGTATTCGAATACTCCCCAAACTCTGGAGTGCTCCACATCTGGATAGTATTTAGCAGCCTGGGCAAGAATTTACCTAATTATTAATTACCACCACACCCCTCACTGAGCTGCACCCAAAAAGTGTATGGAGACAGGATAACTTTCCTCGTGGACAATCATCAGCACTCACCAAACCCAGGAAGGATCATTCCTGTGGAGCAGAGTCCTGCTGCTGCTCTCCCTGGGCAGTGAGGAATCAGCAAAATTGGCAAAATTCATCAGCAGTCTTGGCAGAAAGTCGTGTCCTGGAGGTGTGAGCACAGGAGATGGATTTGCAGGGAAGCTCTCCCGGAGCCGTGGCAGGCAGGGAAGGCGGGAGCAGCCCGTGACCTGCCTGGGGCTGGACCCTCAGCCAGGGCAGCACTGGCTGGATCCATCCCGCTTTGTCCAGTCTGGGTTTTAAAATAACAGAGAGGCTCCCACCACTTCTTGGGGGGAATATTTCACAGACCCCCAGACCTCACCCAAGGAAATGTCTTCTGATGCTCAGCTTGAATTTTCCCTCTTCTGCATGCTCCAAGTGCGCTGGGCTTAAAGCAGATGTTAAATTTCCACCCCCTCCACTGGGCTGGTTGAAGCACCCCTTTGGGAAGCAGATAAACATGCCTGTGACAAGCTGCTTAAAAAAATCATGGGTAAAGGAGAAGGGCAAGGAATTAAACTTCAGGAATGGTGAACCAAGGGTGCTTGAATCTGATAAAGAGCCAGGAAATTCACATCGTAGGACCAGTCATCTTGCTGGCCACAGGCCTCTCCCAGCTGCACAAGTACCAGCCCCTACTTAGAATGTTCTGCCTTTTATGATGGAGTTCTTCTTCCCTCTATTTTTCAGTCTTCCCAGAGTCATGTCTGTAAGCAGGTAGACAGCTGAGACTAGATAGACTGTTTTTTTAAAATGCTCCAGAGATTTATTTGCTACCAAATGTGGCTACTGACACTTAACAGATTGGGGTTATTATTGTTGTTATTCTGATTTGCTGCTGTTACTTCTCAGCACGGTGCCAACTGGATTATCCTGCTTTTAAAATGTCATTTCAACTGTTTGAAAAGTCAGCGCAGATAATCCAAGGGGAATGACAAATCTGAAAACTTCTTAAGAAACTCGCCAAACCCTCAGTTCATCTGACAGGGAGGGGCAGCACAAAACATAGATGGAAGTGAATCAGAGAGCCATGGAATCATTAAGGTTGGAAAAGCTCTCCGAGATCCTCAAGCCCAGCCATCCATCCAGCACCACCACCACGTTCACCATGAAACCACGTCCCTGAGTGCCATGTCCACACGTTTTTTGAACGCTCCCAGGAATGGGGACTCCACCACTGCCCTGGGCAGCCTGGGCCAGGCCTTTCCAACCCTTGCAGTGAAGAAATTTTTCCCACCATCCAACCTAAACCTCTCCAGGCACAACCTGAGGCCATTTCCCCTCATCCTGTCACTTGTTACCCGGAACAAGAGACTGATCCCCACCTGGCTACACCCTAAGGCTGAAGCACCGAGTGGTGCTCTCCAAAGGACACCTCAGGTGAATCCCACATGGAGGCCACTCCAGCGTTTCCTGGGCCATGTGTCCCTGGCAGTTCTCCAGCCTTTGTCCCTCCTGCCTCTGTTCACAAAGCTGCCACGGCACAGCGGCCTGGCCAGAGAGGCCCAAGTGCAGCTTGGGTTTACAGACAGCTCCAAAAGTGCCTCTGCGTGACACCAACAGGTCTGAGGAGCACCAAGGTAACTCAGGGTCAATGCAGTGCTGAATTAACCATGAATTCAGAGGAAATTCCATGGCTGGAACCGTGCCCTCCTTCATTTGTCATCTGCCCCGACTGTTTCTTCTCTCTGGGCTTCAGATCTAGTAGGACTCAAGGCTTAATTTGCCTTCAGACCTTTCATTTTTCTCCAAGTGACCTCGTGCTTCAACTGCGGAGGAGTTCCAGACACGGAGACACGGCCCATCCATGGAGAGCACAGGAGGGTTTCTGTTTCCAAGTGAAAGTGTTGCCATTTCATTTCTTCAACCATCATCCTTTCCATGATGCACACGCCCTCTCTTCCACCCAGATGTCTCAGGCAGACCCTGAGGCTCCCAAAGATGGAGCTCTTGGCTTTTCCCAAGAAATCTTGGTAGGCTCTTGGAAACTGGGACTGCAGAGTAAAAAGGAATTTTTTTTGTTCCATGGAAAGTTGTCGCTTTGCCTCTGGTTTCCTAAAGGAGAAATGGAAGAAAAAGGTACTTATTTCTTAAGCTGTCAGAATGGACAGGAGATCAAGAGCTTCAACCAGCTCTGCTGTAGAGGAAAGATGGATTGGAAAAGAAGGGATGGTTTCCCTCAGTTCTGAGGAGTTCTGCTGTCCAAATGCAGAAGAATCTGACAGAGAAGTTTCTTGCTTCTTCCTTTGAGAGTAACAGACTTTCCTGGCTCTCACCTTAGCAAGTCTTTTCCCCATATCCTATGGAAACAAGTTCTATGCAGTCATTCTACGTGTCTGCCTCCACCCATGTGTCCCTCCAACTCCCAAATAAGCTTTGAACCATTGGCTGAACACACTGGTTGAGGAATAGAGATCCCAGAGAGGATTATGGCCCTGCTGGTTCCTTGGAAAGGGAAGAGAAGGACTCTGCCCCGATGAAAGGGAGTCTTTAGTTCAACACCAGAGACCTGGGGTCGCAAAGGACCTCCCAAACACCCTGAGTGTCAAGTCTGGCCCTCACAGACCCTGGGGTTCACACAGCCAGACCAGGCCCTCAGCAAAATCTGCTGCCTCACTCTCAGTGAAGATCCTCACTCTTTCCCCACCACCTCTGCAACATCCAGCTCACATTTCCATTTGTTAATCCTGTCCCACGATAGTTACAGAAGGCATTTCTGCTGGCACAACATTTTTGTAGTCTTTGTTTCCAGGAAGGAGTGATCAGAGAGGACTTCCTGGATCCAGTCAGGAGTCGGTCTTTGGGCTTGGTGCTCTTATCTGCAGAAAACAGTTTTGTACCAAGGGACAGCTTTGTACATTCTCAGAGCAGCGTAGCTCTGCAGGTACAGTAAAGTTTGCTAGTAGGGGTTTTGCTCCTGGTTCCTGCTCTAATATCACAGCACTAGGAGCATTTGGAACAATACTGATGGAAACATTAATAAATACTGTCTGCTGTTAACCCTCTCCCGAAATTCCTACAAATCTCAGGGTACTGTGTTCTTCACAGACCAGGGGTCAAATGAAGTGAGTGTGAAGAGAGTTTGATCAAATAGTCTTGACCGGTCTGTAGCCTTGCACTGAGGCAGCCAGGGTGTGCCCTCGTGCAAACCCTCCTGCACCTCTCCCAGGAGCTGAGCCCGTTTTGGAAAGGAAACCCTGTCGCTGTTGTACTGGGGACGGCGAGACAACGACACAGATTCGATCCAGGAAGAAATGCAATTATTTATTAATTTACAGACTCGTTTATATATCTTAGTTCACTTGAATGGCGTAAGGTTATTGGTCCTCGCCCATCCACCTCCCATAACGATTGGTTAAACTCTACAACACCCATTTCAAAATATTTCTTCAGTCAGTAACAACAATACTGCATAACATCTTGCACTGCAAGATAAAGGAATTAATTTACAAAAACCTCTAACTCTTTTCGGCCAGCATTTCAGCCCTTGCTTTCACACGGACGCTGGCAGAAAGCTGGAAAATCTCTCAGCGACCAAGCCTTCAGCATCCACAGAAACCCTGGCTGGTTGGAATGGGGGTAGAGCAGGAATCCTCCAGCAGCAGATCAGTGTTTCAAGAGCAGGTGATCTGCTGAATATTTCTGCATTGCAAAGCCCTGGGCTGCTCCTTCTGGCCTCGTTCAGCTCATCTGGGGAGTACCTTCAGGCTTGGCTGCTGAATTCCAGTCAGGGATGAATGCTTGGGCTGTGCTGCAGGGAATGGCAGGGAGGGTCCGACCACACATCAGCCAAACTCTGTCTGCAAGAGGTTTTCAACACGTTGGGTTTTGAGCAGACCTCACCCAGGTCTGTGCCGTGCACACGTGTGTGTCTGGGCGTGTAGGGTGTGAGACCACCCAGCGAGGGGACAGCTGCTGCCTCTGAGCTCAGCGTGGGGCTGGAGGGCTTGGAAAGAGAGGTGCCACTGCCTGGAAAAGGTGCAAACGTGAGCTGCCACACGAGGAGGGCCTGGGGAGCCTGGCTGAGCCCTCCCTCGGTGGCTGCCAGGAGAGATGACCTGGGCATCACACTGCCCCCGGCTGGGGCTCAGCTCTCCTGGCGGTGCGCAGAGACGGGGCTTCGCTCAGTTCTCCCCAGCAGACTGTTTTGAGACATAAATGAGATTTCTTTCTCACAAGTCACAGTGGTCACCTAGAGCTGGAGAGGAGCTGCTCAGGCAGAGCAGGAGGCGCAGCAGTTCGGAAAGGCATCGCATGAGTTCACTGCTCACTTCCTGCACTGATTTAGAATTTTGCTGGCTGTGATGCATGGAGCTGAGTCGGTATCAGTCTCTCTCTGAGCCCAGAAGGTGTCTGAGTCACACATTACCTCTAGAAAGGTCAGACACTGTTATCTGCCTGACATCTGAGTGCTCTTCCTTTGCACTTGCAGCGAGTTCACAGCAAGTGTCTGTGAGAGAAAACATAGTTCTCCAGCATCTTCTACGGGCACTGGAAATGATGGGGTAAAACCCGTTGGGTCCAAGTGCTGGTCCCTGCACTGCACTTTGCCCAGAGCATGACAAACACCCTGTTTCCTTTCATTCCAGGGGAAGCTGGATGCCCTCTGGGTCCTGCTGCGGAAAGGATACGACCGCGTGTCCGTGATGCGTCCCCAGCCAGGAGACAAGGTACCAGCGCCTCCAAACCCTTCCTTCCAGCAGGGAACAGCAAAACCCTCTGACTGCCTCTGCCTGTGGCACTGAGGGCAGACACTCCTGACAGCTTAGAAGCAAACTCTGAGTCACATCTGTCAGCTTTGTTTGCAAACAGTTCGTGGGGTTTGGCTGATGTGGTTTCAAGCCTAAACTGTCCAGGCGCAGGGACAGAAATACCCCTGGAAGAGCCCAGCACAGGCTGCTCTTGGAGCACAGAGCTGCTCTCCACCAGTTACGGGAGAAATTGTAATGACTAGTAAGGGGTATTCCTGCACGTTTTGACAGGACCCGAGGGAATGGCTGGAGCTGTGTCAGGGGAGGTTTAGGTTGGGTATCAGGATATTCTGTGAATCTGTGATTTTCATTTGTTAAATTCCCCTCCTGGTGGAAAACGTCAGTTAGATTAATGTCTTATGCAGTCAGTCACACACCCCTGACATGAATCAACAAAGAGCTTGGAGCTGTTTCAGGAATATATTTGTCCCAAAATGTAAGTAACTGCAGCGCTGTGGAGGCTTCAAGAAACTCAACTGCAACGAAACAACAATGTAATTTTCTGGTGGAGAATCATAGGCCTGTAGCATTTGGTTCCCTGTGGGCATTTTTATTGAATACAGGACCTTTTTGTGAATTAAAAGGTTTAATATTTTATTCCTTCTCAGGGAAGATTTGCTAAAATGTCTTCACTGATTCTGATTTCTGGGAGAAAAGTTGGGAACATACAGATTACTGGTGCCTGGCAATTCTCCCTCAGAAACCAGGGCCTGTAGAATGCCTATTCTGTGAATCAGTTTTTTGACTCAACAAGCTAAAATTATTTACACGACAGATGCCACTTTCATTTACGCTGGGGAGAATCCAGAGCAGTGCAACCCTCACAGTTTGCAGCGGTTTCTCTTGGTGCAGCTGGCAGAGGCTCCAGCCTTTGCAGTGACACATCCTTGGACTCACCCTCCTGTCCTGGAGCACGAGCACCAAGCAGAATCAGCCCATCCAGGGGTGCTGTGACCCAGCCTTGGAGTCAGTCAAGCCTTTTATGACTGATTTGTGCTATAAAGGATCTCTGACCTGGGCACAATCTAATTTAGTGTGAAAGAGGAGCTGGCTGAAAATGCACCCAGGCTTAGAGCTGCTAAAATACCCGTTCCTCTCCGGGTGACTCCTTTGTTTGGGCACTTCCAGGCCCTTCTGCAGGGTTTTCCTCTGTGTCAACAAAAACCGTGAGCTTGAGCGTTTTGCTTCTGTGACTAATGGTGTGTTAGAGAGCGTCAAACCCCCTGCTGGTAATCCCTGTCAGGTTCAAGGGAGCAGCGTGTGTTTGTCCCTTCACAGCAGTGACACAGCTCCCAGGTGATGTCCCCCCCAACAGCACAGGCAAAACCAGTTTGAGACCTCGCTGTGAAACACCCAAATGGCTTTCATTGGCTTACACAGCTGAAATGGCAGAATTAGTTCGGGTTTTCCCCTTTCCTGTTCAGCAAAGATGTGTGGGTTTTGTTTCCCTACTTCAGATTTAGACTGAGGAGAAGCATCCTCGCTTCAGCTGCACGATTTCTGAGTCATCTCCCATCTTGATACAGACATTCCCTTGATTTGGATGCCAATTTTAGTCTGCCCTACTTCACTTTCTCCTAGAAAGGGATTTTACTGGGCATTAGGAAGGTTGGCTTTACAAAAGCAGAGGCTTCTGTTCAAGGGACCAAGAAGGGATGAGGCAATATTGCTGTTAGCTGAGCTGCCAAAAACTACAACTGTGCCTTGGGAGCCAAATTAGGCAAAAGGAAAAGCAAAAGGTTGCAAAAATAGTTGCAAAATTTGCACCTCATGGAATAAGGAGTCTCTCAGCCCTACTGGATCCCTGCCAGATCCCTTTGTTCTCCTCTGTGCCACTGTTCCTCTAAGAGAAATTGAAATGCGTGTCCAACCTTAGGACACAAAGGCTGCCTGACTCAGGCTGCTTCAGGGCTCGTGGTTTCTCCCAGGTCAGCAAACATCAAATATGATCTCGTAAAACACATTCCTGCTTTGGTGGGCTTGGAAATCCAGGGGGAAGGTCAGTGCTGAGCTGATGGGAATGGCAGCACAGAAACATCTGCTGGTGCTGGCCGCAGCTGTCAGTACCCTCAGAGCAGAGTCCTGGGGCACCACGAGCAGTCTGCTCTCCTTGCAAGGGAAAAAAGTACCAAGGAAAATGGGAAATTCCACAGAAAATCTTTTTTTAAATGAAACCTGCGTAGGACCTGTAGGACCTCATTGCAGAAGAAAAGGATCAGGCGTTGCACCGAAATGATGGGAAATTCCTACCTGTGCAAAGAGCTGTGTGGCCAGAATCCTCCTGGAGCAGGAGCTGCTGAGGGGCAAGAGGCTGCACCCAGCAGGTTTAGGGGTTCCTGGAGATGCTGAGGGGCAAGAGGCTGCACCCAGCAGGTTTAGGGGTTCCTGGAGCTGCTGAGGGGCAAGAGGCTGCACCCAGCAGGTTTAGGGGTTCCTGGAGATGCTGAGGGGCAAGAGGCTGCACCCAGCAGGTTTAGGGGTTCCTGGAGCAGGAGATGCTGTGGGAGGACAGTCCCAGCCAGGCAGCCCTGCACAGGAACACACAGACACCTGGATCTCTCCCAGCCCGGTGTTCCCAGTGCAGGCTTTGCCAGGGCAGATCTGTGAGAGGGGATTTGGCAGTGGTGAGCCCACGTGTGCATTCCTGTGGCCTCTCCCTGTGATTCCATGTGCTCCAGGACCAGGAGCACAAGGACAGGCTTGGTCCTCTCCAGGCTGCAGAATGCCCAGCGGTGAGCCCGGGCTCTCCGAGTGTCCAGGGGCAGGTCTGGATTTGGTCCTGTTCTGTGCCCTCCCCAGCCTGGCAGCAGAGGGGCCCCTCAGAGCTGCTCCTGGCAGCTCCAGGCCACGGTGTGGGGACTCAGATGG
The DNA here is from genome assembly GCA_013397725.1 of Rhagologus leucostigma. Taxonomy (NCBI): domain Eukaryota; kingdom Metazoa; phylum Chordata; class Aves; order Passeriformes; genus Rhagologus; species Rhagologus leucostigma. Next base: position 57,894 of record VZTD01000131.1, on the reverse strand, counting down.
TTTGGAGCTCCAGCCCTGCTGCCCGGTTCAAACCCAGCCTTGCTGGGCAAGGGCTCCAGGAAGCTCCAGCAGCTGCAGCTTTGAGGTCTTGCTGCTCAGGGCAGGGCAGCTGCAGCTTTCCAGCTTTTCCCGGACTGCCCAGCTTCATCCCGATGCTGCAGGGGACCAGGTCACCCGTCCCTCCCATCCCAGGTGCTCCCAGCAAAGCTGGGCTCTGCTTTCCCTCCCTGGCAGGCGCCCAGAGCAGTTCCAGACTAATCAGCTCCATTGCAGTGCAGCTGCTCGGGGTGGGTTCCACAAGCTGAATAAACACCTCCGAGTTATCCAGCAGCACCCCAGCAGGTCCACACTGCCAGCCCTGGACAAGCTGCCAGCCAGGGGCATGCCCTGGGAATAGGAGAAGCAGGGGTTAGCAGAGCATCCCACAGGAACCAGCAGCCTCAAAGGGAGCCAGCAGATCAAACACGGAGCCCTCTCAGGCTGGATAAATGCTCAAGCCATTGCAGGCAACATGAATGGCTCGTAAAGAGGAGCTTGAATTTGCACACAGGAGCCTTTGACCATATGATATTCCTGAAAGCTGCGAGGAGGAGCTGTTTTGATAGCAGTTTGTGCCTCCTTCTTTCTCCTCTCTTTCCTGAAGAAAGGGAAGCAGATTTCAGACCCACTGCTGTCGAGTGGGCTCCTTAATTCACCCACTGATCAAGATAAAAAAGTGAAGCCAGATGAAAAATAACTGAAAGGCATCTCTGTTTGCTTTGGAGCCTGGAAAGGAGTTGGACTGAATCCCAGGGTTACATCATTTTCATATATAAGCAGTCCCTTGCTATAATCAGTGACTTTATCCCCTGCCAGCACATGAGATGAGCTGTTCGGAAGATTCCTTGCATAGAATGAAACAGATTTCACCTCAAGCCCTGCGTTGAGTAATTGCTGCTGTTTATCTGCTGCAGCCCACGCAGCTTCCAGGGATCTGTGGAATTGTCAGGGAAGATGTCCCCCCGCCCGGAGGGTCACATCAGGCTGGGACCAGACACTGCTGCAAGGGCAGTGACTAATGCAGTTCATACACGTGGCAGAGATAATGTGGGACTGAGGATTCCGGTCCTCTCCTGCTCCCTGTGACCTCAGACAGTCCCTTGTCTTTGCCTCTTGGCTGTTCGTGCCCCGGGCCCTTTCATGGAGGTGGGGATGCCTTGTCCCGGGGCTGTTCCCTCGCTGCAGCGGGTACAGCCCTAACTGGGCAGGGAGTGTGGGATCCAGGGCTGGGTGCGTTTGGAGGCAGAGCTGAGACCTCTCCAAGGAGAACGGCCCCAAGGGAAGGGATCCCAGCCCGGAGCGTGGCACCAGCCTACCGCAAAGCTCCAGCATCCCTGTCAGCAGCAGGACACTGCCATCGCTCCTGCAGCCCCTGCCAGCCCCTGGCTGCCCCAGCAGGAACAAACCAGGGAGCAAACCTTGGTCTGGTGTGCAGGAGGCTTTTAACAACTCATCTCCGAGCCCAGAGGAAAAGGAAAAGACAGGGATGCTCAGGACCTGTTTTGAAGCGCACCCGGAGAGGCTGAGATGCACAAAAAGATGATGAAATTCTGTTTTTTGGAGTCAGACCTGGGGATGGAGGGTCTGAGGTTACCAACAGACGCAGATGGTTCCAATAAGGCAAGGAAGTGAGATCACGGGATTCCTGTGGTCTTCTCACATTTTCAAGAGACTAGGTTTGCATTCTTGTCAGCATTAATGAGGTTATTTTTACATTGGAAACATCATCAGAGAGAGGTGATGTAAAAATATATACATTTTCTAGAGAACTTTATCACTTTTATAATGGAATACAGGAACGCTTATTTGTGCAAACTGCTCACAGGACCCAAACAATTCGTGTTTCTCTGAAGTGCCAGTTGCACTTCCTTGATAAATGTTGTTCTGTCAGGAATTTATGACATTATCAAAATGTGTTTGAAGCTCAGACTTGGCCAGGAACTCTTCAATCAGGGCGCAAACTGTGTTTTAATTTGTTATGGCATTGCTTTAATTGTGGTGTGGTTTTGTTTTGTGCTTGAATAGGTGAATATAGATATAGAAGGGTATAGATAGAGGAAAAGTGTAACTAAGCCACGTGTAATTATGTGCAAAGATGTATCCTACCCAGATTAATGAAGATTGAGGGAGAAGAGCTTTTTTTGGAAGTTTACTGGTGGAATCACACCACGGTGGGTCCCAGTGCCAGGGCTCTGGTACAGATTGTGGTTGGTTGTGATGAGAGGGTGAGGCCACCAAATACATGAAAATGTCCCCATTAAAATAATCACAATTGTTCTTTTCACTAGGAAGGGAAAATGTGTGTGAGCATGTGCTGACATAAAAATTGGTCTTTATATAAACAGAGCAGCCAGAGTAAGAAATCAGACATTTACGGCCAAACTTCCTGAACCTTCACCACAGAAAAGCACTGTGGAGAAGGAGAGCTCTGCTAATTGCACAGTAAAATTTCCTCCTTCTCTGTCCTTTCTTACATCTTTAACTACCTTTAATCTGCTGCAAGAATGGGGTGTTTCAGAGAGGGATTAGCACTGCCTGCTGCACCACCTGAGGAATTTGGGTGTCTCTCTATTTCTGGCAAATTCAAGCCCTTAGAAAATCAAGTCTCCTTTCCTTGACTTTCCCTGCCTGCTGGAGAATGCTGTGTACTTGCGAAGACCAGCCTGGGAAATAACTTACTGTCTCTCACTTCCCACACAGAGCTGAAATGCAGGGAAATTAAATCTGAGCTGAAAAGATTGGGACAGTGCTGCCACACACCCTGGGGCCCCGTTCACTGTGGTGGTGTGTTCCTGTGCTCCAGGTGTCAGCTAAAAGCAAACCCACCGTGCCAGGAGCTGTGCAGGTGTAAATTAAACCAGGAATTCAGCCTTACCCGAGGCAAGGGAGAAGAGAAAATTTGGGCAGCTACAGGGAGAACCACTGGGACACTGTGGTGGTACTAATTCATCTGAACTCTAAACAGGGGATCTGTGAGAGCAGCTGGAATATTCTGTTAATGTAGTTCAAATCCTCCCCTAACCACAAGGAACAGTTTTTCTTGCTAGTTCATTTTCCCATGCACAGCTCCCATGCTGCGTCCAAAGAGGAAATTAGGAGGAAATTCTTCCCTGTGAGGGTGGGGAGGCCCTGGGACAGGTTTCCCAGAGCAGCTGTGGCTGCCCCTGGATCCCTGGCAGTGCCCAAGGCCAGGCTGGACACTGGGGCTTGGAGCAGCCTGGGACAGTGGAAGGTGTCCCTGCCCATGGCAGGGGTGGCACTGGGCCTTAAGGTCTTTGCAGCCCATCCTATGGCTCTGAGAAGTGAGTTCTCTGAAACCATTAAAAGTGTTTAATTACGGAGTGGCCAGAGTGAAGGGTGATGTGGGGATGGCCAGGTATTGCTGATTAATGAGGAACATCACAAAGCACACAAGCAAAATCTGTCACCCTGGGAAATCCCCTGGCTCCTGCTTTATTTTGAATTAGGAGCCTATTTTAGAGACAAAGCAATTCAGATGTAAGGTAACTGTCTGATTTCAGTGTCGTGAATGGAAACCTCCTCCTAAACAAAGAGCAGAAACCAGGAGATAGGATTTCAAATCCCCCTGGTTTGAACACCAGACACGGTCCCTTTCCAGCCCTGAGAGTAAAACCAGCTGTGCAGCCCCACAGGTCACCCCTACACATGCCCATGTGATGATTCCTGTCCCTGCAGACCCAAAGCCACCCAGGCACTAACAAGGAGCTGCTGTTTAACCCATCCGTACGTCCCAGCTCACAGATTTCCCCTGACAGGCAGCAGAGCCTGAGAACAAAACCGTAACCTTTCCACACATTCTGCTGCACTGTGGTTTTCCATTAACAGCCATGGAAAAGTTAACCTAAACATTTGCTCTTTTTCCTGGAACTAACAGCTCCAAAGCCAAGAGCCTGGGATCTGCTCCTCAGCCTGCAGAGTGCTCGGGGCTGGGGGAACAGAGCAGAGCTGGCCCTTGAGCTCCTGAGGCAGCTCCTGAAGGGTGCAGTCAAACCTGATCCAGGGCAGGATTTATCCCAGACAGAATTAAAAGTTATGCCTTTAACATTGACGTCAGAAGCTGAGGCAAACCCAGCACCAGGGACTGTGGGGATGGGAATTATTCCTCACCAAACGCTGTAGGACAACATTCAGTGGACAGTAATTCCCACTTCCTCGAACCACGAGCACTGCTCAGGGTGATTGTCCTGAGTCATGGAAGGTGAAAGCAGCCATCAAGCTGTGTTCTCATTTTCACATCATGGAAAATCGTGTCCTGAATCCTGCCCTGTCCTCTTTGCCCAAGCTGCAGGCAGGGAGATCCTGCTCAGGTCACTGCTTTCTGGAGGCTGAGGCTCGCTCTTCCTCTCCAGAGCAGTGTTTACCACTGCCCTCGATGAGTTGTTCCAGGTGCTGCTGCCAAAAGAATGCAATTTTTCATTTGAGTTTTTCTCTCTCCTCCTCATACCCAGCAGGTTTTGTTATTCAGCCCCCAGCTGGAAGGTTCCAGCCTGGCTGAGGTGTCTCTGATGTGTCACTCAGCCTTTCTCCAAGCCTGAACCACCTCTTTCCAGCAAGGCAGCGGGAAGAGCGACCAGATCTTCCTGGAAATGACACCCGTCCCACAGCAGGAATGAGCCAAGAGCAGCTCCTGCAAAAGCCATCAGGGCTGCTGCTGACATTCCCATGCCCACTCATCCCTGGGAGAGCCACGCTCCTGAACTCTGGCACGAGCAGAGTCTGGGACCATTAAGCTCATTCCCACGCTCGAGTTTGGCAAGGCAGCAGCCTGTATCATCTTGTTTCGCTTCTTTTTGGAGGATTTGCTCCGATTGTTTCCTCTTCAGTAGTTCCCCAGCTGGGTCAGTCCTTCGTGGTGTGGTCAGAAGTGTCAAGCCCCAGCAGCTGGCAGAGCAGGGGGTGTTATCAGGGTGTTATCGGGGTCGTGGTGGGGCTGGAGAGCCGGGCACAGATGAGAAGTGATGAGTAAACTCCTGAGTGAGATTTCACTGGAGGCTGAAGGGGCAGAACCACTCTGTGCTGTGGGCCCTGAGATGCAGAGTCCCATATGCATAGCCACCGACATTACACACACACACACACATATATATATGCTCTGAATAAGCTCTTGTTTATTTAATTATTTTGAATTCTTCATTATGTTTCGCTTCCTCTTTTCTTCAATAAGTCCAGCTTTTGGGTTGCTTGAAGAGAACAGGATTGTATAAATACAAATATAAACCACTGCTTTAACATCTGGATAGACCAAACCATGTCAAGGCATCGAAGGAAGTTAGGTGGGTTTTCTGCTGGTTTTTCCTGCTGAATTTAGGCAGGATACTTGTCTGCAGTGGAGGAAACTGCCCCTGGTAGAGCTGGAGTTCGGTGTAATGTCACTTGTCACTGGTTTTGATGTTTATCCTTCTCCTTTGGGGTAAATCCCACCTCCTCACTGGCCTCAGAAGGAAACCCCATTTTGTACCAGTCTGTTCCTGGGAGTTAAAAAGTCAGATCTAGGATGGTTTGTAGTACTGAGACCTGACAGAAGACTGGATCTTGCTCCAAACTTTCTCACCCTGCAGTGCTTCTCACAAAATCTTTTAAGGTGAGCCGTAAGAGCCCACAGTTCTCAGTGCTGCCTCTGCAGTGAGAGACCAGGTCCTTAGAACCCCACTGGAGTGATGATCTTATCCATGCAAGTCCTCCTCCTAATTTGGGAGAAAATAGCTCAAGTCTCCAGTTTTTTATTTGCGGAGTGGCCAAGGTGGCAGGACTGCCTTGGGAACGGCAGGTTCCGTGAGCAAGGCTGAGGTCAAGGCTCTGGCTTTAGGACTGAGACACAGACGGGAATGGTTTCGGTGCGGTGATGTTTTATCACGAAATGAGACAGATTTGGTGCTGGTTTGGTGAGTAAGAGGCACGGAGGCAGCCGGGTAATCACCGAGCTCTGCTGCAGGATTCCTGGCAGTGCCAGGCACGCTCAGGCTGAGCCCAGGCTGCCTAGCAAAGCCCAGAAGAGAGTTTAACAGCTTCCTAAAACTGTCTCCAGACCCCTCCGTGTGATTTAAAAGGCAGCAGGCTGCCAGCTCAGGTTTGCAAGCAGGGATATTTCAAGCTCACAGAATCCTGCCTTGTCACAGAATCCACCTGGGAACTGGGAGTTACCTTGGCAGGGGCTCAGAGCAGCAAAACCCCCAGTGAGCCCCAGAACCAGTGCTGACCCCGAATGACAAAAGGTTGGTGGGAAGGTTACTCATTTGGCCAGAACCTCCTACAAGTTTTTGTGCATGCTTGAGTGAGAATTAGGTATCAAATCACAAGTTGTTTATTAAATTTCCTTCCCCTCCCCTCCTTTTCCTTCTTCTCTTTCTTTCTCTTTTCTCTATTTCTGTATTTCTTTTTATTTCGCTCTCCTCCTTCTCATAACAACGGGGGAAACCGGGATTTTGTTTATGGAAAGTCTGAATTACTAATGACCCATACAAAACAACATTGAGGATCATATCTTTTCCAGGGCCTCTTTAAACCAGGCAAAAGAAGCCAGTCCCAGTGTTTTATGATCTCAAAATGTTGATGTTTTTCCAGGTATTAATTCCAGCTTGATAGGAAACCAAGAGAAACAGAAGCATTTTTCATCTTCGCTTCAGAAAAATGCTCTCCATCTTCCTCTGTTAAAGAGAGATCTCCGGGGTCCTGGGGAGGGCATCCACTGCCCTGGGACCCCTTCCCTGTCCTGAATTCCCTCTTGGCTGTGCCGTGTGCGAGCCTCTCCCTGAGCAGCTGGAACGAGGGAGAGCAGGGCTGGAATGGAACTGAGGAAAAAGCTTCTTCCTGGTCTGAGTCCTGCTGGGATGGGGGCTGGAGAGGGAGCTGGTCAGAGAAAAGAGAAATGCTGCAGTGTCCCAGGAGAAGGGTCTATCCTTCCCGAGGCTGGATTCAGCTGGACACTGCCAAAGAGTCCATTCCCAAGGCTGGATTCAGCTGGACACTGCCGAAGGGTCCATTCCCAGGGCTGGATTCAGCCGGACACTGCCGAAGGGTCCATTCCCAGGGCTGGATTCAGCTGGACACTGCTGAATCCCAGTCATGTCTGGCTGGGCAGGTGCTGGTGCAGCGCTCTGAGGCACAGCCCATCTCCCTGTCAGTTTGCAGACTCAGATAAAAGCAGAAGGAGAGGCAGGAGGGAGTGGGAAGTGGCTTGGACACAGCTGTGGCGTTCCTAGGAAATGCCACAGCTTGGCTGAGGCAGCTGCTGCTCCCATGTCCCTCTTCTGCCAGATCCCTGTCCCAGCACGGACGCTCCCATGGCTCTCCTGAGCACTCAGCAGCCTCGTGGCCCCCTCGCCCGCATCCCACCCTTCCCCTCCAGCCCTGGCAGCGTTCCTCCCTCAGCCAGATGTGGAGAACAAAAGGAAAAGCTTGGATCAAGTGAGCAGCCCTACGGCACTGACAGGGCAAGGGCAGCCAGAGGAGAGGAGAGAGGGGACACAGCCCCACGGTCAAGTGTCCGTGGCCACAGACTGTCCCATGGATGAGTGTCCTTGGTCACAGACTGTCCCATGGATGAGTGTCCATGGCCACAGACTGTCCCCATGGATGAGTGTCCATGGTCACAGCCTGTCCCATGGATGAGTGTCCATGGTCACAGACTGTCCCTGTCCCCATGGATGAGTGTCCATGGTCACAGACTGTCCCATGGATGAGTGTCCATGGTCACAGACTGTCCCTGTCCCCATGGATGAGTGTCCATGGTCACAGACTGTCCCATGGATGAGTGTCCATGGCCACAGACTGTCCCTGTCCCATGGCTCAGTGCCCATGGTCACAGACTGTCCCATGGCTCAGTGTCCGTGGTCACAGACAGTCCCTGTGGCCAATGCCCAGTTTTCCACAGGCCCTGCTGCCCCCATCCCTAAATCAGCTGTTGGAGGTGCGAGAGGGAGGCCAGTAATTCCTGGTTCCTGTGCCAGCGAGTGCTGCTCTCTAGAAAAACAACAGAAAATGCGAGACTGGACTGCCCTCACTGGTTTTGCTGAATCCACTGAATTTAGGATCTAATAATGTCTCCATGTTGCTTCAATTGTCTCTTCTGAGGCACAGCTGTGACTCCCACCCGGAGCGCTGTGGCTGCAGAAAGGGAAATAAAACCTCGCCAAGGCCTTTGACACAGCAGCCTCTTAACATCCAGCCTGTTCCCTATGCTCATACATCCTGTATCTCCAGCCACTGCCTCCCTGCTAGAAGGACTCCTAGAATTGGATCTTTATTCTCAAATCTCTGGTATAATCTGGTTAAGGAGTTTTTTCTCTTGGGATGAAAGGTGACGCTTCTGTTTAAGGCTGCATTTAGTGGAAATGTGTTCGGTTCCTGCCTCCTGGATGTTCTGCCACCATCTTCCACATCCACCCCATCTCAATTTGGATGCCTAAATGAGGTGATAAACCTTGGTGGAGAGCCAGGAGGAGCTGGTAACTGGTGGCCATGGAAACACTCATTAAATCAGTCATGGGAAGGCCCCTGACTGGAGAGATCCTGCACTCCTCTTGCCTGCAGTACCTCAGATTTTGTTATAAGACCAAACTCTGACCCTCCTGTTTGGCATCCAGACCCCAAAGCTGATCATTTGGGCCCGTTTTAGAGGGTCTGTTGCTGCTCTCTCAGCTTCTGTTGCCCGTGGGATGAACACAACTGCCCTGGCAGCGGGGAGCCCTGTACAGCCCTGCACGAGTGGGTGACGAGCCAAGCAACCTGCTCCTCATCCAGAGCGTCCTCCAGGTCACACAGAGCTGGCCATGGAGCAGCCCAGCCACGCTGATGTTTTATTTCCCTGCTGCAGTCAGGGGTGCAAAGCCCAGCTGTGACTCAGGGTCCCCTTTGGGTGAGTGCAGGTGGGAGAACAGCTCTGGCCACGAGTCCAGGGCGAGCCGGCTCCTCCAGAGCTCCAGGGTTGCTGTTTGTGCTCACACTCTGCCAGAGCACAACCTCTGCACCTTTGCATCGTGGTTTAATATCCAGCTTTTTGCTTAAAGGAGCTCTCTCCCTCCTGGGCCTGCTTTGCTTTTGCACCCAGGGCACCAGTTAGACATTTTCTGCCCCTCGTGTGCAAGGGAACAGTAATTTGTTTCCTGGATATCCCCTTGTCATTCCGTCTGACAGTTCTCCTCCCCGAGGAGCTGTTGGCTTCCCCATCTCCTCTGAGGCAGTGGAGCTGCCAAAGTCCATCTCAGCCCATCTGGACCGAAAACTCCTCTCTGGCACTCTGCCCCCATCTGCTCGGGTGAGGGGAACGTGGAGCCATGAAACACAAGAACTCCCTCGGTCTGGCAGCGCAGGTGAAGGGAGGAGGAAGCCTGGGCCGGGTCTGTGCCCTCCACACGCCCTGGATGCCGTGCACTGACCACTGCCCGGGAGGAGAAGGTGCTGCCGGACAGGGCACTGTCAGCTCAGGGCAGCACAGCTGGCTCGGGAGCAGAGGAGGAGACAGGGAACGGCAGTGTCAGCTGAGGGAAGGGCACACTGCATCCAGGCTGAGCTGAGGGAAGGGCAAACCCCATCCAGGCTGAGTTGAGGGAAGGGCAAACCCCATCCAGGGTGAGCTGAGGGAAGGGCAAACCCCATCCAGGCTGAGCTGAGGGAAGGGCACACTGCATCCAGAGCGAGCTGAGGGAAGGGCAAACCCCATCCAGGCTGAGCTGAGGGACGGCAAACCCCATCCAGGGTGAAGGAGCTTTGAACTCTAAATTAGAGCAGTGGAGAGCACAGGGGAGTGGGGCAGAGGGATCTGATGATCGGTGGCTGCTGGGCCAGCTCTGGGCCAGGTCTGGCTGTTCCATCTGCTCCCAGGTCGTCTCTGCATCTGTGAGCTCTAGAGGGCTTTTAGTCCTCAAGCCCTGCCCCAGCCCCAAACTCAAGGATTTCTGAGCCTCGGTGCATCCTCCCGAATGCTCTCAGGGCAGTGCTCAGTTCCGTTTGGATCAGCAGCTCCATAACCTCACTCTTGGAGCATGCAGACAGAGCATCTCTCCACACAAAAACAACTGCAGCTATTTGTTCTCTGGCCGAGACTTCTGACCGCTGCTTTTTGTTCGGGTTTATTTTATTCTCAACATACATAAAGAAAACATAACCAGTGCAAATAATAGTCTGAAGCAACTAGAGCTGCGTGGCAGGAGATGTGGCACTGGAACAAGGAAAACATTCTTACGGGGGTTTTTTTCTGAGTAGAACTGGTTAATCTCAGGTTCAGACTTCCCCTCACTCAGCAGGCCTGTCCCTCAGTATTTACTTAAAATCTCAGCAAAGTGCATTAAAACAAGGTTCGAGGTGAGGCAGGAGCTCGTGAGAGCAGACGGGGCCGTGGGATGGGGCAGGGTGTGGGCTCACCGCAGGCCCCATGCCAGGCAGCGCTGGGGGCAGCACAGGGCCCCTGGTCACGCTGAGCTCCGTTTTGTGTTGGCGTTTTGTCCCCTGCGAGGGACAGCTCAGGGAGCAGAGGGTGGCATAGCTCTGCGTGGGAGCCGGGCTCTCCCCTGTCCCCTCCACCATGTCCTGCTGTGGGGACAGGCCGGACAAGGGACAGTGCCCGGGGAGGGCATTGCCATGGCCATGTTCACGACCCTTGTTCCCCAGGGAGGGCAAGGGAGGGCTCAGCTGCCCCTGCCCAGAGCTGGCCGGGTCATCTCGAACCCGGTGCAGTTCAAGGCGCTGTGAAATCTTTGTTTTCCTTAAAGGACCTGGCTTGTCCAAGCCAGGCTGAGCTCAGCTGGGGCTGCTCCACAGCCTCCCTCGGCCAGGAACCCTTTTCCCTCTGCCGAACGGGGCTCAGGCAGATGTTTCTCCGCATCCACGGCTGGCAGAGCTCTTGGAGAGGAGCTGTCTGTACATCTCCGTGTCCCTTGCACACCAGCTCCTCCCATCCCTGTCGAATCCTTCCAGCGCCTTCCTTCCCCGGGGTCCTCCCTGCACAGGCTGGGGACAGCAGGGAGGAGATGCGGAGCTGGGCAGGGGATTAAAAACGGCTCGTGTTGTTACCCCAGCAAATCTGCTCCAGCCTGCAGGGGCTCAAGTGCTCCATTTGGCATTTTTTCACCAGGAAAAACATTTACTTTGGGAGAGGAAAGAGTAAAACAGAAAATAAGCTCATGCTCACCAATCCAAAAATAAGGAATGGATTCAGAAATCCTCTAGTGCCTTTTTGGATGATTTCATATCTAAAGGAATGAATCCATAATACAGTAATGCTGATTCTGACATTTGAGTATTTACAGTGGGATCTTTTGCAGGTGGAACTTAGAAGAAGAAAAAAAAATAATAGCTCAGAGGGCAAAGGTTTTGTTTGAAACTGTACAACAAACTGTAGCTTAGCACCAGAGAGCAAGAAAAGCAGTTTATTGGCTTCTCACGAGCACTGGGATATCAAGACATCCTGATGAGGAATGGATGCATTTCAGGAAAAATTCTGAGCAAGAAACTGTCTTAGTTGCACAAACCTTCCCTTTTGCCTGGTTGGTAAATGGCTGGAATGGGACACAAATCCAGGTGTTTGAAGGAGAGAGAGGCTCCAAAGGGGCAAATCCCAGATTTTGTGCTGCTGGAAGTTTAAGACTGAGGTGTGGGAAGAGGCATCTGTGGAGGCAGGAACCACGGGTCGTCTCCAGCTCTGAGACACAGGAACGAGGGACAGGACGTGGGGAATGGCCTCAGGCTGATCGGGGCAGGTTTGTGCGAGATATGAAGAGGAAATTCTTTACTCAGAAGGTGGGGAGGCCCTGGCACGGGGTGCCCAGAGAGGCTGTGGCTGCTCCATCCCTGCGAGCGTCCCAGGCCGGGCCGGCCGGGGCTTGGAGCAGCCCGGGACAGCGGCGCGGGGCGGTGTGCGAGCTCCCAACCCTTCCCACGACGGCCAGAATGCCTCTCCCAACTAACTCCGCTCCTCCTCCTCCCTTGCAGGGCCGCTGCATCAACTTCACGCGGGTGAAGAACACGGAGAGCCCCCCCAAATACCCGCTCAACAACTCGTACCCCTCGGCNCGTCCCGGCCGCCCCCCCGCCCCACGGCCTGAGGGGACCCCGCTGCCGTCTCCTCAGAGGTGTCCGAGGGCTCTCCCAGCAGGACTGTACCGCACCCAGCCGCGGGGCCCGCAGCGTTCTGGGAGGGGTCACACCAGCCCCGGCCACCCCGCAGCCGTCTTCTCCTCTCGTTTTCTTCCGTTTCTCGAATCCCCTGAGCATCAGTGCCGCCAAACTCTGGAAGCAAGAGCAGCCGAGAGACTGCAGGGCCGCGGCGAGGAGCTCCAGCGCCATCCCGGCAAGGCTGTGCCACCTCTCGGTCCCCGACACCTCCCCGTGCCTCACCACGGCGATCCCAGGATTCGCTGGAGAAAAGGAATGGAAAAGGAACTAGAGCAAGCTCTCCGCAAAGGAAATCCTCTCCGGGGGAAGGACCGCAAAGGACTCTTGCCAGCGCAGGATCCCGGCCGGCGGCCCGGGGACAGCCGCAGGCCGGACAGCGGCAACAGCAGCGCCGCAGGTACGGGAGCCCCGAAAGCCGCGGAGAACTGGTGACAGGCGGCCGTTCCCAGCCACCAGCAGCTGCACACGGGAAGGTGGTGTCACCTCCGAGGGCCCGGAAAGGAGAAGGGGGTGTGGATTGGAGGATGTTGGTTCGTGGAAGTGCAGGTGAATGGAAACAAGAGTGTCACCGGGAAAACGGATTGCACGGGAAAATGAACCCCGTCCCTGAGGACGAGGAATAACCGAGGACAGGTCAGCCTTCAGTGTTCCCAGTGGGACAGAGGAGGTCATAACCATTGAGGAATTTGGGGAAGGTGTGGTCAACGAGTCTTTGCGTCTGGTTTGGGCAGTTCTGTCCGTCTAGTCCATCACTCCACAGTTCTGCAGTGTGGTTTAATGCTGGTTTCCACTTAAAAGGGAAAGACTCTGAATGTAAACCAGAGGTTTGGTGTCTCGAGTTCCCTAAATCCAGTCTGCTTGGGCTCCTCGTTGCCGTCAGTTTGAAATGGTTGCCACTGATGCATCCCTGTTTTTCTGTAAATTGAATTCTTTCTTAAAAATGTTTCCAAGCCCAGAGAGGCGTTTTGGTTTGGTTTTGGGGTTTTTGGGGTTTTTTTTCGGTTGGTTGGGGTTTTTTGGGGTTTTTTGGGGGTTTTTTTTTGTTTTGTTTTCCTTTCCTAAATAAGTAGCAGATGCCTCCCCAGCTCAGAGTGAAGAAGAGCCAGTGTGCTTTCTCACTCCTGTCAGCTCTCGCCAGCATCACTCCTATTAGCAGTTGTTGACCAAGGCAACCCCCCCTGGGCCAGGCCGGATGGGAATCAGTCTGCCAAGAAATGCACTGGCTGCATTTCTCCTGCTTCCTCCTCACCTTCGGGGGCCCCCCAGCACACCCCACAGCACCTCCCGCACACTCCTGTGTCCTACGGCCACCCTGAGCACCTGCCTGCAGCCCAGGGCAAGAGCCAGGGGAGATCCTTCAGCCCTTCCGCCTGAGCTCCCTGATTTCCCCTCGGGATCAGTTCTCACAAAACTCTCTCTGGAAATCTCAAAGGAGAAACCGCCTTTGTAGCTGCAGTTCTATCAATAGCAAAGGGTTCTCATCTCATTTTTTACCAGATAAAGAAATGCTTCGCCAAGTACTTCCTTCAGTGCTTTTGGAAATATCAATTCTAGCTTTTCTAGCAAAACAAGAAAAAAAAAGAAAAAAAGAAGAATTCTCAAGGAGGAACGGGAACAGAGGAGAGAGACTCAGTGGAGACCTGCCCTGGGCCCCTTTGGGTAAGGACAGCGGGGAACCCTTGGCACGAGGCTCTGGGTCTCTCCCTTCCTCTGCTAGGTCAGGGCCAGCTCTTAGGTGAGATAAATCCATCAGTCCCGAGGCCCTGGGACTGAATCCCAGCCCGAGGCTGTGCTCCCCAAGGCCCTTTGATCCCCCCACTGCTCTGTCTGCGGGCAGCACGGAGCAGTCCCCGACCTGGAGCAATTCCCTTTGTGCTGCTCCCTCTTCCCGACCCTGATCAATTCCCTTTGTGCTGCTCCCTCTTCCCGACCCGGAGCAATTCCCTTTGTGCTGCTCCCTCTCTCCAGTTGTGTCAGCCCCAGGCCAAGGTTGGTTCCACAGGACAATGCTGGCAGGTGGGAGGGGAAGCTTTAACACCCCCAGCTCAAACTGGGATGGGCTCCCTCATGGATGGACAGGATCTGGTCAGGCAAAGAGCTCCTTGCTTGGGTTTGGTTTGGTTTGGTTTCCTTTGGTTTGGTTTGGTTTGGTTTCCTTTGGTTTGGTTTCTTTTGGTTTGGTTTCCTTTGGTTTGGTTTCACGAAGGAAGGTGTGAAAACTGGGAGTAGCGTAACCCAGGATCTGTGTCCCCGACACATCCTCAGCATTTCAAAAACGTTCGGGAAGGAAATTGGTTTTCAACAATACAGCATTGAGAATTTTCTTTTTTTAAGTGTCAGTTAGCCACTAAGTTGGTTAATTGGTTAATTAACCAGTAAACCTACTGCTGGGGGAAAAAAATAAAAGCAGTGTATTCTCCATGACTTCTTTGCAGATGTACAGAGAAATTCTCGTTCTCTCCATACTAAGGGGAAAAAAAAACCCTGCAGATTTAAAGAAGCAAAATAATGCCTAGATCAGGCTAGAAAAATCAGGATTTTCAAATGCCCCCTTTGTGATCATCCAGTTTAAGAATAAAAAACAAGCTCCAAATTTTTTGTTGTACATATTGTTGCTGCATGCTTACCATATGTTAGATGGAAGCATTTCCTATCCGTTGTGGATAAAAGAACATTTTTCAAGTTGTAGTAAATTATTGTAAAGCCAATGACATTTCATGGCATGTTATCGTACCAAGCTGTGCTTGTTGTATTTTTTTTCTTTATGGTTGTATTGCCTTTTTTTATAAATGTACAAATATCTCCTGTAGTGACGAGCGCCTGTTTTACATGGCATTGCTGGAGGCACCGCAGCTCCGCGCTGCGCAGGCCCTCGCTCCATCGGCAAAGGGTCTTCTGCACGTGGATCCAGGTGGGCTCTGCCTGGAGCTCCTGGGAAAAACCCACACGGCTCTGCAGAGGATCGGCTTTGGCGACCCTTCCTAACGTTCCCGCAAAAATTAGAGCACCTCTGGTGGTGAATTTTGTACCTGGTTTGTATTTGGGAAGGAATTCCTGCCTGTGAGGGTGGGGAGGCCCCAGAGCAGCTGCGGCTGCCCCTGGATCCCTGGCAGTGCCCAAGGCCAGGCTGGACAGGGCTGGGAGCAGCCTGGGACAGTGGGAGGTGTCCCTGCCCATGGCAGGGGTGGCTCTGGATGGGCTTTAAGGTCCCTTCCCACCCAAACCATTCTGGGGTTCTGTGATTTAGGATCAACCTAAACCTGGCTGCAGAAATGGCTCCCAAAAGTACCTCACGTGCCTTTAAAAGCCACACTCCCTTTATGCTGCACCCTAAAGATTAATTTAGGAACTTAATGAAAGAGTGAAAACTTAGTCCTGAATTCAAACCAGCTTCCACTGACAATTAATGCCATGTAAATGAGGTCGAATTAGCTGGAGCACCCTCCACTGCTCTGCGGTGCCCTATGTACTCTGTCTAGAAACCTTTCCTAGCCCGCACCAGCCAACCTTTAATTAAATGTTCATTCCAGACCAAGAGGAGCTGAGCGATGCCACAGCCGCCTCAGGGACCCCAGCAGGGCCCAGCAGCTGCACGTGCTCCAGGGAGGGCTGCTGTGAGCAGCAGTTCCCAGGTGTCTGATGGCACGGAACAAACAATCGGTTGTTTCGTTCGCTCCTTGCTTCCTCCCCTTGTTTCTCGCTCATTCAAAACTTTCTGTCAGTGCCTGGCAGCCTCCAAGGGCTGAGCAGCTGCGCTGGACGAAGGTTCAGACTCTGTTTCGTTTAATTTCACTCGCCCAGTGTTACCAAGTGTTGCTGGCTGTACTTCGAAGCGCTCACCCTCATGACCTCTGTGGTCACCTGAATTCTCTCTCTGCTCCCTGGTGTGTGAAGGCATCTTCTGTCACTGTTTGTTCTGGGGAAGGGGCATGTCTGGCTCTGAGGGCTCTGGCAGGATTCGGGAACGCTGCCTTGTTTGTGGTGCTGGTGCAGGGGAGGAGGAGAACGCTCCCGGTTTGGATGTTGAATTTCGTGTTGTCGGTTCAGCCAGGGCTGTGCAGTGATGTTTTACTCCCTCTGTTTGTTGCATGTGTCATTTGTTACATTCAGTCATTACTCTTCCTGACCTTGATGTTATTATTAAAGAACTACACAAATCTCTGCTGGGCTCTGAACAATTCCTTGCCGAGGCGAACCAAATCCTGGGCAGCAAATTCTCATAAACTGGTTTTTCATTATCCCCGGGGAACTCAGACTCGGTGATTTTCTTCCCAACAGCCCAGAGCACTTCTGACACAGAAGCTGTTTTCTTTGGGATGTGACAGAGCCTAAACTGTCAATTCCTCCCGGAATCTCCCATTTCCCACAGCTGGCTCAGGAGCCTTCACCAGAGGCGCCTCTAACAGGGCACAGCCGCTACCAGGAATAACCGAGCTTAGCTCCCCCAGCTCATCTGGGGTTTGGTGTGGTTGTTCTGATATTCCACAGAGAAGATTAAGAGTGTGAAGAAGTTCAGCCGCTGGCTCTGGGTCTAGCCAACCCCTGCCCGAGCTCACAAACCCAGGCTTTACCTTCCCCTGCAGAGGTGAGCTGGCCCTTCCCTCAGCACACCAGACCCTGCACGTCTGGGCTCAGCCTGCTTTTATCTTGCTGTGTTTGGTTTAAACCAAACCTGCACCTGGAAAATGCAGGAGGGAAGTCGCAGTGCTCAGCAGGTGCTGCTGTCACCCCAAGACACAGACAAAAGGTGTTTTTTAAATGGAGACTCAAAGAAAATCTCGGTTGCTTTGCTCAGGAGGCGTCAGGTGAAAAAACCCAAGGAAGTTACACCTGAGCTTAGCCCAAGCTCAGAAGATTCGATGCAAACCCGCTCTGACGGCAGCTCTGGGTCAGTCAGGGCAGGGAAATACACACAAGTGGCTGCACAGCTCTGCCTAAAGAACCATCACAGGTCTGGGGAGAAAAAACCAGGAGAGCACGGGGACCCGGGCAGGCTGGATTGCCTTTCCCTCAGCTCCAGCCCCACGGCCCAGGAACCCCTCGGCCCCCAGGGAGCCCCACTGCGCTGCCACCACTGCACCGGACCAAACCGGGGCAGATTTCCCCAGACAGAACGTTTATTTTGGAGCAAAGCGTCCCCGCAGCATCACGAGGACACGGCTGGTCCGTGGCCACCCCGAGCCTGGGCCGCTGCCAGCAGCTGGACCCGTGGGAGCAGGGCTGGGCTCCCAGTCTGGGCTCCCAGTCTGGGCTGCTGAGGGCACTGGGGGGCTCACGGAGGGGTGTGGGGGTGGCTGCTGGCGCAGAGCCCTGGGAGCAGCTCCTCTGTGGAGCAGGGGAGTGGGGCAGACCGGGATGGGGCTGGGGCAGCTGCAAGGAGCCAAATGGTGAGTCCTGGCAGGGATTTCTCTTCTTTTCGTGCTGAGGCTGCTCCGTCCTGGGCTCGGTCCCGGTGGGCAGAGGCTGCGCCGGACACACAGTTCCAGCACAGGGAGCCCAGGTGGGCTCAGGGAACAGCCCTCCGCCCTGGCTGTGTCTGGGGGCTGTTCCCAGGGCTCTCCCTGCAGGTGAACCCTGCTTGTTCCTCCAAAGCTGAGGAGCTCCTCACTTGGCAGGGAAAGAAATTGCTTTTTTTCTCCCTAAATTTGGCAGAGAAAGCCCCATCTGAGTCATAGATAAGGGTTTGTATGGGGCTGATGGAAACGCCAGGGGGACTCAGACACAGCCTGCTCTCTGCTGTGGTGCTGGTGGAGAGTGCAATGCATCTTTTTATTTCAGAAACAGCTATAAAACGACTTGTAAAAATAACACGAGCTATAAAATAAATCATCCTGGATGCAGACAGTGGCTGAAAGTCTGTAGCACATTGCCAGAACTTTTAGATTATTTAAGTATTTTTTAATACTTAAATGTTTCGAAGGGTCCTTCCTGGTAATGTGGGAAGGAAAAATATCTTGGAAAGGGTCAGAGCACGAGGGAAAATGTTTTCTCATGCCACAAGGTCAGTGCAGTTGTCCCCCAAGGTGAGGTGTCCCTGGTGGTGAAGGACGTGTCCCCTGCACCCAGAGGACATCGTGGCTTGGCTGGATGTGGCCAGAGCCGCAGCCTGAGCAGGGAATTCTGCAGCTCTTCACAGACATTAAATCGTGGGGCCTTTTCCAGAGCTGGAGGAATTAACAGGGATGGAGAAACCATAGCGTGCAAAAATACCACAGGGAGTGGAAAACTGAACTGAGCAATGAGGTAACTCCTGCTCGCAGGAAAGCCGGGGGTTTCTGAATTCCACTTTCCACTCCCGTCTCAAATCCTCCCTGGCATCCCCTCTGGGTGTGTGAGCCTTCAGCTGCCTCCAGAAGATGCTTTGAGCTTCTCCCCTGCTGCCTGTGAGACCCTGTGGTCAGCGTGGGCTCACCAGGGAGCAGGGGTGTCGGGATCCTTTCTCGAGGTGTTCCTTACTCAGTGGAAAGTCTCTGGGAAAGGAAAAGCCGGGCAGGAATAGGGAATGTCTGCATTCCTTCGGTCTGTTCCTGGTGACATGTGAAACGTGAGCACCTCTGGCCTTGGCGAGCTCTGCCTGCCTGTCAGCATTCCATGGAATATCCCATCTTGCCATGGCTGTGACCCATGGGGACAAACCTGGAGCTGTTTGAAAGAAAAGCTGGGAGAAGCCCTCTGGGAAAGTGAGATTTTTGGGCTCTGCAGTGCCTGGGTTCAGACAGAATGAAAATTTCTGTACATTGCAGCTGCTCCCGACTGAAGGGCCTGGGAAGGAGGCTGGGATTGATTCCCGGGGTTTTGTTTAAGGTGTGGGCACTTGTGAGCCCCTAAATACCTTAAATAAAAGGATGCAGGGGTAAAACACCTGGAAATGCCCTCCCCAGGTGCAGGGCCTCACCCTCCCTGCTCTGAAGGGCTCCGGGAACCACGGCAACAGCAGATGTGGAAAAACAACACTGGGGATGAATGGGGGGTATTTTTAGCTGTGTCTAAGGCAGGGCAGGCAAGGCAGCCAGGCTGGGCTGCAGGGGCAGCATTCCACGGACTGCCAGAGCTGATCCCACGGGACAGAACCGGGGAGCTTCTGTTTTGGTGCGAACTTGATGGTTGTTAACTTTTCTGGGGTAGGATGAGTGTCTGGGGGTGTGCGATGCTGAAAGTAAAAGTGATCCCAGCCGCCTGTCCCACAGCCTGTCGTGGAAACTGGAGTGGTTTCCAGTTGCTGAAAATGTATTGAAATAACTACAGCAGCATCAGACAGCTTCTTGTTTGTTTTTTCAAACAGCCCAGCTCAGAAGGTCAAATTCTGAAGTCGTCGTCACTTGTCTGCCTCTGCCCGTCCCTGTCTGGGGAGGGACCGGGGTGGCTTGGTCCAGGCTGCTCCCCCAGCCTGAGATAAGCCAGCAAAAATAAAATAAAATAAGCCTGTTTCTTCATTAAAGAAGGATGTGGAGGCAAATAACCTGTCAAGGGTGAAAGAGGGAGTTGTTGGCAGAGCTGTGGTTTGTGTCCTGAGTGCTCTGAGACACTCCCGTGACAACAACTCCTCCTCCAGACACGACAGCAAAGCCTTGTTCCCTCCTTTGCAGCTGAAGGAGAATCTCACAAGATGCTTTTTGGGAGACTGAGGAAATTTGTGTTGACCCAGAAAAGGCAGAGAAATGCAGTTTTAATTCCTGACTGTGGCAGTGGGTGACCCGAAGGTACCTGGGACGCCCTCAGCCTTCAGAGGCAAAAAAGCCCCAAGAAAAGCGTTCAGCAATTTTGTCCCTGGGATAGGGAAGGTGTCCCTGCCCATGGCAGGGGTGGCACGGGATGGGCTTTAAGGTCCCTTCCACCCAAACATCCCAGGGTCCCGAGATTTGCAGGTCCCTCCCGGCCGTAGCGGTGCAGCATCATCCCACGGGTTCTGCAGCTGTGCTGGGTTAAACCCCCTCAGCGCCTGGTGGCATCAGCCAGAGGGGTCCTGGTCCCCCCCGTGCCATTTTCCAGCCTGGATTTTCCTGTTTGGTTGATTTGCCCCTCTCCAGGATGGGCTCTGGCTATGAGGGGGGTCTGTCCCTCACCGGCAGGGTCTGCCTGCCCCGAGGAACAGAGGGAGCTGTGTCTGGAGACAGCTGCTGTGCCGGAGGCGCTGGGGCATCCTGGGGGTGTTTAATGGAACAAGGGCTGCAGGGTTTGGCCTCCACTTTATACCCCTTCCAAACGATTCCTTACTGCAACAGCTTGGCTCACTCAGGCACCAGCTGGGCCAAGTGTGGGACCACCCAGGCCAGCGGCCTCACCCACCGTGGCACAGTTCTGCATTCCCACAACATGAAATTAAATAAATAAGAAACAGACCCGAATGTGAGGGAGAAAAAAGAAGGCACAAACTGCTGGAAATCAGCCAGAGAATCCACTGATTCGGTAGGATAAACACAGATCTCCGTGGGGAGCTGCAAGTGGGGATCCTGTTGGCTTAAGGGGTCCTCGATTATTCAGGGTTAGCAGGAAGAGGTCACAGAGCACCATAAATAATTCACAGTGAATCCAAATCCGGGTTTGGAGAAGGAATTCTGACACCTCTGAGCTCCCACAGAACAGCTCTGGAACCAGTCTGAGCACGGGAAATCACAGAAATCACTGCGTGGGATTGCCAGGGAGGGAGGAAACTTCCTGCTGGCTCCAGGGGTGGGCAAGGGGCAGGACACGAGGGACACGAGGGACACAAAGGACACCAGGGACACCAGGGACACCAGGGACAGAGGTGGCACCACTGGGGGTGTGCAGGGCAGAGCTCCTGAGCTTCTTCTGGGAGATCTTCTCCTCCCCATGTTTGCTGCAGTACTTAGGGGAGGAGAATGCTGAGTCCCCAGAGGAAATGTTTTCATTTCCCTACAAAGTAATTCAGATCTAGGTTTTAAACAAGGGAGCTTTATTTGTTGTGTTTGTCTGAAAACAACAACAGCAATTTATTTATCTGAAAATATTTACTGCAAACTCTGGTCTGGCCAAAACTGGAAAATAAACCATTTTTTCTCCCTCCTCTCTGCTCCCTTTTTTTTCCTTTCTTTTTACTGGAGGCCTTTTTAAGGTCTAATGTATCTTTCAAGCTGACGACTGTTACTTTATACTCTGCTGCAGACATCTAAAGCACCTTGGCGGAGTCACATTTACAGACAACCTTATGGATCTCTCCTCCAGAGGCCTGAGCCGATGGGCACTCGTGGCTGGAGGCTGTGGGATGGTTTCCCTGAGTGTTTCCTCCCCAGTTATCCCAGTGACAGCTGGGGACAGCCCTGGTCCTGCAGTGATGGGCTCCTCCTGCTCGGGAGCTCTGCTGCCACCATGAGTGGTCCTGGTCCTGGCCCTGGCCCTGGCCCTGGCCCTGGTCCTGGCCCTGGTCCTGGTCCTAGCCCTGGTCCTGGCCCTGGCCCTGGCCCTGACCCTGGTCCTGGCCCTGGCCCTGGCCCTGGTCCTGGCCCTGGTCCTCGGTTCATCCCTGCTGCAGACAAACCACTGCAGGAGCTAAATGAGTTCAGTGCAATCCTCTTGAATAATTCTGAGCTAAACCACGGGAGAAGGGGTTTGAGTTCACTTGGGGTGGTTACAGCCGGCGGCGCGTCCGTGCGCCCGGCAGGGAATTCTCTGAGATGTTCCTTCCCCCGTGGTCCCCGCTGTGTTTGGAGAAAATGCCTCTGGATTCAAGTGATGCCAGCTCCTTCTGGGCTCAGCTCGGCTCAGCTGAGCTTGCACAGACCTCGGGGAGAGGGGTGCCACCACCACGGGGACAGGAGCGCCTGGGAGTGGGGACCCCGGCCCTGGGGGTTCCTCCCCTGCGGCTGCAGGAGAGGACAGAGCAGTGAAGTGGTCACGTCCCTCACACTCCGTATGCCACCCCCATTTAATCCTTTCCCCTCCTCTTCCCATCTATTTCCTGTCCAAAAAATTCCTGACTGCTTTTTCCCTGCCTCTCCGCTGTTGTTGGAGGATGATTTAATCGCAGTGAGGTCCGCGGGGAGACAGCGAGGCAGCATACACCACACTGGGGCTGTCTGTCTGTCCGTCTGTCTGTCTGTCTGTGTGCCTGTCTGTCTGTGTGCCTGCCTGCAGCCAGCTCGGTGATAAATCACCGCACTGGGGCCTCAGGGTGCTGGTTTGGGTTGGGTTTTTTCCCTCCTCCTCCCTCCCTGCAGCAGGGAAGGGATGAGCTGCGGGATGTTCGAGCCCAGGGCGCCGCAGTTGGTGATGCACAAACCCTGACGGATCCAGAGCTGCTTCCCGAGCTCCAGGGAGCGGGGAGGAGGCTGCTGGAGGAGCTCGGGGATCTCTGGCCCGGGCAGGAAGGGGGATGCTGTCTCGGTCAGCAGTTCCTTGCAGAGCTGCACCGGCGTGCAGCAGGAGGGGAGCTGCTGGAGGTGCCGCAGGAGCAGCAGGGGCCGGGCCCGCCCTCGGACACGCTCTGCACTGTCGGGGCTTTGCCTTTGTGCAAAGGCATCAAAGCTTTTCCCAGCTCTGCTTTGTCAGTCCGGTTAAGGCTGGTGCAGCCCGGAACATTTTTGCTCTGCATTAATTTTCCAAATGCGCTTCCATCAGAGGAGCTGATTCACGCTGGGCTCCCCAAGCGCGGACACCGAACCTCTGCTCCTCTGCCTCCCACATGGGCTTGGCGTCTCCTGAGCTAATCCTGTGGAAGGTGCTGGGTTTCCTCTACTCCCAGCAGCTCGCTGTGGACGTCTCAGCGGGTTTTTGGGTTGGGTTGGGGTATTTTTGGCTAAGTGTCCCTGTCCCCGTGGGTCTGGTGTGTTGAACGAAGCGCGGGACTGCCCAGCCAGGCTCTTGTGACAAAGCCACCACCAGGACTGAAGGCCCAGCCCTCAGGCTCGGTCTGAGGGAGATGCAAAGAGGGAAGTCTGAGTCAAAGCCCTCAGAACTGTCACCAAACAGGGAAAGAAGGGGGAGCAGGGAGGAGTCGAGAACTTGGCTTTGTTTCCTGGGCTGCAGAAGCCAAGAAGGGAAGGAGCCATCCAAGAACAGACAAACTGGCATTTCTAAAGCAGGACACTCCGCTTTTGGCATTTGCTCTAAAAATCAAGGCGATCTTTGGAGATTTTTATTGTTTAAAACCTACAAACAAGACAAGGACTTCAGTGCAAAACAGGAGCAGCGAGCAGAGCGATCTCTAGAGTGTGTGTCACCCACCCAGGGGTGGCTCTGGGCTTTGTTCAGTGCTAATCACTCACGTTTAGGGTGCTGGGCTGGGCTGTGGGGCAGAGAGAACCGAGACTGGGGCCTCAGTGGGACCAGGGCTGGTGTCACCCTTGGGATGGCGTCATCCTTGGGATGGCATCACCTCAGTGCCAATGTCACCTTCGGGCTGGTGTCACCCCTAGAAAGGTGTCACCCATGGGATGGTGTCACCCTTGGGATGGTGTCACCCCAGGGCCAGTGTCACCACAGGTCTGGTGTCATATCAGGGATGGTGTCACCCCAGGGATGGTGTCACCCTTGGGATGGTGTCACCCCAGGGCAGTGTCTGGCTGCCCCCGCTCACCCCTGGCTCCTGCTCCTCGAGGCCCTCGGGCGCTGCAGCAGCTCCGGGGGCAGTGCTGGTGCTCAGTCTCTGGAGGCAGCGATGCGATCGACCTGCAAAAGGGACAGGAGCCATAAAAACAACAGCCCTGGGACAAGGAATGATCCCCCTGCAGCAGGGACAGGCAGCCAGAGAAACAACAGCCCTGGGACAAGGAATGATCCCCCTGCAGCAGGGACAGGAGCCATAAAAACAACAGCCAGCCAGAGAAACAACAGCCCTGGGACCGGCACCACGGCAGTGTGGGGACTGCAAACCCCTGGATTAGAGGGGCTTTGGACACGTGGTAACACAGATGGGAAGGGTGTGACATCCAGAGCACTCCTTGGAGAGGTGGGGCAGATTTCGAAGTGCAAAGGATTGAGGAGCAGGGTTGAGCTCTTGCTTTGTCTCACCCGCCCTCAGCGGCACCTCGCACTGCGCAAAGGGGCACCTGGTGGCCGAGCAGTGACCTTTGCAGCAGGGGAAAGGTCAGATGTCCTTTCCTGGGAGAGATGACTGCCAAAGTCTGCCTCCTTCCCCTTTCACCGTGCTGGGCTTCACCCAGGTGAGACCCGGCCTGCGGGTTCTCCCTGAGCCCATTCCTGCCCCTCTCAGCTGAGCCAGCAAAGCCTGGGACAAACCTCGGGGCTGTGACAAGCCCTTGTTCCTGGCTGGCAGCACCTGGAGGAGGATGAGAGGCAGATGACTTCAGACCCTGCTAATCCCTGTCCCAGCTCCTGTGGCCATACAGCAAAGATTCCTCCCTAATCCAGCTGCTCCACTGCAGGCAGGTGCCTCTGGATGCCCTCAGCCCCCGCCTGGCTTGGCTGGGGTCCTGCAGGGACATCCTTGAGCCACTGAATTCATCCTGGGGTCCTGCAGAGACATCCTCGAGCCACTGAATTCATCCTCGAGCCACTGGATTCATCCAACACTTCAGGCTCTGTCTGAGCCTTCCTGAGGCCCAAGGGTGGGGACGTGGCTGTGCCAGGCTCAGGTGGAGAGAAGGAGGATGAGAACGGCCACTCTGTCAGCAAGGGCTGTCACACACATTCGCTGGGCCACAGAACCCCGTCCCTCCTCGTGGTTCGGCTCAGTGGGGATTTTTCCCCGCGTGCATCATTCCCGGCTTCGTGCAGTTCCGAAATCCCCCCGAATTCCAGCGGCTGGAGGCTCGGGCTCGGTGCTGTGCCACCAGGGAGGCTGGGGGGCACCTTCTGAGCTTGCCCATCCTGCCCTGGTGTGGGGCACGCGTGTGCCCGGAGTCTCCTCAGGCAGGGCCAGCCGGGCTGCCTGGGCACGAGGGAGTTCTCAGTGCCAGCAGTTCCAGGGCTGGGCCGGGCTGGGCCAGGGGACCGGAGCTGCTGCGAGGAACGCCAGCAGGAACGGGAGACCCTGCCACGGCCCCGAGGGGACACATCCTGCCTGTGCCGCTCTCGTGTGGCTCCAGCCGGCTTTTCCCACCGCCCCTGCCCCGGAGGGCGGCCCTGGTGACACAGCCGGCTTCAGGCACGGCCTTGGGGTTTGTGTCCCCCCGGGCAGCCGAGGGTCCTGCGCAGCCCCCCGGCCTCTCGGGGCTGGTTCTTGTATCGCAGAGGTCTTTGAGAGGAGAAGCCCGAGCTGCTCCCTTTGGCTAAGGAAATAAACGCTGGAGTTTGATGCTGCTCCCCTGGTGAGGTGAAGATCCCCGGGGAAGTGAATCCCTGACGGGCCCAGCTGGAGGAGAGGTGGGATCTCTGCGCTTTGTCACTGTGGGATTCCCTTACAGAGCCACCCGGGTGTGTCTCAGCCCTGAGCCCCCAGCGCTGGTCTGACACGACCCTCACGGTCCCAGCTCGGCCTTACCCACACATTTTTCCTGGGAAAAGAAGCCACGAATTTTCAGAAGCTGTGGGATGTGGGTAACGCTCACCGAAAAGGGGTAATTAAATAAGAATTGAGGCACAGAAGGTTGCAGAAACAGTTCTGCCTTACGGGGATTTCACAGGCTTTCTTGTAGAGCGGAAAAAAGCAGTTAGGAAAGGGCAGGTGAAATACGAAAAATGAAATACAGGCTGAACCTCTGACCTGAAAAGAGCCTGGCTGGTCAGGAGAGGGGCGAGTTAAGCCCTGAGGTTTTCTGCTTTGTACATCCAGCCCTTAACTTCCACAGGGGTCACACCTGTTCTTAATGGATTTAACTAAAGACCAGTAATTCCATTTGTTTAATGTAGGGCACTTGATTTTATTCAAAGGGTGAGATACAAAAAAAGTAAGCAAAGAGACAAAACCCAAATTATAAAACACTACAGACAGAAGTAAGACATCTTCTGCATACAGCACACGACAGGAAACACGGTACAGTCTGGTCCCCACAACCCAAGCCAGCTGGATATGTACAGCAGAGGCAGAGAATCTACAAGGGAGGAAATGTGGGTTTGCCACTCAAATGTCTATTTACAGAAACTGAATTGAAGGCAAATAGTTTTCTTTCCTTTTTTTTTTTTTTTCAACCCAAATACTTCTGTTTCTTCTTCTTCCTGTTTCTGATGAAGAGGAGGGACTCCGTGCTTTGAGGCAAGTTTGGTACATTCAGGTAGGATCCAAAATTAGCCACAGCTAAACACTGACGTGCCACTTAAACTACTTAATTTCAGTCCCTCCCTCCACGCAACACGGCCACCAGGCACCTGCTTGTGGCACCAAGGACTCCTAGGGACAGCCAGGGAGGGGAAAGGCCCAATTCTGCACTGGTGTGGGTTTGACTTGTGCCTTTGGGTGCTCCACTCTGCAGCTCAACCCGCCCTGTGCGTCTGGGCTGGGCTTAAGGCTCCAGACTGAGGGTTCTGTGAGGCCCCTGAGCTCCATCCCACGTGGCTGGGAAAGGCTCTGGGTGAAGCTTTTGGCTCTCTCAGCACAGGGGGTTGAGCCTGACCCAACACAGGGTGTCCAGGCAGCTTTTTGGACAGAAGGGCCACAGGAGATGGCCCTGCCCAGGCACTGCTGGGGGCTCTCGGTGAGAACGTGCACAGACAGTGCTGACTATGACAAATTTGGGAAAAAACTGCCCACAGGCCTTCTGCAGCACGGCCAGAGGGAAAAAAAACCTTTCTGGCTGCAGCACATTCCACGTGCAGCTCAATTCCCGTGTGTGTGGGATCTTCCCAGCAGTGTGAAATCCGTCTGAGAACTGCTGGGCAGAAACGTGCTGAGCTGGGAGCTCTCTGGTCTTTGGTAATTAAAACCCCCCAAGACCTCAGGGCTTCCCTTTGAGTCTCTGCAGGTGAGGAGCAGAGTTACTTACACCAAAATAAACTGTGACCAAAGCAGGCAGGAACAGGAGCTGCTATTCCACACGGCAAAGGCCTTTATCTGTATTTACCTGTGGCTCAATTTTAGAGACAGGGCTACTGAATTTTTCAACACCTCAGTGAGGAAGGAGAGAATTTCACTGGCTCAGTAAGCAAAACATTCATTTGGGAGAGCAGAAGACTGGCTGTTAATAAATACCACGAGACATCCTAAAAGTTTTCTACAGAAAAGAGAAACATCATCTGTTCATCGAAATGCAACACGTGGACAAAATGAGGTAAGGAAAGCTAAAAAGAGTCCTTTGTACATTCTCACTTCACACTGCATGGCAACAACAACAACGAGATGCTTAACAGGCTCCCTGCCACGCTCAGCACAGAAATTCTTCATACAGGTGTGCTCCAGAGCATCCTTTGAGACCGAGCCCACAACATCCATCAGCCTCACTGCGACAGCTCCGAGCCCTCCGTTTTGGCAGGCAGAGTTTGATACTCCAGGCAGTTTGCTGGCAGGAGATGGGGGTGGGCACTACCTGTTCCCCTGACCCATCAACACCTCCAGCTACGAGGAACAAGGATTTGTCTGGCACAGCACAAACCCAGAGAGCTCAGCACGATCCCCGCAGCTCCGCGGGCACGGCCGTGTCAGACCGGGCACTTCCACCTCAGACTCCTGTTCTTTGGTCCTCTTTGTGCACAACTCTCACAGACGTGTAACAGCCTGCCCTAACAAACTTCTGCTGAACTGCAGCTTGCGTTCTCAGGGGTGTCTGCCCCCCCTGCCCACGGGCAGCCCTCTGTGCAAGGCAGGGTAAAAGCAGTGCTGGCTGCAGGCGGGGAAAAGGGCGTTAAAGAATTCCCTTGTGGGGTTGTTTCACACAAGATCCTGTTCTGAGAACAAGGATGGGGACACTGCACATCCCTGTGCCGGGGGGACCCAGGGGGAGCCCGGCCTGGATCCAGCCCTGCACAGTTTCTCTTAAGCAAGCTGGTGGGAGGAGGAAGAGGAGGAAGAGGAGCAGGAGGAGGAGGACCTGTCTTCCACCTGCTAGCACTGAACATGCCTTGTTTTTCCTTAAGGACATCATCCCCCAATGAAGCAGGGAGGGCTACGGGTCATGTTTAGGCAGAGGCACAGCCGTCCCAGGGCAGTGCCTCACACACAGCATTTGCTGAACTAAAGTGCAGCATTTACTACTTTGTTCTTAAACAGACACTGGCAGCACAATGTGTTCATAAATTAATAGTCTGAACATGACAGATTAATAAACACATACACTGGCTTTGAGCTGTTTCCAGGCACGCAGCATTTCATTCTTATACTGAAACTGAGCCTTGAGCTGACACCGAACCGGAGTGAAATAGTCCCTGTGGGTTTATACAAAGCAGAATTGCTGCAGAGTCTTTGGGAATACCTTGCTCGGAGCAGCCACGGACCAGCCTGGGTCGTGGCTGCTCAGCACTGGCACCCAGTGCCAGGGGAACTGGGTTTTGCAGGGCACTGGGCAGTCCCCAGGCACTGCATTTGCTAAAGCCATTTTTCAAGGGCAGTAAATGACCTGGAAAATTCACCAGCACCACTTTATACCTGGTAGCATGTTGTTACGGTGCCTGTGTAAAGCTAATTCAAAACCCAGCAAGATGAGAGGAAATTCACCTTTTTTCATTAGGAAATACATAATAACTGCCCTTTGATGACGCTGAAAAAGTCAGGTTTTGAGTCCTGAAGGTCTATTTTCTGTGTCATTTCTGATTCTCTGCAAGCTTGTTATAGAAATACTACCAAGGTATTTATTCCTGTTGTGTTTATGGAGCCTTTTTATCCCCTTCAATTTTAAACCAGCTGAATTTGACACAAGTCACACAAGAACTGCTGCTAATAAACCCGAGCCCTCGCTGTCATCAGGGGACTTTGGCTAAACAAGCTTCAGGAAGGAGCGTTAGAGCCCTCTCTGCTGGGGACACACACGGCAGAAACACACCCAGGCCAGAGAGTGACCTGCAGCAGAAAGCCCTGCACACAGCTGGGTCACTCAGGGTGTGCACAGAGCTGGGTCACTCAGGTGTGTGCACACAGCTGGGTCACTCAGGTGTGTGTGCACAGAGCTGGGTCACTCAGGTGTGCACACAGAGCTGGGTCACTCAGGTGTGTGCACAGCTGGGTCACTCAGGTGTGCACAGAGCTGGGTCACTCAGGTGTGTGCACACAGCTGGGTCACTCAGGTGTGCACACACAGCTGGGTCACTCAGGTGTGCACACACAGCTGGGTCACTCGGTGTGCACAGAGCTGGGTCACTCAGGTGTGCACAGAGCTGGGTCACTCAGGTGTGTGTGCACACAGCTGGGTCACTCAGGTGTGTGTGCACAGAGCTGGGTCACTCAGGTGTGCACAGCTGGGTCACTCAGGTGTGCACACAGAGCTGGGTCACTCAGATGTGCACAGAGCTGGGTCACTCAGGTGTGTCCACAGTGCCCCAGTGCCCCTCAGTTTGAGGGGAAAACCCTCAGCACGGGAAACCTTCCACTTGTTTTAAAAAACCCCAAACAACCAGCAGGAGCAACAGCCACCAGCTCAGAGCGAGCATTGGTCACTCCTCTCTGCCCTCACCCCCACTGGTCAGCCAGTGCTCCCAGTCCCAGCCAGGGCGGGTCCCACTGGCCATGCTGGGGTCACGCCGCGCCGTGGCCACCGTGGCTACGAGATTGTCACTTGCTATGTTTTTGGCATAGATAAAATCCTTCTGGAGCAGCGTTATCTCCTTGGCACATTCACCACGTGCCCAGGAGCGAGGAGGCAGTGACAGCTCAGCTGAATTCCCTTTTGTACGTGAGGCAGGAATTTACCCCAAAGGCTTGTCTGCAGCTTCCTTCACTGGTAAAATACCTGCACAAGCATGGCCAGCACCAGCTCTCGTTCCTGGTGTGTATTCTGGTGTCCTGCTTCACTGCCTGACAGCATGACAGGTGACTGATTAACCCTTCAGTGGTTTCTCATCAGTGACTGGAATGAGCCACACGGGGTAAGAGACAATGACATCAGCTCAAAGTAAAGTGGAGGGCCCCTTACCTAAAAGACTCAGCAACCTTTAAGGAAAACCATTTAACATCTTCCATGGAAGTCTATCGTTCAAAAAAACCCAGAGCTATTGACATAGCATGTGGAATCAATTGGACAATCACTAATGTAATGGAATTATGGTGATCTTATACACAAACAATGATTTAGCAAAATAAGATTTACCTAGGGGGCTTTAAAATCAAGTTATTTTGGTACCAAAAAAAGTCTTTCATTTAATTCCCCTTTGCCCCTATGATTCAGATGATCTTTCACTCTACAGTTACGGACTTGGCCAGATTTCTTGGAAAATCAACCTGCAGAGAGGGAGGAGAAAGAACAGGCTTGTGAGTATTTACACACTTTTGTTTGTTTGTGTATAACTTCGTAACGTGTGGAATGTCTGTTCTGTGTTTCAACTGAAAACAATTCAACATATTCTCATGTTAATTTAGGATAATCAGTGCAGAAAAAGGTCCACAACCTTAACAGTTACAACTCCTCTGTCAAAACTAAGGACCGAGTCCCTTTAGTCCACGTAGTTCCAGTGCTCAAATGATAAGAGGTCACTGATAACAGGTAGAGGCCAGTGTCTGTATTAAGATCAAACACCTAACACCAAACTGTTTGCCAAGCATCCTTCTGAGGATTGTGACCTTCCTTTCAGCTCCCTGCCAGCCCTCCAGAACCTGTGAGCTCCTACCAGGCCACAGACACACGTCCCAGCTCAGCTGCACCAGACTCGGCCGCGTGTACTGGGCCTCCTCCCAGTTCTGGACTGGCCAGGACTATCCCCGGAGCTGGGCGTTCCAGCAGCTCAAGCAGTTACACAGACACCCCCCGAGCCTCGCAGCATCACCCAGCACACGGCAGCACACAGGAGTGCAGGAGGAAGGAATGCTGTACTCACGTCGTAGCCCCTGAGCACGGCGAGGTGGAACGCCAGCAGCTGGAGGGGGATCACGCTCAGGATCCCCTGCAGACAGTCCACTGAGTGGGGAACTTTGATTGTTCTTTTGTTGTTCTTAATGGTCTCAATGTCCTCCTTGTCACAAATCACCACAGGCCGTCCCTGCAACAGAGGGGAAGGCTGAAGGAAAGCGGCTCTGGAAGGTTCTTTCCTCACTTCTCTGCAGAGTGTCAGTGGCAAAATTTATTACTTAATTTAGAAACTAACAGCTTCACATGCCCTGGGCAGCCCTGTGGGGTATTTAAGGGTTAAACAGACCATGCCAGGCTTCTGCAATTGCTGCAAAAATTGCTCTTGAAGTGCCCACTGTATTCACTGAACTCACACGTGGGCAGTGACACTGAAGTGAACAGCCTGGGTGTCTGTGCACTGCTGTTCTATTAAAAGCATCACTTCTGATGCACTGCAGCCCTTGCCAGCCCTTACCTGACGTGCAATGACCTGCTGGAGAGCGTTCTGGCACTTGGCATAGGTGTGGTCTCTCATGATGATCATGATCACAGGCATGAGCTTGTCCACCAGGGCCAGCGGGCCGTGCTTCAGCTCCCCGGCCAGGATCCCTTCCGAGTGCATGTAAGTGATTTCTTTTATTTTCTAGAGGGAGGAAAAAATTCAAAAAACTTTGAGCAACCTTCTACTTTTTTTTTGTAACCATCTCTGTGAATTCTTGCACTTTTTAAAACTCAGTCCTGTAAAACTCTCCTCAGATCCAAACAAATTAGGCCAAAAACCCAGATCCAAGCAGTGCCCCTGGGCTGTTCAGGCCACCAACACTTCCAGCTGTACCACCAAACCACCACAGCCCTTGTGACTTGCCATCAGCCACCACAGCCATCCTCCCAGCCTGACTGGGCAAAGAGGACACGACTGCATGGCAGTGGGGACAGCACTGACAGCAGGAATCTCCTCAAATGTAAAACCTGCAGCTTATGGGTTTGGAAAGTACGTGCTCAGTTTTCAATTTATTAGCGTGCCCAGTTTGTCCAGGAAAGCATTCCCAGTGTGAACATGGAAAATACACCCGTCCAACCCACTTCAGCCTGTGACATGGGAATCTTCCAGCAGCAGCCTCAGCAATGTTCCAGTGACTTTTAGTTATTTGTAATCATGGCATGGTTGGGGTTGGAAGGGACCCTGAAGCCCATCCAGTGCCACCCCTGCCATGGGCAGGGACACCTCCCACTGTCCCAGGGTGCTCCAAGCCCCGTCCAGCCTGGCCAGGGATCCAGGGGCAGCCACAGCTGCTCTGGGCACCCTGTGCCAGGGCCCTCCATTTAACCCAGTGCTGGCCAACACGCCAGAGCCATGGCTGCACTTACAACTGCACTTGCAGCCAGATGTTGCTCCCTGTGCAGAGGTCTGAAGTCTGTGGCTGTGTTGGAGCCAGCTTTAAATAAAGAAATCTTACCAAGGCTCCCTCCAGACATGTGGCGTAGTGGTAGCCACGTCCCATGATGAGGACAGACTTCTGATGGTACAGCTCTGTGGCCAGCTTCTGGATCTCATCATCCATGCTCAGCACTTCTTTAATCAAGTCTAGAGGGAAGGGGGAGAGTCCAGACTGAGCGTGCTCACGTGTGTGCCTCACACTACACACCCCACTCACCCTTCCCTCACACGGCCAGCAGCGACCTGTAAAATCCCCGGGCTCAGCCTTTTACTGGTCCAGTTTGGTGGCCTGGAGACACCAGAGAGAACGCGGCTGCACGAGGAACCGCGACAGCCCCGCCGCCCTCCCGATCCCCCCAGCCCCTCTCTGCAGCCCAGCCCTGCTGAGCTCCCCCTGCCCGGGGTCCTACCTGGCAGCCCCTTCAGCCCCCGCATGATCTCCTTGCGCCGCTCCTGCATGGAGATCCTGTCATCGCACATCATCAGGGCGAACATCACCAGGGACACGAACTGGCTGGTGTAGGCCTGGCGTGGGGCACGAGAGAAACGTCACTGCTGCACCAGCCAGCTGCTTTGTCACCCACCAGGTGAAATCCTCAGACCAAGTGGCAGCTTTTATTCCAGGTTAGCAGCAAAAATGAACGTGAGTTCACAAGGCAAATCTCGCTTGAGCAGATCTCAACGGAGGCACGCGATGATCTCCTCACACTCCGGGAGATTCAGACACAACAACCAAGATTTTATACTCTAAGATTCCCTGGTGACTACTGAACCCCATTTTGTGACCATGCCCGTGTCCTCCTTTACTGCAAGTGACTCCTGAGAGCACTGGAGACGAGCAGGCCGCTGACTGGAGATGTTTGCTGGAAGCCCACGACAACGAGCTGAGATTTTTTTGGACCACACTCAAGGAACACAAAGGCAGCTGTGATTTCCCACCTCCCTTCTCTAAGAACAGACTCTCCTGAGCTCCTCCCCTGGGTAAGGCTCCACTGTCTGCAAGAGCACCCAGCAGCCACATTAACATGCCTGGGCTGTTTAGAATATTCCCAAAAGGAAGTTCTGGGCAACCTCAGGGCAGAAACTTTTCAAGTCCCTGTTTCATATATGCACGACTTTGGTAACTCCCCACATCATCAGAGAAAAAATGCCATTTATCTCCGAACTGTAACTGTTGGCCATGTGAAAACAAGAGGGACAAACAGCTCGTTCAAGAGTTTCTTGTAAGAGACTCATGAATTTTCCATGATCAAATTCCCCAATGAACTATTAAACTCAAATGTGGTTTTTGGCTGAATTTATGTAACAGATTGACATCATCTCGCCTCTAAATATAACTAAACCAAAGCAGATTTCACCATGCACAAAGCACTTCATCAAAATGAAACGCAGCAAAGTAAGTTATTTTATACTGTAAATTATTTTATACTGTAAATTATTACTGTAAGTTATTTTATACTGTATCACACATAGCCAGAATAATCCTGTTATCTGGACACAAATAGTAGGCTTCTGTAAAAGACCAGTCCCCCATTTGTTAAAAGTATAGTTTCAATACCCCATTTTCTTTGGTAAAGCAGAGCCAGTGAGGGAGTTACACGCAGACAAAGTTTCCACTATCTTGTCTATTAATTTCCTTTTTCATCTCTGACCTTAGTTTAAACTGAGTCTGCACCTCGAGACAAACAATGGCAAAGGGAATTCTGGCCTCTTAGGGAATCACTCCCTCTGAGACCCGTTTGTTTTCAATGTTTAATGCAGTTTCCTGATATTATTTCATTTTAAAAAGGGACCAAAACAAAGCCCTTTGCGAGCTCCAGGACAGAGAACACACAGGGCGCTGCTGCTCTGTAACTGCACAACCAGCAGCAGCAACAGGTAAAGAGGGAACAGGAAGCATTTAACAGGGGGCCAAGCCCTTCAGGAGGGGTTCCCGTGGCAGGAACACCAAATAACATCAGGGAGGGGTGTGGGTCGTGCCCCACCTTGGTGCTGGCCACGCCGATCTCGGGGCCCGCGTTGATGTGCACCCCGCAGTCGGTCTCGCGGGAGATGGAGCTGCCCACGGTGTTGGTGATGCCCACGGTCAGGGCTCCCCTCTCCTTGCAGTACCGGAGGCACATCAGGGTGTCTGCTGTCTCCCCTGGAACACAGGGAAGCACAGGGAAGCACAGGGATGGGTGCTCAGTGCTGCTGCTCCTGCTGCCGCTGCAGGTGGGAACGCACCAAGTCCCCAAACACAGCCCCACAGGTTTGTGCTCCCTGCAAGCCAAGGAGGTGGCAGCAGCCACTTCAGCCCCAGCACGCCGTGTCTGACCCCTGAGCACAGGGCAGTGACACCCAGAAAACACAAAACCTGTCTGCAGCATTTGGTGTAAGGAAAAGCCAGTGTTCTGCTACGGTTTAAAAAAAGGGGGCTGAAAAAAGGCAGTTTGAGGGTTGTCCCTTTAACAAAAATCAACTTTATTCATTTTCCTGGTTAATAAAAATTCATCTGCGCAGGGAGGTATGGGGGGAAAACACATTTTAGGGATGTCTTGAGCTGCTGGTGGGCTGAGCTCCAGAGATGGGCTATGAATGGAAGCTGCAGCTCCTGCCACAAGTTTGCTTTAGTCCTGGAAGGACACAGCTCTGAGGACTCCTGCACGCCCAAGGTGACAGGAAAGAACAAAACCCCCAAGGTGAGGTCAGTACATTTCTCCTTAGTGCCCAAACCTGCCCTGCACAGTGCTCCACTCGAAGCCAGACCTGCAGGGTGGGAATCTACTCTAAAAACAGATTTATGGGTGGGGGGAAGGAGTTATTTGAGCTCAGTGTTTACTTTGGGTTTGCACTGCCTGATGAGCAAGCTCAGGTTCCAGGAAAATCTTTGTTAGTTTGCCACATCCAACACTTCAGGGACAGATGGAGCCCCTTGTGAGCCCTCAGGAGTGCCCCCTGCTAGACTGGGACAGCACTGGCTCTAAGGGACACAAAAACCTGTCCTCAAAAACCCCAGGGAGAACCTGACCGTGAGCTCCTCACAGAGAGGATATTCTGAGACATTAGGTACTGGGAAGGAAAAAATCGCTACAGAGAAGAAAAAAATTGCTCCCAAAAGGGTATTTTAACCTGTGGAGATAAAGTAACGGCTGGTTTTAGTGTCACAGCTGAAGATCAGTCATGGAAACCTGAAATGGTAAATGCAACTAAGGGAAAAAAATGTAGTTTTGTATCGCAGTTGTCCTTGAAAATATGAAATACCTCATATAAATTCTTTTATGCCTCAGTGTGCCTTTTATCTCCTACTCCATTCCAAGTTAGTTGGATTTTTTGCTATTCATGTCTAAGAGTTTCCTTTCTTCTGTGGCTCCGATCCACCATATGGTGGTGCTTTAACTAGAGAACTAAAACTATTCCAAAGGAGCTGTGGAGCTGCCTTCACCCCGAGCTCAGCAGCACTTCCAGTCTGTTGACTGATGCAGAGAAAGGAAACAAAACTCCTGTCCCACCTGTCAGCCACAGGAGCCCTGCAGCAGCTGCAGCTGGAGGGAGCAGAACCTCCCTGGTGCTCCCATCCCTGGAATCTGAGTGCCCTCCCTCGCATCGCCGCGCACAGTCCCACGGACGGCACCAAACTCAGCCCTGCTGCCTCCTCCCTCGGTTCTGGGCAGGAGGGAGGGAGGCTGGGGAAGGGAGCCCGTACCTGACTGGCTGAGGAAGAAGCAGACGTCGTCCCTGAACACGGGGGTGTTCCTGTCCAGGAAGTCGCTGGCCAGCTCCACCATGACAGGTAACTCCGTCAGCTCTTCCAGCACCTGGCGGGTCTGGCACGAGGAGGGGCAGGAAGTCAGGTATTACCTCATGTTTATAAAACCAAGTGTTGGCACAAAAAAAGCTTTCTAGCTGCCACACACTGGAAAATATTACTATTAAAACCCCACGTGAAAATCAGTGCTGGATTATACTTTAATCACTCAGTATTGCCCACACTCAAGTCACCAACAACCCCTGTGAGAAGCAACCTTGCTTTGGCACCACCAAGAGCCTGTGAGGCCAACTCCTCCCTCAAATGGAGAATTCTCTTCAGCAAGGCTCACTTATGTAACCCTCCATACAGATTATGTAACACTGGGTGTCCTGTGCGTGTATCAGACTGCAGCTTGAAGAACTCACCACCACCTACATCCAGGCCAGCCAGAAATCCCACCTGGCTCCTGGCAGCCCCTGCCCTGCTGCATTCTTCTCCTGCACCACCCCTCCCCTGCCAGCTGCCTTTTACAACAGAGCAGCCTTTGTTTTCCAAAGCCTTCCACAGCCATGGAAGTCACAGGAACCTAAGTTCAGTCACACTTCCCTAAGTTCAGGTTCATCAGCTTCTATCTCCTCCTGCTGTTGCCATGAACTCAAAGTCTGGTGTTTGCAGCTTTCACAAGGGTCCTCCTTCATTCACCTGTGTGCACCTGCTCACTCCTAACCTGAAATCAATCCTTAATCTGCTTGGCACACTCCGGGAGCTCGGCACATACGCTCTCCGGGGAGACCTCAGAGCCTCTTCCAGTGCCTAAAGGGGCTCTGAGAGAGCTGGAAAGAGACTTTGGACAAGGGCTGGAGGGACAGGACAAAGGGGAATGGGTTTAAACTGAAAAAGGGTAGACTTAGATTAGATTATTAGGACAAAACTCCTCCCTGTGAGGGTGGTGAGGCCCTGGCTCAGGTTGCCCAGAGCAGCTGTGGCTGCCCCTGGATCCCTGGAAGTGCCCAAGGCCAGGCTGGACGGGGCTTGGAGCACCCTGGGACAGTGGGAGGTGTCCCTGCCCATGGCAGGGGTGGCACTGGCGGGGCTTTAAGGTCCCTGCAACCCACCCCAGCCTGTGATTCTGGCACTGAGCCCAGCCCAGGCCCCAGAGCCCAGCACTCACAGCCACTCCTGCGTGGTAACTCGTGCCACAGGCGATGAGGATCAAACGCCGACACCGCTGGATCTCCTTGATGTGATCCTTCAGCCCACCCAGGTTCACTGTGAGCAAGACCAGAGGGGAAAATCAGGGTGGCCAGGTAGAAGTTCTCAAGATCACTGGTGCTAACAGCGTGTTACCACCTCCATCATCCACTCAGCAAAAAACCGCCATAAAATGGGATCTTGCCACCAGCACGTGGAATTCTGGAGGCACTCTGTGACACACACTTCATCTCACACCAGCAAGGTTTCCATCTCCCACTCCATCACCCACTTCCTCCCCTGTGACTGCCATGAGTAACTGCTGGATACGGAGCTGTCGGGAACGAGGGAGGCTCAAGCCCAATTACCAGTGTAGTCATCAAAGTTGACCCTTCCTCTCATCGTGTTAACAACAGATTCTGGCTGTTCAAATATCTCCTTCTGCATAAATGAGCTGAAGTTACCTATAAGGAAAGAAAGAAAACAAATTAGAACACTTTACCTCCTGGTAACTTAAATTTTAAATTACCTCCTGGTAATTGCCATTTTTCCTGTGTATGCAGGGAAAAGCTTGGACTAGGCCAGCTACCAGCCAGAGATTATTAAACTGATACTTCTTTTTCTGCCAAAACATCAGCTCATGATGAGAGCTTGATTCAGGTTTCTGGAAGGCGTCAGTGAAGGGCAGATCCAGGCTGGCAAGTTTGTGAGGGATCAGTCTCGGAAAAACCAGACGGCTTCAAGCAGGAGGCAAAATCCTCAGCCCCACAACTCTCCTCAGTAAGGTGTCAACAACCAGAGCGAAAGTCCCATCACGTGTGGGGACTTTTTTCCCCATGAGGGTGATACAGCACTGCACCAGGCTGTGGGACCTCTGCCCCGGGAGATGCTCCGGACTCGACTGAGCAGGGGCAGGGATGGCACCACTCCAGTCCCTCCCACCCTGACGCAGCACCAGTGCCCCTCCCCGGTGCCACCCAGCAGCTCTCACCCTTCATGATCTGCTGCAGCTCC
Organism: Rhagologus leucostigma; assembly: GCA_013397725.1. Lineage (NCBI taxonomy): Eukaryota > Metazoa > Chordata > Aves > Passeriformes > Rhagologus > Rhagologus leucostigma. The sequence continues at coordinate 19,532 of VZTD01000131.1, read as the reverse complement.
ATCTGCAGGGTCTGCACGGCCCGGCCCGGGTGGTCGCCGGCCGTGCGCTTGATGCGGTGGATGGACAGACGCCCGTCCACCACGGCCGCCACGTCGTCGTCCTCCAGGAAGATCACGCGGTTGGTGTGCTCGATGACAGCACTGTGGGGGCACAGAGCACATCACGCCCTGCTCTGGGAGCTCAGGGCTGCAGCCCTTCCTATCACCCCACACGCAGCTCCGCAGTCGAGGAACTCCCTCGTCTTTTAAAATCGGGCCGTTCCTGCAAAGGACATTTCCACCCTGCCAATGGAACTGGATTTTTTTCCACCCAGCTCATTATTGATTTCAGTGTCTGCTCTAAGGAGAAGCTCTGAATTGCTCCGGCAAAGCAGCGTGTGCAGCAATGGGATCTGTCTGGAGCTACGAGGCCATGAGGGCAGGGATTTCCCCTGGCACACAGGCTGCTCAAACACAGGAACAGGTTCCTTCCTTGGTTTTTCTAGGGATAAGCCACTGTCCTTCCCTGCATCTCACTTTGCCCATCTATAAAACCAGGGACAGCTTTGTCCCCTGTCAAGGCACCTGGGATGTGCTCAGCAGCACTCCCTGGAGTGTCACTGAGAAGCTCTGAAACCAGAACACATCAGGCTGTCCTAAGAGTCTCCACAATTCTCTGATGGAAAGAGCTGCAGAAGCCAACCACAGCAGTATTTCTACATTCCTGGAGCAAGCACTCATTTCTCTTGAACCAGAGAATCCCAAAAACTCTGCTAAAGCTGCTGCCAAGTTAGTCTCTCCTCACTCCTCTGGGATTACAACACCTTTGATGATGAAGGAATTGCATGTGTGCAGAGATCCCTGGAGAATCAACACAATTCTCCTCACAATTAGCATCTGTCCTGCTAATTTAGGTCAGTACTCCCTCAGGTTTCCTATCACTGGGAAACCCTACCAACAGGTGAGCCTGAAGAAGGGTAACACCCTGTTCCAAGGCCAGTGTTCATTCCTTTAACAGGAACTCTGTCTTGATATTTGTAAGGTAATGGCCACGTGCACACAATTTAGTTTATTCACAAAGAAACCACAGCCTCCCCATCTCTTGTTCAAGAGAGCTTTAAACAGGGTATTTCTACACACACCAGAGATGCTGGAAAACCCTACCTGGCGTCAGAAGCAAAGTAATATTCCACAGCTTTCTCCTCCACGGGGAAGAGGCAGGTGGTGCTGTCCACTCGGGACAGGTTGCAGCTCCCCTTCTTGTCTTTCCCTAGGAGACAGGAGGGTCAGGAGCTGCCCGGGTGCCACACCTGAGCACAGGCCACGCCCAGCAGAGGCCCCAAGGCACGGTACCAACATGAAGCACTATTTTCATGCCTGCAGGTGGTCACAGCAAAGGAACAGCAGCACTTGTGCTGTTGTGCCCATTCTCAGTTCACTTGCAGGAGTTTCATGGCTTTTTAATAAGCCTGAAAGTGTACTACCAGTGCACTTTTAAGTTTAGAGGAAAATACCAGGAAAAAATCCAAATTAAAGTTTTGTGTGGCTCCACTAGCAGAAAATTCAAGGTGCTTTATGAGCAGCCACATTTCCCCATTAAACCTGCCCTGTTGATCATTTTAAGCTTCTCCCATGTTCCTCTCTGGTGAGACTCTCCTGAGCCCTCAGAGACAGAGCAGCATTGCTCTTCCTTTGTCTGTTACTCTCAGCACTGGGGAAATTCTTTCAGAGCTGCCACCTGTGTGACCACACTGCTCCCCTGAGCACCGCAGGTGGAACCCAAACCTCCTTTTGTCTGGCTGAGCTCACAGCTCAGGAAATCCAGGATTAAGAGCTCGGCCTTGCTCCTGCACTACCAAACACAACCACCTCGTCCTGGTCAGAAAATCAGACCTGTGCTGTTGCCAGGGAGGGATCCAGGGGTGCTGGAGGACACAGGACTGCGAGTCAGCTTTGGAAAAATCTGTCCTAAAGTTCAGCGTTTCACCAAGGATCCCTTTCTGGAGTACTCTGGCAATTCCCAATACTGTCTCATCCTCCTCCTCCTCCTCCTCCAAACTCCTGCTCAGCGGTGAAGCTCATCAGGGATGCAGATGAGGCACCCAACACCTACTGCTCAGCACCAGCCTCGAGCAAAATTATTTGCCAGTCACTGTGCAGGGTATGGGGAGGGTGGGGGTGGATTAATCAGCTTATCCACCAAAATGGGACTGCTGCTGAAGAACAACAACACTGAAGTTACTCCATTCTATATTTGTTCCGTAATCCTGATGTTGTTTCACCTACTAGACACTGATCTGATTCAGTGATGCAAGCAGAGCTCGTGGTGTTCTGATCTACACTTCTGCAGATGAAAATGTAAAGGAAAAATACTGCTTTCATGTTGATACTCAGTAAAAAAGGTCCACTCAGCCAGTGATTTAGAGCCTTCCAGTTCAGCTATTAAGTCAGTAAATGAGGAAAACAAGGCCTTTGTTGTTGAGTTGAGACAGGACAGACTGATTTGGTGTTGAGAAAGGACAGAGCAGAGCTGTTAGTGGCCACTCCCGCACAGAAGAGCCCCAGACCTGATCAGAACATGCAAATTTGGTGTCTCAAAATAGAGCATTTCCCTGCATTGCCTTTATTATGTGGCATTGCTTTCCTGTGTTACGGACCGTGCACTGGAGGGTGTTTCTCGTGCACACACACGAGCGCTGTGTGTGCAGTCACCCAGGCTGGGTTGGGGAGTTACAGCGAGTATTAGCAGCCAGTTATGGGTTTTATTTTATCTATGGATTTGTCCATTTATCTACAGATAATCTGATTGTTGCTCTACTGCACCAACCTCTCATTTACTACAATTTAGAAGCAACACAGAAGGAATTTTTAAATCTCTTCCCTTCTGCACCAAAGAATGGAGAATTAACCCAAGTACAGTAAAAATGGGCAGGGGGGCAATTTCTCAGAAAAGCCTCAGTGCCTCTGAAAGCTGAGAGATTTGGGTCCTCAGAGCCCCCGGGGAACTCACCCGGCTACGGAATTTTACTTCAAACACTTTTACACAGAGAGAGAAACACTGGGTGAAGAGAAACAAAACCTCACCCGATGTTTGGAGTCAGGCAAACCAGCTCCGGGCAGAGAACACAGTTCACCTCTCAACAAACCCAGGTTTGCTTCTCCTCCAGCAAGAGAGATCTCAGATATTTTACCCAGGGAGTGCCCGAGGCCACTGAGCCTCTGCTGAAGGTGGAATCCCATTTATTTACAGTCACCAAGGATCAGATCCTCCCCCTCACAGAAAAGGGTTCTCCTGCTTCGGATGTGAGCTTGGTTCATCCCATCATGTGATGAGTTGGCCTCTAAAGCACTTCAAGTGAGCAACAGATGGTTCCCCTGATAAATGAACAGGGGAAGGAAGTCCAAGCCTCAGACCAACCTTAGTGCTGCCACCAGAGGCTGCAGCTCAGGCTCACTCCGTGGCCAGGGGGAGGACACAGCTCCAGAAGGAATTTGGGGCACTGCTTGCATTAGGATTATCAGCAGCCTTCTGCTTTAGTGGGGTTCATTTTGAAGGTGATTCACTGTTTCCTTCTGCAGCCAGAGCTGCAGGAACACTCAGTACAACCTGCACTGTCATCAGTTTTGCACATATGCTGGGCATTATGTCCCAATATTTGAGATGGGATGGGTGGATTTTCCCGTGTGTTGCTCGTGGTGTTTCTGATCAAGAAGGAATTTTGACTCTCCCACTTGTTTCACTACACTGCACAGAAAGCAATAACCACATATTAAAAAGACAATGCATCTTGGTCTCATTTATGATTTCTTTCCTAAGGAACTGGAGGATTTGGCTGAAATTTCAAGTATTAGCTTTTCTCTGGTAGGCACCTTCCTCCATTTTTATGGATATTCCATCAAAAGAATGATCCATAGATTGTACAGCTGAAAGTGCAATTGGAAAAAAAAAACAAACCAAACTTCAGATAATCAGTAAAAACATACAGTGTTACATAAATACATTAATATTACTGCTAATTATCCAGCCAAAAGGCAAAGCTCCTGGGACTGGTTCCTGCAGCAGGGGATCAGCAGCTACACTGTTAGGAGGCAGCAGGACAGGACAGCATTTCCCTGGGATCCCTGCACTGCTCAGAACACAAGTCCAGTGCCCAGGGACTGAAGAGGTTCAGACCCCTCTGGCAACAGTGAATTACAGAGTAATTCTAAGCCACTTTTCATTTTCAAGGGCGTCTGTGGTGGTAGAACACGAGTGAGAGCAGGATGGACAGACAACAAAAACAGACATTGTGCAGCTTCAAAAATGACATGGGGTGGCAGGGGCAAGGTCTGTGACAGTGCCAAGGGGCAAGGTCTGTGACAGCGCCAAGCTCCAGCCTGCAAAGCTCTCTCATCTTTGTTCTTGAAAACCACCAGGCTCACAAATGCCAACCTGCCACACACAGAACAGAGACTTCAGTTTAACTGTACTGTTTAATTTATTACACTGAACTATTCCCACATCCCTGGCAGTGTCCAAGGCCAGGCTGGATGGGGCTTAGAGCACCCCGGGATAGTGGAAGGTGCCCCTGCCCATGGAACAAGATGGGCTTTAAGGTCCCTCCCAACCCAAACCATTCCATGACTACACTTTCCTCTATTCTACTATATTAAGATGAATTTTCCTCGCAATAACTGGACATTAAAGCTTTGATTACAACACTACAGGCCAACTCGAGGTAACTAACACCAATAACTTGAGGTATACGGTGGGTAGAACACGTGGTTAAAAAGTTGCTCTAAAAAAAAGGTCTCTAATAATGGTTTCGTTTCCAGTGTGCAGCTGAGCTCTGTATTTCAGAGCCCACAGCTGTGCGTGCCGTGCCCTGCAGCGAGGGGAGGAGCTCCCCACTCACCTGTGCGGTACAGGATGGGGATGTGGTCGGTGGAGAGCTTGTGCTCGCTGCGCACGCCGATGAGCAGGGGGCTGCCTCGCCTGCAGGGACACAGGGACAGCCTCAGCACCCTGGGGACACCCCCGCACCCCACCCTGGGGTTCTGCTCCCCAGCAGCAGCTCAGCTGCACCTGGGCCCAGCCAGAGCCTCCCAGAGCAGCTGCTGCTGCAAACACAGGAAGAATCGCGGGGTAAAGAGCACGAGGACATGAGGAACCTGCACCAGGGTTAGACAAAATCCCCAGGAGTCACTGCACACCTCAACCGGGGACTGTTCCTCGCTGGACGTACCTACAAACAGGTTTTGGCACTGAAGTTCAACCCCTGTGGAGGCACACACACGGTGAAACCACCCCAACTGACGCTGGCGTTTAAAACTGGGATAGGAAACCTGAACACGAGGCTGGCCCAAATTCCAGGCCAAATGGAGGACTTGTCCAAGTGCTGCCACGAGGGCAAGCACAAAGGAAAAGGTAAAAATCATCTCCCTTCAGATCATAACCAGAGGATACCAAAACCAAGCTGTTCCAGACCAGGAAAGAAGAAATTTCCAAAATGTTTCTGGGAACTTTCTGTTATGATAGATGGAGGACAAGAGAAAGGAAAACAACAACCACCCTCTCCCCAGCATATACAGTGTGATGAGAACGATCTCTACTCTGTCTTCCGACTTGGGGGAACAAAAACAAGTGACAGACAGGGTGCAAGAATGTTCCTTCCCATGGCAACACTCACCTGGTACCGACCGCCTGCCCAGGGTAATGAACACTCTTGAACACAAGGGCAAAAGCACCTTCCTGCAACAAGAGAAACCAACTGTTCATCCCTTCTGTTTTCTGAGGCCTGGGCACCATTTCAGTGTCCCCAGCACAGAAACTGCTCCTGTGTTTCTGTGGACACAGAAGAGACACCAGAGAGGTTTCGCAGATGTTTTCAGAACTGCCTGTAGCTCCAGCCCCACATCCTGGAAGGATGTCCCTCCCCTGAGCCTGGCAGCGCATCCTCCACCACTGAATGAGTCCTGAACCCCCGGAGAGACACTCAGACTCCCTCGGTTATCCAAGTGGCTCCTGCTTTAGCTCAAGATGCAGTGAGGGGACCCAATGGCAAAGCTCTGCTAAAAGAAGCACCAAAACTTCAGGGTGTTTGCTCAGATGGGGTGCCACAACCTGCCAGCAACACGAGTTCTTGGCCTGTTGCTACAACAGCTCCTGGCAGGTAAACCAGTGCAGAACTGAGCTGAAGCAGCTGCTGTGGGGTGAGAGGTGAACTGTGGTGGATCCTGTTCCTGCACATCACCGGGCACGGGAAGCAGAGGCTCTGCGGAGCAGCTCCCACCAGGGGTCAGCAGCAGCCCCGGATGGAGCTTCGGGAAGGACTGGAAGCAGCCCAGGCTCTCCCAGGCCGGCTCCCTCCCCGCTCTCACCACCCCAGCCAGGGGCTGGCAGCCTCCAGGCGCTGCTGTGCCCCAAAATTTAAACATTTCCCAGATGAATACCGACAAATGTTCAAGAAAACCGAATGTACACCTGAGATGAACTGTCAGAGGCAGAAGAGACAAAACCACGCCTCAGCACGTGCCCCAGAGCATCCTGCAGCAGTGGCATGGGCTGGTGCTGCAGAGCCCTGGCAGCACCAGAGTGCAGGGGTTATTTTGGGGGGGTAGGGGTGTCTGTCCCACTGTGCCTGTCCACCAGCTGCCCCTCCCTGCCCCCAGCATTACCAGCTGCTGGATGACCCTCTCCACCAGCGTGGTGAAGCTGATGTCGTCGCTGTCGCGGTTGTCGTACATGTACTTGACCAGCTTGGCGATGCTCTCCGTGTCCGTCTCCGACTCGAAGTCGTAGCCCTTGCTCTCCTGCAGGGACAGCCCGAGTGGGCGACCAGCCCTCTGCCTTCCCTTCCACCTTGCTTTCCCTTCCTCCCGACTTTTCCTTCCTTCCCGCCTTTCTTTGTTTTTACTACTCCCTTCACCTTGCCTTTAACTTTTTCTTCTTTTTCTCATGCCTTTCCTTTTCTTTGCTCCTGCCTTCCTCCCTTATCTTTCCTTTTCCTTCCCTTTTTCTTGCCTTTCCTTTTTCCTGCTCTTCCTTTTCTTTCCCGCCCCTCCTTCTTTCCCTTCCTTTTACCCTTCCATACTGCAGTTGTTCTTCCTCTTTTCCCCCTCTTTTTTCCCATCCTTCGCTCTGCTCTTCCTCTTCCTTTTGCTTTCCTGCCTTTCCTTTTTCCTTCTTTTCCTCCTCTTCTCCCACTTTCCTTCCATCCTTCCTTCCTGCCTTTCAAATTGCAAGAATATGAGGAGAGGAGGAGAGGGCGGTGAGTGGGAGTGTGAGGGGAGCGGAGGAGTGTGAGAGTGAAGGAGTGAGTGTGAGAATGTGAGGGGGAGAGTCGGGGTGGGAGGGACACAGGGAGGGGGTTTGAGTGGGAAAGTCTCAGTGGGAGAATGAGTGGGGGATGAGGAGGGAGTGGAAGTCGAGGGGTGTGGGCAGGGCAGTGAGTGTGAATGTCAGAACACGAGTGGGGGAATGTGGGGAGTGGGAGTGAGGCAGGGAGGGAACGGGGGATGTAAATGTGAGAATGTACTCACAGAGCAGGAGTCTGAGTGTAAGGGAAGGAGTGCGAGTGAAAATGTGGGTGGGAGTGCAAAAATATGAGTGGGGGAACACGAATGGAGGTGGGAGTGAAAGTGAGTGGGGGAATGACTGAGATGAGTGAGGAGTGAGTGGAGCGACGTGTGTGAAGGAACGGGACGAGTGGGGAGTGCAAATGGGAGAGGGGGAGTGAGCTGGGAAGGGTCAGAGAGCAAAGGGGAGTGGGAAAGGAGGGAGGGTCTCGCCCCCCAGGGGTCACTCACCAGGAACTTCCGCAGGTCCTTGTAGTTGGTGATGATGCCGTTGTGGATGACGATGAACTCTGGGGACAGAGGAAAGGCCCTGCTCAGCCCCGTGCCAGCCCCAGCCTGGCAGCAGAGCCCACACACATTCCTGTGGGACAGGCCCTCGGCAGAATAAAGCACATTTCACCTCCTGGTGCCATTCCCTGCTCTGCCCCGTTGGCATGGCTGGAATGGGGGGGATAACAGTGACCTGGGTGGCACCAGGGCCACCCAGACCCTGCAAAGCCTCTGGAGGCACCTGAGCACTTGGCAGCTCTCATCCTGTTGGGAGCAATGAACTCGGTGCTGCTGCTGCCAGCTGAGCACTGCCGTCCCCTGGGCAGCCACACCCAGCACAGCCCAGGCTGTGACAGCCCCACGCTGTGACAGCCCCACGCTGTGACAGCCCCAAGCACCCCAACCCCCTTCCCTACAGTGGGGATTAGGGAAAAGAAGTTTACAAAATTTCATTCCAAAGAACAGCCACGAAAATTCTCACCATCCCATTTCCTTCCATCTTCTCCTCCTTGCCGTGTGCCCACTCACTCACCCAAGCCCTGGGCACCCACCCCAACCCTCCCTGGGACCCCTCCCTGCTGGGAACACGCCCCGTGGCCAGAACTTGAGTCCGAGCCCTGCGGCTTCACCGCAAGCGGGCTCAGCGCCACGGCCTGAACGAACCCACTGCCGGCGCCCAGCCACCCCTCCCGGGACACGGAGGGGCAGGCAGCTCTCCCAGAGGCTCCAGGAGCTGCTGAGGAGCTGAGGGTCCCGGGGCAGGCACTGACCATTGTTCTTGTCAGAGCGCTGCGGGTGGCTGTTGATGGGGTTGGGCTCCCCGTGCGTGGCCCAGCGCGTGTGGGCGATCCCCAGGTGAACGTCAAACTCGATGTCCAGGTCCATGTCCTGTTGCTCTGCAGCAGAAAGTTTTAGTCCTGAGGGGCTGTCCACACCCCAGGTCAAGCTGGGAGTCTCACCAGGCCTCGGGGACTACAGGGCAGCAACGCTGACAGGGCCAGCAAATCCCGCAGGACGCAGAATCACAGAGTTGTCAAGGTTGGAAAAGACCTTTAGGATCATCAGAGTCCAACCAAAACCTCAAGGGGTTTCAGGGCAAGGCAGATGCACACAGAAAACAGCCCTGCATTCCTCACTCTGCCAAAGCAAAAAGCAACCTTTAAGGAAGAATCCAAGCCCGAGCTGTCCCTCAGGGGTGCTCCTTGCCATCCTGTCACCTGTGGCTGAGCCAGCCCTGCACACCACCATGGTTATTCATGCACCCCTAACCCCTGTCTCTCCAAAGTCTACCATCAGCATGAATATTTCTTCAAAAAAAAATACTCCTCTTGCTCCACAAGTGTTTCCGCAATCTCTTTTAAAAATTGTATATCCTGATGTTTTCTTGAGCAGGCAAACCTCCCCCCAGGAATCCTCTGTCCATCTCCTATTTCTGCACCACACACCCCACCTCGGCCGGGCTTTTTGGCTCCTGCTTTACACTAAGATTAGACTGCCCCACCTCCCTCTGGGACACTCAGCGCTCTGCACCTCAGGTGAACACAAGAACAGGTTAAAAAGACTTGAATTACACCAACACAGCAGCTTCTGAATGTGAATCCGAGATCCTGACTGCTCTGAAAAGCATCTCCCTGCCCTCACACAGGCTGGGGAGCATTCCACTCCCAGCAACTTTGTGCATCTTTGCATTGAGCTCAGATTTAATGAACTTAAGGTTTAATCAAGGGAACACAAAGAGGCAGAAGGAGATGCAGAAGCCCTCGGTCTCTGCAGTCCCATCAGTGTGACAGTGACACTCACCAGTGCCCTCCTGAAGCCACTGCAGAGCCCGGCCCTGCGGGATGGACGGCTCGAGCTGCGACAAGCGTTCCATGGGAACATTTAAAACCCAGCTGGGGAGGTTCTTACAGCATTTCTCCTTCTGCCCGAGCTCTAGGTCTTGATAATTATCTCCTGCTAATTCCTCTATCCCCAGTTCTATCAAACAGTTCAAGGAGTTTGAACCCAGTTTGTTTGTTTTGGAGTTTTTCTTGTCTGTTTTCCGTGATTTCAGGTCTATTTTACTTTAGCAGGATGCAACTCATTTGGCTTGAAAAAAATCAGGACTTCTCTGTGACTTCACACCAACAACCACAGGATCACCAGGCTCTTCACAGCTCATCCCTGAGCATTTACACCTCTGGCTCTTTGCACACAAGTTACTTGGAAATACGGTGTTTGTGGGTAAAACAGGTGATATTTAAAAAAAAAACAAGGTGAGAGGACGTCTGGAGGGAAGAGGGCAGGCAAAGGAGGAAAGGGAGATACCTACTGTGAACCTCTTCATCCAGAGCCTTCACTTTCCCCTTCTGCTTGATAATGTGGATTTTGCAAGCGTTGGCTTCCCAGTCTTTGTCATTTCCACCATCCAGTCCCACACCTAAACCCCACCATGGAACATGGAGGAAGAGGTCAAGTTCAGAAGTTATTACAGTATTTTATGTAAACAAATTCTGCCCTTTTTGATTCTTCCAGAGCCCTTTCTCCAAGAGCTGGCCCTCCACATAAAGGCTAGATTCTCCTTAGATTAGAACTAAGTTCTCCCTTTGTCACCTTGTCAGTATTTTTAAAGCCTTAGAAAAAGAAAACATCAAGAATAATGTTTATAGAAATCTGTATATTGAAGTTAATCCAAACCTCTGACCACAGGCACATCCAGTTTGTGTTCCAGCTTTCTTCAAAAGCAGAAGGTGGTAGAAACCATTCACAATCACACCAGGAAAACCACCACTTAAAGCCCAAATTCCCCAAGGAGCCGCTGCAGCTCAGACAGGTACCTGCGGAGTCATAGCCCCGGTACTCCAGGCGCTGCAGCCCTTTGATGAGGGTCTCCAGGATCTCCCGCCTCGTCCGGGGAACATGGTAGTTCAGGTAAGCAAAGATGCCTGGGTGGGGGAAAGAGATTCATCTCACACCAAAATCCCAGCTGGGGAAGCTCTGCATGAGCACCAGCTTCCCACTCCAGCAGCCTCTGTGCCTGCGGGAAGCTCCCACTGCACTCCCAGCTCTGCCTGCCCCAACCAAGGCTCAACAGAGACATCACCCACATTCAAGAGATCAAAACGACCCAAAAACACTGAGAGCAGCTGAGCAGGACAGGCCTGGGCGTGATGGGAGAAGGAATTTCCCTGTAAGGCGGACCTACACAACAGGATGAGCTATCAGGAGACAACACAGGGCACAGGAAACTCATCCCAGCAGGTGAACAAGTCGAGGTTCCCTCACGTGGAGCTGAAGAACCGTAAGAGAAAGGAATTCTTCCTCCAATAGCTTCTTCCAAGTTCCTCCCACAGACTCACTAAGAAAAATATCATTTCACTCATGCAAACTAAGAGTCCCAAACTAATGGAGCTCTTTTTCCTGTAGGCTGCAAAGGAAGAGGAATTGTTGCTTCTATTTTTACACAAATTCCTCGATCTCTAATGCCAGCTCTGGCTCAGAACAATTCCCCTTGGTGCCACCACGAAGCAGCAGGATGAGAAGACATTTACTGGATGCTACAAATATACTCAAAACCTACAGCTTTGCCCTGTGACATTTGAAAGGAGAAAATATCTGTGTGGAGTAAAAGCAAGACCAGTTTCACACAAACATCCATCTCTGTGTGTGACTGGGAATTCTAGGTTTGTAATTTGAGAAACTTTATCAAAACCCCTTGAGGAGAATGGAATTCAGTCACACACATGCAGACACAAAGTCCTTTTAAAGGCATCCCAAATCTTTGATATTTTCCTGAGGGTGCTGCCATGCAGCTCCCGAACTTTTATTCATGAGAGTTTTACTCCCAAGGTGGCTTTTGGAACATAAATTCTTACCTCTACCCACAGAACATTTGAAAAACGGCGTTCTTAAGCTGTTTGTGTTTTGGAATTAAACTAAATCATTCAAAGCCTTTCGATGTCTTTATTTTATAAGCAGAAGTATGGGCTACTCAGTGTGGGGGGACCACGGACAGGTCTCAGGGTAAGTTTGTCCTAAGCTTCCCATTCCCGTTAGAAGTTACATCTCCCAGCAGCTCTGCTGCCAACAGAGCACAGCACAACTCGCTGATTTTCTTCCATACTGCACATTCAAGTGTTCCTCTTTCTTAATCCTAGTCAGATGAAGGGGAAAAAAATGGAAAAGGAGCTTTTCACTCTGTTTCTTAAACTTCTGCCTTCATTTCCCCAAACCACCCGCAAGATTATCAGGACCACGTTTATAAAAATTCACAGTTCCATTTCCATTGCTCCTGACATCCCAAACCAATAGGGCACACGGGGGCACAGGGCTGCTGCTGCCTGGTGGCATCTGTTCAACCTGAGTGTTGGATCCAGTAACTCCACGGACAGTGTGAGCTCCTCCCGCACAAACCTCCCTCTCCACAGCTCAAAGCTCAGCAGGCAAACCCCTGACAGCAGTGAACCACCTCTGCTGTGTTCCAAACCTCTGAGGGATGCTTTGTCCCACGCTCTCCATCTCCAAAACCTCATCCCCACCCTTCTGGCAAAAAAAAAAAAAAAAAGTTTTCCAATTTGAGATACTTTGTTCACTCTGTTTCTAAAAACTGCCAACTTCGGGCAAACAGCAGCCTCCCTGTTCCAAGTGAGCTGACTCCAAGTAGCTGAAGGATGGCACATTTCAGCTATATCCTGGATGCCTAAAATCCTTAAATGACTCGCAGGCCTTACAGCAGCAGGGAGCACAGAGCAGATGCTTTGTTAGCCCCTTTCCTCGTACAGACACCCAGAGCAGCGGCAGAGTTACACACAAAACAACAAGTGCACCACAAAGCAAAGAGAACCAGCACATCTGAACTCCTTCAAAGGCAGCTGGGCTGCAGCAGCCTGTCCCTGACACCTCCCTGCACACCAAACACCTCCCAGGACACCATCCGAAGTACAGCTACTCCACAAGACTCCAGAATCAAGGCCAGCATGAGGAACTGCGGGCTCATGAACGCTGCTTGCATTTTTCCAAATCAGCTAAATAATTTTGAGTTGAAACCTCTCCATGTTTTATGTACCTTGGAGCCCATTCCTGCCCAATCCCCGGAGCCTCACACCTCGTTCTGATGGTGCTGGCCCCTTCACGGAGCTCTCCAGAAGCACCTACAAGCCCTGCACCCCTCGGAGGCATTTCAGCTCCCCTGCCACGGCACAGCCCAGCCCCACTCCAGGGCACAGCACCAAAGGCCACCCCGGTGGGACACACAAACAGGGACCGAGGAGGGGTGCTGAGGTGCTCTGGGATCTGAGCACTGAATTCCTGCCGTGGCCAGCCTGGCTCCCGGACGTGCTTCCCAGAGAACAGCACCAGTGTGAGAGGCACAAGGGCCCCATTGATGGAGCACAGAGGGGGCCCTTCTTCCCAGCAGGGCACGGGCCGAGCCACGGGGCACGGACGGGACGGGCTGCAGGGAAAGGGTGGGCAAGGAGCAGTGGGACACCTGTGGAGAGCGCCAGGAGGGGAGAGAAGAACTGTAGGGAAGGTGGAGGGGAAGCAGAGAAGAGCAAACGCACTCTGTGTGCTCTGCCACCTCACACCCGGCTCGGCCCGGCCGTGTCTCCAGCCCGGGCAGGGAGCGGCATGGCCGAGGGGTGTGGGGGAATGGGCTGGGACCGAGGGATGGCAGGGATGAGGGGTGTGAGGGAATGGACTGGGACTGAGGGATGGCAGGGATGAGGGGTGTGAGGGAACGGGCTGGGATCAGGGGATGGCAGGGATGAAGGGTGTGAGGGAACGGACTGGGACTGAGGGATGGCAGGGATGAGGGGTGACACGGAATGCTTTGGGATCAGGGGATGGCAGGGATGAGGG